>CM033648.1:78754166-79073416 GCA_019512145.1 Engystomops pustulosus | reverse complement strand
TCCCTGGGTTTTCATGCTTTACTTTGATGATAGATTTACTTTAGAGGGGTTTTCCCACAAACACAAGTCAACAAGTCCTGTGGATAGGGCCTAAGTTGCTTATCGGTGGAGGTCTGAGAGTGTAGCTCACCCCCGCCCCTCTCCATAGGAATTAATGGCGCACGGCGCTGTACTACGGACAAAGATAGGACAGGTCCTATCTTTTTCCGGGTACGGTGCCGCACGTGTGCTGCACCGTACCGCTCCCATAGGGCGCCGTGCGCCCATTGACGTCTATGGAGGACGTATATCGGCCGTATATACGTCCTCCATACGTCAGTGTGAATGTAGCCTTAGGGTGATGCCACACATGGCATTTTGAACCTGTTTTTGGACCTTTTTTAAGCAGTCCGTCCAAAAACACATGCGTTTTTGACCAGTGTTAATTAAGATAATTGGTAAAATCTCTCAAAAATGGATGCGTTTTAAAAAAAACGCATGTGGTCATGTGCGGCCGTCTGCTCCATTAGTTTGACGAAGCAACGAGGGGTCTGACATCAGTAGACTCCGACTGATCAGCAAGTTAGGCCTTTTCCCGTAGATAAGGCCTAACTTGCATTCGTAGGAAAACCCCTTTAAGGGTGATGCTACACACGGCGTTTTGAACCCGTTTTTGGTCAGTTTTTAAACAGTCCTTCCAAAAACGAATGCGTTTTTTTTAATGCATCGGTTTTTGACTGGTTTTACCAATTATCTTAATTAAAACTGGTCAAAAACGCATGCGTTTTTGGACGGACTGCTTAAAACTGGACCAAAAACAGGTTCAAAACGCCATGTGCGGCATCACCCTAAGTCGGGGAGCACAGGTATATGCATGGCCTGGGCCATGTGTATAGTGGATTACAACAGTCCTGCAAAAACAAGCCCTCCTCGAGTTAGGTAAACGGAAAAATAAAAAATGTACAACTCGTGGAAAATAATAGAATGGAAAGGGATTAACGGCCAGATGAGGTAAGACAACCCTAACGTAATATCACACATGTGTCTGTGTTGTCTATGAGTTATTGTGTAGAAAAATAGAAGTAATAAAATAGGTTCAAGGGTCAGTATAGGCCCTCAGGACAAAGTCCAAGCTCTGTGGTCTGATAGACTCTGCTATCCTGGGACTAATTCGGCATCTGTTTCTCTTCTCACATTAGACAAGGCTCCTTCTATTTGCAGAAGGAAAAGAAAGTGTATTTCTGTTACACTAAACAGGTGTTGACGTAACCCGTGTCTCCATCTCGAATATCTCCTACAAGATACAATTCCCCTGGCTAAGAACTACAATTCAAGGCATCTTAGAGCTTCCCCGATTCCTCAGTCTACGAAAAACACCACAATTATTAACTCTTGTGTTTTTCGACGCATAAATCTACGGGAATCGCTGAGCTGAATGGAAATTCGTGCTGCGAGATTTTGAATCTTTTTTGGAGCCTCCTATTCCAAACATGGCCGATCTTTGTCAGTGTTTCCCTGCCTTCTAATAGCTACGTGATAACCTTTTGATTGCCACTGCCTCCTCACCCAGCGATACAACTGGAGCTACATAAATATCAATAAATAATAAAGAAATATCATTGAGGGTCTCCAGCCACCTCATCAGATCTGCTTTATACTGAGCAGCGTTAGCAGCAAGTGACTCGTTTTGCAGGAATACAGCGCCCCAGAGCATAACCCAAATGTCCTCCGTGTGATTCATTTTCCTCCGTAGTAAACATTTCACCTGGAGATTCACCGACAACAATGAAGCAGATTCACCATCGCAAGGAAATACATTTTCTGCCTGTAAACAATAAACAGCTCAATACTTGAGTCTTATTGCAATTTGATCTATGGGTTTAATCTTGTTTTTTTGTTTTTCTGTTTTTTTTTTGTTTCCCCTTTTTGCTACAGGAAAGAAGTTGAGATGACAGGCAGCAGCCATTGCTCGAGATTTACTTACAAGAGGGTTTTTTTTCCCTTTTTTTGGCTGAATGTCAGGCTCATGAATTGTTAACCCATAACCCACTGGAGTATTCTGTAGCTGACTTTGTGGCAAGCCTTTTGATACATTATTTTACTGACCGTTTCTACAGAAAAGTAGAAGTCTCTCTTCCAGTATAATGAAGCTTATTTATAATAAAGCTCAGTTATAAAAGCTTAGTTATAAATGCGTGTAAAGAAACAGTGTATAGGTGTACATTTTCCAAGAGCTTCAGTAATTCTTTACACAATTATGTACGTCTATTGTCTTTATTGTGCTGTATTGTGTCTTGATGCTCTCCATGACATCTTGCTATGTAGAAGATAAAATAATGTTTCCTGCTTCATAAGGGAATACCAGTAGTTCTTCTACTCAAAAGAATATGTATATTTTATTATCACAGCATCTCCTGTATTGTTACTTGGTGTTGGAGTTGGAGATCAAGTGTTGTAACAGAACCTAAGGTAGTGCTTGGCTGATCAACAAGGGAATCTTTCTTCCCCGTCTCTGTGAGAGCGCAAGCTTCCGACTTCATGCTGACCCAGAGAGTTTTCACACAGGGCCAAGCAGCAGGGATGGTGAAGGCTGATGATGGGGCGGCCGTCCGCACTGACCATCTGTTGGTACTCCATCAAAGTTATCATCTCGCACTGACAGTATCAGACATCACCCGTCCACTCCTCATTGTAGACGTTGCAGGGAAGCTGACTGACCTGAACTACCGTTCTGGTGGAAGTTGACATCTGGGCAAGTCTACAATCGCTCGTCGCTGCTGGTAAACTTGAATAACATGGTCAGGGTTGAAATTACACATGCGGCGAACGTACAAGCACAACAGACGTGGAGAGCGGGGGCAAGGGTTTGGAAGGGGCGCTGCGCTGCCCTGAGAGTGGCAGCATCTGTGCGAGAGTTCACTGAAATGCGCACAGATGGGCGCACCTTTCGTGAAGCAAATCAGACAGATTGGTGGAGTCTTGGGAAACGCTGAACTATCAATTTAACACATGCGGCCAGGCATGGCACATGTGTCATCTGACGCGAGTTCAGAGCCGCCACCAAAGGTTACCGGCCGTTGTCACAACACAACCCTGCCTGGTCATTCAGGTTCAGCGGTTTGCCAGCACAGATCAGTTGCGCCGTGAGTGCCTGTAATAGTTCTTGGGCGGTGTGCCTTGTATCGCCTAGGCTGCAGCAGTTGAGCACCGCCAGCGTGCTTAGCGGAGCACTGACCTGCTGTGCCTAGAGCTACACCGACTGATGCGCTCTGCCCACGGTGGATAGAGTTGTGAGGAGAGAGGTGGAGAGGTAGGTGGTAGGAGGGAGGAGGCATAGTAGGCCTGAAACACCGACCGAGGATAGGCCCCAGCAATCCTCGCAGCTCGTCACTGAGACCAGCGCAGGGTCAGATCGTCCAGCCTCCCCAACGTTAACCATGTGCCGTCAGCGATATATAGGTGGGCCCTGCCGGCACACTCTCCCTCCACGTGTCCGTGGTCAGGTGGACCTGTCAGAAACGGCGTGTCAGGGACGGATTATGTTGTCGGACAACGTGCTGGTGCAGGGACGGGGAACGGACACTAGGAAAGAGTAGTGGGGCTGGGGACCGAATAACGAGGGGGGCCGCCGTACATGTAGGCTGCGAAGGCTCCTCGTCCTCTACTAGACCTAAAGGGAGCATCTCCAGGCTTACATCTGGGATGTGACATTAAGGGCTGGCTGCGTGCGTGGGTTCACTGAATATTTGCGTTCCGCTCCAGCGTCTGGGGATGGAGAGCTAGATAAACTGGTGGATGCTCTGGTGAGGATCGTGGAAGGCGACGATGGGTTTTGTGGCAGGGTCCTGGCAGAGTTGGGCTGACTATCAGCTGAACAGGGGAAGGGCAGTGGGTGTGCACGGCCGGGTGAACGCGCTGTTGCACTGAGTGGGGTGTTTTTTAGATTCATATGCCTTGCGGCATTGCTGGTGTGTAGTTAAGCTATTAGTGGGTGGAACCTGCTGATCCTGGTTTGGCAATGTGGCAACACCACAGTCGCTGTTCGGAGTCATCCGGTGTTTCCTTTAAAGAATCCTCCCGACCTTCTGAAATCATAGCCCACTCGCCGCCAGGAGCCCTCGCCTACGGGGAGTTCCTAGTTGACAATTTGGGCGGAGCTACCAGCTTGGCCCTGCTCTCCGTTGGCCCCACCACTGCCTCTTCCAACCTGATTCTGGTCGAGGAACTATTCATCCGTCTCAAGACGCACTGTGTGTTCACCCCGGCCCTCTCACCCAAATTGGTCTGTCTTCATCTATCATCCAACGATCCCTCAGTCTGTGCTTTCCCCCCTCGGGTACTTCCTGCCCTGACAACAATTCCCCACTGTCTGGACAATAAACACCGTGTCTCCTCATGGTCGGACAACTCTTACACACTCTTCCAAGTACGTCACGAGGTCCATCACACCACAGACTGCGACTGGTGGAAAACCTGGGCAATCGGAAAATTGTCAATCAGCAAACCGGACCAGGTGGTTTGGACTGTGGGAAGGGTCCAGAAGAACATCCGTTCCTCAGAGTATGCCGGTTCAATGGCAAATTTTGCATGGAGGGGTCAGACTGGGGGGGAGGGGAGCTGAGGTGCAGGAGCTGGACGGGTGGCCGATTTGTCGGTGAACATGGGTGGCTTGCGTGGACATTGTCGCCAATTCACAGACATCACCACTTTCGCACTGTCTGGGGGGGGGTCCTCAACAGTGCTCTAACCACGAGTCCCAGTACTTCAGACATTAACCTAGTGGAGCGTAGCTCGTTGTCGGCGTTCCCCTGCTCCCTACATAGCGGGGTGTCTCACCCCGCCCATGAACCCGACGCGCCTCTGACCCCTGCGAAGTAGTTGGACCCCCCGTCCCCGCCCTCGTCCCTACCCCTAGCTCGGAGGTTAAACATTTTGAAAATGAGAGTTATAAACTTTATTTTTTTGTTTATTTTTTTGGTGTTTTTTTTTTTTTTATTGTGTTTTAGTTTTTTAAAACCAAACGATGCTATCCTTGCTATGGCTATTTTTAGCCAGTTATAAAAGCACACTATATTGCCAGATGAATGACGCTGAGTTATGAAAAAATAACGTAAAGATAAAAAAACGAAATGGCAGACTGTGCTACATTGAAATACAACCTGGGCCCCTAATAAATTCTTTCCCACTGTCGGCTTTGCGATGGATTGTGGTCACTAGAGGCAAAACACAGTTGGTCGCAAGTTCTTTACTACAAATTGCTCACATTTGCAGTATAGGCACTGACAGAAACTAACAGCCCAGCACGATAACAGAAACCAAATAAATCAAATATATATAACGCTACTGTAAGGCGTAAGTAAGACGTTGGATTCTCCTATGGCATTTTCAGGCAAGGTAGAAAGCACACTACTATGCAAGATGAGATGACACTGAGTATTAAAAAATAAACGTAAAATAAAAAGAAAGAAACTGGCAAGACTGTGCCTAATTGAAATCAAAACCCCTAATAAATTGTCCCACTTTGGTGTTTGAGGTGGATATTGTGTGTCACTAAGAGCTAAACACAACGGTGTAGCAAAGTTCCCCCCTGCTAATTCACACATATGGTACTAGCTGCCACTACTAGTGCCAGCAGCCCAAGCCACAAGCAATAAAAAAAAAAAAAAGTATAACGGTAGGTTGTTAGCCTAAGAAGGGCTGTTGAGCGTGTTGTAGAATCATCCTGCCTAACATAAAGCTAAATAGAACACCCTAACGCTTTCCCTGCAGCAGCAGCAGCTCCTTCTCCTAGCGGCATATCCAGACCAGAATGATCCCGAAGCATCGCAGGCAGCGGCTAGTCTATCCCCGGGGTACAACCTGATCTGGCCATCCAACCCTGACTATTACGTGTAAGGGGTACCAGTATGCTGGGTGGTTTAGTGCAGAGTCTCCTGGCTTGTGATTGGCTCTGTTTCTGGCCCAAAAAGCAAACGGCGGAGACTGAGACATGTTTCTGAGAACGGGGCGAAAAATATACGCGGGCAACGAGCGTTACGAGTACGCTAATGCTGACGAGCATTCAAGGCTCGGACCTAGTATAAGTCGACTCATCCTCTATTTGGAAGCTTTTGCTTTCCTAAACCTGTCTACTATTGTTCCATCAACGATGTTCCCGGTTAGTGTAAACCTATGAGGGGATCTCCTGTATTGTTACTTGGTGTTGGAGTTGGAGATCAAGTGTTGTCCTCCATATGTTTACATAACCGGGAACATCTTTGATGGAACAATAGGACAGGTTTAGAAAGCAAAAGGTTCCAAATTAGAGATGAGCGAACATACTCGTCCGAGCTTGATGCTCGATCGAGCATTAGCGTACTCGTAACTGCTCGTTGCCCGGACGAGTATTTCGCCCGCTCGAGAAAATGGCAGCTCCCGCCGTTTTGCTTTTTGGCGGCCAGAAACAGAGCCAATCACAAGCCAGGAGACTCTGCACTCCACCCAGCATGACGTGGTACCCTTACACGTCGATAGCAGTGGTTGGCTGGCCAGATCAGGTGACCCTGGGATAGACTAGCCGCTGCCCGCGCTGCTCGGATCATTCTGTGTCTGGATGCCGCTAGGGAGAGAGCTGCTGCTGGTCAGGGAAAGCGTTAGGGTGTTCTATTAGCTTACTGTTAGGCAGGAGTGATTCTACAACAACCCAACAGCCCTTCTTAGGGCTACAATAACGTTATAACAGAACCTAAGGTAGTGCTTGGCTGATCAACAAGGGAATCTTTCTTCCCCGTCTCTGTGAGAGCGCAAGCTTCCGACTTCATGCTGACCCAGGAGTTTTTCACCAGGGCAAGCAGCAGGGATGGGTGAAGGCTGATGATGGGGCGGCGCCCACTGACCATCTGTTGTACTCCATCAAAGTTACACGCACCTGACGTATCAGACATCAACCGTCCACTCCTCATTGTAGACGTTGCAGGAAGCTGACTGACCATGAACTACCGTTCTGGTGGAAGTTGACATCTGGCAGTCTACAAATCGCTGCCGTCGCTGCTGGGTAAACTTGAAAAATCGGTCAGTGGTGAATTAACATAGCGTGCGAAACTGTACAGCACAACAGGCGTGGAAGGAGCGGGGCAAGTTTGGAAGGCGGCGCTGCGCTGGCCCTGAGAGTGGCAGCATCTGTGGATTTCACTGAAATGCGCACAGATGCGGCGCACCTTCGTGAGCAAATCAGACAGATTGGTGAGTCTTGAGGAAACAGCTGAATATCAATTTAACACATGCGGCCAGGGCATGGCAATGTGTCAGTCTAGCGAGTTCAGAGCTCCGCCACAAAGGTTACGGCCGTTGTCACACACAACCCATCCTGGTCTTCAGGTTCACCGGTTGCCAGCACAGATCAGTCTGCGGCCGTGAGTGCCTGTAATAGTTCTTGGGCGGTGTGCCTTTTATCGCCTAGGCTGCAGCAGTTTGAGCACCGCCTGCGTCGCTTAGCGGACGCACTGGCTGCTGTGCCTAGAGCTAACCGACTGATGCGCTCTGCCCACGGATGGTAGAGTTTGAGAGAGAGGTGGAAGGTGGTGGGTAGGAGGGAGGAGGCATAGAGGCCTGAAAACACCGTGACCTAGGTAGGCCCCGCAATCCTCGCAGTCTAGTATAGACCAGAAGCAGGGTCAGAACTCAGGTCCAGCCTCCCCAACGTTAACCCATGTGCCTCAGCGATATATAGTGGGACCTGCCCGCAGCACTCTCCTCCACGTGTCCTGGTCAGGTGGACCGTCAGAAACGGCGTTGTCAGGGCAACGGATTATGTTGTCGACAACGTGCTGGTAGGGCTGGGGAGGAACTAGGGAAAGAGTAGTGGCGTGCTGGGACCGAATAACCGAGGGGGGCCGCCGCATAGGCTGCGAAAGGCCTCTCTGTCATCTACTAGACCTAAAGGGAGCATCTCCAGGCTTACAATCTGGGATGTGCACATTAAGGGCGTGCTCGTGCGTGTGGGTTCACTGAATTTGCGTTTCCGCTCCAGCGTCGGGGAATGGAGAGATAGATAAAGCTGGTGTGATGCCTCTGGGAGGATCGTGGAGCGACGATGGGTTTTGTGGAGGGGTCCTGGTGCAGAGTGGGCTGACTATCAGCTTGAAACAGGGGAAAGGCAGTGGTGTGCAGCGGCCGGGTGAACGCGCTGTTGCACTGAGTGGTGTTTTTAGCATTCAATGCACTGCGCATACTGTTGTGTAGTTAAGCTATTAGTGGGTGGAACCCCTGCTGATCCTGGTTTGGCAATGTGCAACACCACAGTCGCGTCGGAGTCATCCGGTTGTTTCCTTTAAAGAACCCTCCGAATCTTCTGAATCATAGCCCCACTCGCCGCCAGGAAGCCCTCGCCTACGGGGAGTTCACTAGTTGACACATTTGGGCGGATGCTACCAGGCTACTGCCCTGCCTCTCCGTCTGGCCCCACACTGCCTCTTCAACCTGATCGGTCGAGGAACTTCACTCCGTCTCAAGACGCACTGCTGTGTTCACCCGGGCCCTCTCAACCCAATTGTGTTGTACTTCATCTACTCCCTGATCCCTCAGTCTGTGCTTCCCCCCTCGGGTACTTCCTGCCCTGACACAATTCCCACTGTCTGGACAACCGACCGTGTCTCCTCATGGTCGGACAACTCTTTTACACACTCTTCCAAGTACGCACGAGGTCCATCACCCACGACTGCGACTGTGTGGAAACCTGGGCATCGGAAAATTGATCAACTCAGCAAACCGGACAGGTGGTTTGGACTGTGGGAAGGGGTCCAGAAAACAGTTCTTCCTCAGAGTATGCCGGTTCAATGGCAAATTTGCATGGGAGGGGTCAGACTGGGGGGGAGGGGCTGAGGTGCAGGAGGGACGGAGTGCCGATTAGTCGGTGAACAGGGTTGGCTTGCGTGGAAGCATTGTCGACAATTCAACGACATCACCACTTTCGCACTGTTGGGGGGGGCCTCAACAGTGCTCTCACACGAAGTCCCAGTAACTTCAGACTGAACTATGGAGCGTACCGGTGTCGGCGTTCCCTCTGCTCCCTCATAAGCGGGGTGTCTCACCCCGCCCATGAACCGACGGCCTCTGACCCCTGCAGTAGTTGGACGCCCCCGTCCCCCGCCTCGTCCCTACCCCTAGCTCGGAGGTTAAACATTTTGAAAATGAGAGTTATAAACTTTATTTTTTTTTTTTACTTTGTTTTGGGTTTTTTTTTTGTTTTTTTGTGTTTGTTAGTTTGTTTAAAACCAAACGATGCTATCCTGGCTATGTGCTATTTTTTAGCCAAGTATAAAAGCACACTAATGTCCAGATGAATGACGCTGAGTTATGAAAAAATACAGTTAAAGATAAAAAAAGGAAATGGCAGACGGTGCACATTGAAATACAACCGGGCCCCTAATTAAATTCCTTTCCCACTATCGGCTTTTGCGATGGATTGTTGGTCACTAGAGCAAAACCCAGTTGGTCGCAAGTTCTTTACTACAAATTGCTCACATTTGCGTATAGTTGCACTGAAGAAACTAAGCACCACACGATCACAACCAATAGAAATCAATATATATAACGCTACTGTAGGCGTTAAGAAGACGTGTGGATTTCCTATGGCTATTTTCTAGCATGTAGAAAGCACACTACTATGCAAGATGATGATGACACGAGTTATTAAAAAATAAACGCTTAAAATAAAAGAGAAACTGGCAGACTGTGCCTATTAAAATCAAAACCCCTAATAAATTGTCCCACTTTGGTGTTTGAGGTGGATATGGTGTCACTAAGAGTAAACACAACGTGGTAGCAAGTTCCCCCTGCTAATCTCCACCATATGGTACTAGCTGCCACTACTAGTAGCCAGCAAGCCCAAGCCACAAGCAATAAAAAAAAAAAAAGTTGAATTGCATTCCTAAACACAATTCAAAAGCCACAACTAAAGTGTTTAGCAACCATATTCACACAGTTCTTATAGGGTTTTTCCAGCCTATATGATAATTTTGCGCTAGATATTTCATCACTCCACCCTATACCTCTCACCACAAAGAACATCATTTATTCCCTTTGATCGTTATACCCCATACACTAGTGAGCAAGAATGAATTTTCATAATTATAGACCTTTGTATGCTTATTATGTATACATTTATTTATTTATCTATATATTATTTATTATTTATTCTGCTATTATTTGTAAAGATATATATTTAGTCTTTTTTACTGTATATGTTCATTAATACTTTTTACTGTGCAGGTAGTCCACGGGTTACGCACAAGATAGGGTCTGTAGATTTGTTCTTAAGTTGAATTTGTTTGTAAGTCGAAACTGTATATTTTATCATTGTGACCACAGCCAAATTTTTTTTGGTCTTTGTGACAATTGGATTTTAAAAATTTACAATAATGCTTAATTACAGAGAGCTTTAATCACTAATATAGTTCTTTATTGTAGCCTAAGGCTAAAGTACAGTAAATTACCAACATCCTGAGGTCCGTTTGTAACTAGGGGTCATCTGTAAGTCGGGTGTTCTTAAGTAGGGGACAGCCTGTACATACCATTAATTTTTCTGTACTATTATAGAGATCTATATATATCTATGGGTTGTGAGGTAGAGTTCCAGTATTTTGGTCACGCTGCTTGAATGACAACTAGGTAGTTAATGTACACATACATTCGATTGGTACATATTTAAAACATTTATTGCATATTCAAAAAAGTAAGACTTCAAAGGTCAACAATGAGATTTGAACAAGGCGTTTCGGGGCGGAATGACCCCTTCTTCAGTTCCACAAGGTTCTGTAATGTGTAATAGTGTTGTGTCAGGTTATTACAAAAATATTTTTTTACATAAAAGAATAAATAAATAAATAAAATAATAAATAATGTGTCATAGTGGATAAAGGAAATGTATACATATAGAGTAGATACAATTTGTCAGATTATTCTTACCTTTAGAATAATGGCGCAGCATGCTCAGAACAGTTTTACACACTGCTCTACAATAATAGTATTGTAGGCATGTATTGAACTTAAACCAGTGATCAGACAATCACTGGTTCAAGTTCAAGTATTTATAAGTCAAAATATGCAAAAACACTTAACAACAAACTACACACATTATAATACATCACCCAAAAAAAATCATAAAATATAAGCCCCTAAAAAATTTCACTTTCCATAAAAACACTTAATAAAGTATAAAACACCAAAAACCCAAAAAACCCCGCTCATTTTGGTATTTGCCGCGTCGTAACAATCTGTATAATAAACAGCATCGTTCCTGTGGACGCCGCACGGTACACTCCGTAGAAAATAAAACACGCAAAAAACGTTCGAAACAAGATATTCTTTATTATACCCTATTTCGAAAAGGGAAACAAAAAGTGCTCTAAAAAAGTAATTTAAAAAAATGTTATGATCACTCACCAAAATAGCCACTAAAAGAACCTACTTCTCCGCAAAAATAATCCCCTAACCAGATTTGTCGCGCAAAATAAAAAGTTATGCATATGACAAGATGGTGATGCTATAAATGTACAGATTTTCTCTCAAATTGGTTTTTTTATTTCAGTTCCAATTGAATAAAATACACAAAACCCCCACATATTTGGTATCCCTGCGTCCGTAACAATCTGCATAATAAAACGAATCGTTTTAATCCGCAAAGTGAACCCGTAAAAACAAAACAAAAAAAAGCTCCAGAACAAGATCAATTTTTCAGTTAACCCTATAAAATTCTCTACAAAGGTATTTTAACGAATGTTATGCACTTCTAAATAAGCCCACTAACAATCACATCTTCATCCCTTCTTCGCAAAAATAGCCCTTAAAACAGATTGTGAGGCAAAATAAAAAAGTTTGCATATGAAAGACGGTGAATGCCTAAAAGTAACAACATTTTGCCAACATTCTCTTTTATGCAGTTAAAATGGGAAAAAAATAAAAAATCCTATATAAATGAGGTCTTTTTGTATCGGCGAACCTAGAATAAAATAATATACTTGTTAGTATGGTAAACGGGCAAAAAAAAAACCCATAAAAATCTTCCTGAAAAGTGATGATTTTAATCTTCCTCCACACAAGATGTTTATAATAAAATTCCTTTTTTCACAATTAGCCTATTAGATCCCCCAATTACGTACAGAAAGTGCATCTCATGTGTGCAAAAGAAATATCCCCTATATGTCCCATCATTAAAAAAAGAAAAAAATATTATAGCCTATATACATTTGACATAGAAAATCTGATCTGATGGCCCTCCTTCCCTTCCTATGCCCGGGGTCGTCTAGCGCCATATACAGCAGTTTTTTACCATAACCACATATGGGGTATCTGTTCACTCGGAGGGATTGGGTAAACATACTTGTCGTGGGAGCCTTTATTCATATTAATCCATTGTAATGTTTAATTTTCCACCCACAAAATGGGGGGAGTGGTGGTATTGTGAAAAAATATTGCATTTTGCCCAGATACTGGCAACAATTCCATTTTTTGTTTTAACCCCCTAAAACACGTAAAGCGTTAACAAATATCTTAAATTGGTTTCTTCCATACGTTGATGTGTGTAGTTTCACAATGGGGGTAACTTTAGGAGTCTCAGCTATTATTTAGGTCCTCTCAGTGGTCAATTAGAAAGTTGAGCAGGTCCATCTAAATACAGGTTTTGAGTGCGATTTTACAACAAAAAATGTAAAATGATACCTAATTCTGAGCCTCATAAACATTCTAGTAAAAATATGTGGAACCTTAAAAAACCTGCAACTTAAATCAGACATTTGGGAATGTAAGTATGAATTTTAATTTGACTAATGACAGCTGCACAAAAGTAGAAATTTGAAAATATCTGATTTTTTTCCAAATTTTTTCCACAAATTTTGTTTTTTTTCATAACTAAACACAAAGATTCATCCAAATTTTTAAACTAATTTGAAGTACAATGGTCACGAGAAACATCTAAAACTAAAATCCCCTGGATATCTCATAGCGTTCCAAAGCTATAACCACTTTATAGTGGACACAGGCCATATTTGAAGAATGGGGCCGCGTCCTTAAGGCCAAACGTGGCTTTGTCCCCAGGTTAAGAAGCCGTGACTGCGCATCTCTCCACATGTGCCGGGAAACGAAACCCAGGGGGCAACCTATAATTTGGGCACTTTCCCGCGGCACACCCGAACCATGTGTTTGCGGCACACTGGTTGAAAAATCAACTGCCTTTATAGCATCTATAAGACAGTGTCTTTCTATAACGCTTCATATGCAACCCTGTACATGAAAGGCTAGTACACCTTCTATATACCCTATTTGATTGTAAATCACTATACCTCTTGTAACATATTCCCCTTGAGGACCTGTCATCTAATGGATTCAAACTGTTTAGAAATAACTTTGTATTGTAATGATATTCGCAACTTTGATGTATTTTACAATTAAGGTTTGTAAAATTAGATTTTTTTTATGTATGCTACAATCTCTCTGAGTATGACTTTTAAAGGGCACCTACCACCCCCCGATTCTACTATAGGTGAACTTGTGGGTGAGGTATGGGAAGTGAGGATAGCCCTTTTTTGGGCGAATCCTCACTCCCGGGTGTCTTTAGAAACTTTATAATAGCAGGTATATGCCAATTTTTTTTATGCGACTACTGGGGTATGGAGTCGCCGGGCAAGAGGCTACTAGTCGCGCTACTCCAATCGCCCCAGTAGCCGCGTTACTTCTCGCTACCAGGTAAATCTTCGTCACGCAGCTCAGTAGCCCGCATAAAAATTTGCATATACCTGCTATAAAGTTTTCTAAAAGACACCGCGGGACTTGGATTAGCCAAAAAGGCTATCCCACGTCCCTATCCATCCACCTACACCCCTTCTACCTTTATAAGGTAGAATCGGGGTGGTAGGTTCCCTTTTAAGTGATTTTTGTTTATGATTAACAGGTAGGTAGGCGGAGTAACGCGGCTACTGGGGCGTGGAGTAGCCGCGACTAGTAGCCTCATGCCCGGCTACTCCATACCCCAGTAGTCGCATAAAAAAAATTTGCATATACCTGCTATAAAGTTTTCTAAAAGACACCCGGGACGTGAGGATTAGCCCAAAAAAGGGCTATCCTCACGTCCCATCCATCCACCTACCACCCGTTCTACCTTTATAGGTAGAATCGGGGTGGTAGGTGCCCTTTAAAAGTCTACTCAGAGAGATGTAGCATACATAAAAAAATCTATTTTACAAACCTTAATTGTAAAATACATCAAATGTTGCTAATATCATTACAATACAAAGTTATTCTAAACAGTTTGCTCCATTAGATGACCAGTGTCCTCAAGGGGAATATGTTACAGAGGTATATTGATTTACAATCAAATAGGGTATATAGAAGGTGTACTAGCCTTTCTATGTACAGGGGTTGCATATGAAGCGTTATAGAAAGAAACTGTCTTATAGATGCTATAAAGCAGTGATTTTCAACCAGTGTGCCGCAACACATGGTCGGGTGTGCCGCAGGGAAAGTTCCCCAAATTATGGTGCCCCCTGTGTTTTGTTTCCCGGCAATGTGGAGCGATGCGCAGTCACGGCTTCTTAACCCCTAGGGGACACAGCCTATTTTGGCCTTAAGGACGCGGCCCCATTCTTCAAATCTGGCCTGTGTCACTATAAGTGGTTATAGCTTTGGAACGCTATGAGATATCCAGGGATCACAAGGAAGAGAGAAGAAGGAAAAAGAACAGCAACTCCCTACAAACAAATACTATGGTTTCAAAATCTGGACTGTGGGTGTGGCAAGGAGGCGAACGCGTGGTGCGCTTTACGCCGGTTGTAGGTCGTGCCGTTCCCTGCCGGGGGGCGTGGGGGGGAAAACAAATCGTCATTAGTCGAGCGGAGTGTTTCATTGCAGCTGGAATGGGGCACTAACACAATATACAGGGCACAAGGTCGAACGTACACGCCTGTCGACCTGTATCAGGGCTTGACAGTGGGCTGACTCTTATCAAGGATGGATAAAGCCATGAGTGATGAATTCTATATCTCCGATACTTTCCATCAGGTCCACCAGGTGAAGGTGAATGCTCAACCTGAATAATTTATATATTAATGTACCACCTACCTCCTGCCGATCCTATTTCCGTCCTTCATCCTCCCGTTTGTAAATACGAGTAAAAGGCAGGGGAAACTGGCTACATGGTTTGGTTTGGTTTTTACAGCAGGCGCCATGGGCTCTAGCTATAGTAACTTTATGGCAATATTTAAAGGTTAAGGGAGGAGGGCCACCTACCCCGGAAAAAAGGGACTCCCTCAAAATGTTTGTAATAACCTTATTTTGGCAGATGTCACACTACGGAAACACGCAAAAATCTATGAGTCACTTTTTTACTGAGGACCACACCTACCGGGCTCCATCTGGTTTGAAATAAAAGAACGCTGTTTTAAATGAAAAAAAACACTTTTGGTAATGGGACTGCGGGCACAGTAGCGGGCGCTCAAAAGTCTCTTAGGCAATATTATGCTTACATTGGGAGCCACTCAATACCTAAGTGCTAACTCTGTTGTGATACACATTGTTATGTGACTGGCCACTACATAAGGCATGCACTCAATCATTCAAGAAATTTTTAACTAGAGAAAAGGGCCACACTCCTGCTGCACTCATGTTATGGGGAAACTTTTTTGGACTAGGAAGAGGCAAACTACAGGGGCTGACTGAAAGGAACATACATATCCCTTTTAATCTGAGATGAGGCGGGCCCTAGCCTGGCTCCTCTGGTTTAGCAAAGACTTTTGTGGAGTGAACTGCCCACACAAATCACGGCACTGGTGGGCAAATCTATTCCATGGTAATTTAGGGGGGTCCAAACTAACCGGCTCGTCTGGTTGAAAACTAAACTATTATATCATATAATTGACTAGTGGGCCACATACAGCTGCAATCTATAATTATCCAAATTTTTCTGTGAGGGCCCAAAGGGGGGGGTACCAATGCGGCCTAACTGGTTGCAAAGCGGTGATCAAATTTTTGGGGACATGCCTGCTACAGGCACTCATCGTATTCAGCATTATTCTTGGTAGGGCCGCCTACCCTGCGTCCTACTGGTTTTGAAAGAAAACTTGGTTTGTTGACTAGGACACGGACGATGAAAACGGACACTCAATCTATTCCCCTTTTTATGTGGGAGGTGCCACGCTTCTGCACGTGCGTCCGGGTCTGGTTTGTGAACTTTATATTGGGATACTGAGCCAACAATAGCAAGGGCCCAAGAGAAAAACAAAAACTTAAAATACGGTCCCCCAATCTATTCCATTTTTATGGAGTGGCCACCGTACCGGCTTCTCTAGGTTTTTCATAAAAACTTTTTTCGGACTAAGAAAAAAAAAGACACGACATACAAGGCACTCAATCTTTCCAGTTTTTGATTTCGGTGGAGGGACCACCTACCGTGCTAGCCGTCGTAGGGAAAATTTGAAAACATTTAAATTTTGAGTAACTGATGGCCACTACGCGGGGCACTCAAAATCTTTCCATTTTTCTAGGATGGTGCCCCAATACCAAATGCGGTGACACAATCTTGTTTGAAAGACCTCGGTTGGTTTGTCTGACGAGGCAAAAAGCACAATATCGACATGCTCAATCTATTCCACTGTTAGTGGAGAGTGGAGCCAGAACCTACCTGCATAAGTCCTCTGTATTTGAAAACGTTTTTGGACTCTGACCAAAACACATACACAGTGCATAGGCACATAATTTCCAGGTTTATATGGAGAGCCACCATAACCTGTAAGTCATCCTCAAATGGTTTGAAAAACGTTTTTTTTCTTGGCACATACCAAAGAAGCATACAGGCACAAATAAAATTGGTAACGATCGTTAGTTCCTTTTGTTAGGATGTCGGCCTAGTGATTAAATCTCAACAAGACCAAAAAAAGAAAGCACCGCCCAAGAGCTATTATACATGAAAACAAATAGTCCGTCAAAGTTTCGAAAACTGTTAACCATGTTAGTCACCGCACCGAAGGGGACAAGAGGGGGGGGAAAAAAGTGTGCTGTTAGGCCAGGCAAAATATACCATGGAAATGACACTTGTTATTCAAAATTTACTGATATTATTGTCATGGCCGCTTACGTCTGCGCGGATTGTTATTGGGTTTTAACGAGGGTCCCGAAAACCCGTCACAACGCAAAGCACGCTTAAAAAGGGAATAACCCCAAACTTTAAGTGCTAAACGGGACTAACGTGGGGGTCCACACTTGATCTTAAATCCAAAAGTGTATCTGTGAGAAGTGCGTGATTTTGGGGGACGTAGCCTAGCATACAAGAAGGCTTGGAATAGTGGGCGACAAAGCTGACAAACGTCTAGGACACGGAGCAAACCAGCGTCCTGCCAAAGATCCACTAAAATAGTTTAGCTCATTTAAAAACCTGCGAGCATCCTATTATCTACCTACTAGTTCACGTGGCCGGAAAAGAAGGGGGGGGATCCATACGGTGGTCCCCTTGTGCAAACGAGTGTTCAGGCAGAAATTCTGGGTTGTTTATAAACATGGGATTCAAACACAGCACAGTTAATTGATTAACCGGTTATGGTCGCGCACGTAGAGGGCCTAAATGCTGGTGTTAGTCACACAAAATCATCACTGGCAACTATTTGCATTAATGGTGTAAACACCATTTACGGAGATTTTTCAGCGCTTCTTTGCGCATCTGGTTTTACAATCCCACTCAACACCGACAACATAAAAATCCCATAACATTACTACGAACGGGCTAATCATAAAAAACACACTTGATGCTTAAAGCCAACGGAAAGTTCAATTAGATGCTGTTTGGGGAGTAGCCTAGAGACACGTGGAAAACATTGGATTGGGCGAACGGCCAATGGCTCGCCTGGTGCAACAAAGCGGAGACTCTCGGGTCCATGGCACAAAGAATGAAGGGCCAGAGGAACAAATAATCATTGATTTTTAACTATCACAAGTCAACCTTTAAATTAATCTACTAAACACTAAAATAATCGCCTCACTGCCCTCCACCATACATGGCCGCCTTATCAACCGTGCTGTAGTCCAGGCATAATTTTGGGTTGTTTTCATGGCTTCCACAACAAACTGTTAACTTGTCGCCACCTATATTCGCTGGATGTGTCAATCCTACAAAATTAACTAGGCAACTTTACCATTGTACGAAAATCTATAAATAGGTACCACTCAAAAAGCGGCAATAAGGGGAAGTGGAGGGGAAAATAAAAATCTTGCGAACATACTGTTTACTTCCCCTCGCAGTGGCGCACAAATATTCTAAGCTTATAAGAAAACGCTACATCAAAACTATTAACTTGGGTGCAAGGATCTATGAGTACCGAGTCCTGACCCTGTAGAGCATGGTCATAGGTCCTGCCGACGCACGAGTACTTGCGCGGGGCCTACCTCGAGACACGGGAGGTGATGTTAATACATAGGCGCTGAGGCGTAGCAAAATGGCCCCGTCCGTCCTCCTCCGCAAAACCCCGGTGGTGAAACCATGGCCTGGGTCTCCCCTCCGAATTACACCATCCATGTGGTCCATTCAGCCAGGAGTTCAGGTGGGGGGTGCAACTTTAGCGATACTAGGCACAAGCATGCATGCCGGGTCTAATGAAGTACGGTCTAGGCGAGCTGCCGTGGCAGGGTGCATACCACGGGCTGCATGGCTGGATAGCCTAGTTGATGAAAGGCCACCGGGCCTCAAGAAGGGGGCTTAGGTAACTAGGGGCGTGTGCCAGCATACACAAACTTGTTAAGGCGTTTGGTTCCGTCGCAACAACAAGGAGCGGGGGCAACAGAAGGAAAAATTGGGGAAAAAGGAAAAACCCCAGAAGGGGGGAAGGAAGGAAAAAAGAGCAGGGGGGAAAAAAGGGGAAAAAGTAAAAAAAATAAGGAAGCAAAAAAAAGGGGAAAAGGGGTGGGGTAGTTGTGGGCTTTGGGAATAAGTTAACGCGACAAATACTACTGGAAAAACTTATTTTCATACTTACGGATAAGATTAATTTGCACCTCCGTTCTATAGCCGTCAGAAAGAGATGTTGTAGCATTCCTCTCACGAAACGGGCGCCGATAGGAAGTGCCGGTAGAATCGAGGGCGGAAGAAAGGGAGGGAAAGGACGGAAAGAAAGTCCCAAACTTATATAAAACTACGTAACGACACTTGATCTATAAAATAAACAAAGGCTATACTGAGGAGCTTCTGTTTGAGGTGAGGTAGCCTAGAGAACAGGGGCTTGGATTGCGAAAGCTCGTCTGTGCGCAAGCAACAGCGGGCCCAGCCAATAATCCATGACCAAGATACCAATACATAGTCTTTAACTGCAGCACCTATTAATTCTACCTACTACATTCACAATTAGTGCCTCCAAAATACATGTCCGTCCCCGGTTATCCAAAAGACGAGCTGTGTCGCAGGGGGGCATAATTTTGGTTTGATTATTCAATGCTGGGGTCCGAGAGATCAACTAATGTGAAATTAAAAAGCATTGTGGGTCGCCACCCCAGGGAAAAAGAAGGGAAAAGGTGAAAAGGAAAGGAAAAAACCTGCTGTGATTAAGTACACGCAATTACCCTGCAAACTATTTATCAGTAAACCTGTAAGTTAGTTTGAGCGCGTAATCTTGCTACACCGGAATCGGCGGGTTGAGTTTCCTAACAGTCTAACAATAAGGCCAGGAGGTCTCTCAGCAATGACCAAAAAACCGACTTGGAATTGGGTAATGCCAAAGGTTGCCTGCTCATAATTAGAAGGTCATTTCGGCAACGACTGAAAACCAATACTCTCGTAGCCTGCCGCTGGCAGGTTGAAATAAGAAAGGTAGTACAGCCTGCATGAAGAACCAAGGGTCTGCATGGAGCCGTCCCACTATGGTGTCAGGGCATTAATTGAAAAAAAAGAAAAGGAAAAGGATTAAGATTTTAGATGCTACTCTCCTCGTCATATCTCGTCAACTCTGTCATGGCCTAGGCTGTTTGCCAGTCCCATAATTTCTACTTAGGTCGCAAGTATGAGTAGCGATTAAGCAGTACCTCCGGAGGGCATCCGGGATGACAGTGGAAAGCAAAATGCCGAACAAGGGCAACTAATGGGAAAAGCTAATATTCCGGATGATCCATAGGGTGTCCGTGAGGTGTTTCGGGCATCTTTTTCTTTAGTGATATCGCCGGTGTTTGTAACAGAGCCAGCTTGTCCCCTGTGAGGCAGACTGCCTATGTCCGGGCCGCAAAATGGAAACGTGGCTACGAAAGTAATCTCCCATTTAAAGAAATTCAAGAGGGAGGCTCGTTAGTACTGGGCTAAAAAAACGAGCAAACTCGGCGCAATGCAAGGGAGGAAAGTTCGATCAATCGAAAACAGTACGGCGCGCGGGGGCATGGTGTTGAGTGCCAGCAAAAAGGGGTCATCATCTGATAACCAAATAGATTCTTAATTGTAGCGGGAACAGGTAGTCAAGCAACAATTATATGGTGTGTTTTAGGCGACTTTTCATATAAGAATGGGATCGGTGGCTTGTACGCAGAAACAAAATGCGATATCAACCACACCGGAGGCCGTGGGTGTGAGTTTGTATGGACTACTCTGGGTTGTGGTTAGCATTTGCTTGTTCCTGTTGCATACTTATGTGAAATAGGACTATATGATGCCATATTAGTGCAGATCAAACCAAAAATAAATGGCACAGAGGAGCGCAGCAATCTATAGAGGTTGCGGTCAAACAGGGGGAAGAAAAACTCGTCCTATTACCGGGAGTCGTATATGACGAGGGGTATTTGATTGGACACAAATGAAATAGGGCAAAGGCGGGGCTAAAGCCTGTAGTCATAAGAGGCAGGAACAAATGTGGAAGGTTTAAATCTAAAAGAGGGCTGCCAACAAGAAGGGAGAAGTATTGAGTAACTTACGTTTCATAAATTACAAACATGTAAAAGCATAACAAAAAAGTCACACCCAAATGTATTAGAGTAGAAACTATAAAAGTACACAGTACACAGGAAAATTACACAGGATGGTTGGGAGAGGGGTGGATCCCAACCCATCAAAGTGTCCAGGAATACATAGACATGGGGCCGATACTGGTGAGGGGTGTCATAGTATACAGTCCAGTGATGATAGTATACGAGATTACCATGCTGGATACACGAGGAACACACTGTGACGCAAAAAACAGTGATAAGAATTAGTAATAGTCAACTAAAAAATACAGTCAACACCGGAAACACACGATGTGTACCAAGCCCGGAAAAACGAGGGGACAGAAACGAGTCGTTGGGCAAGTCTTTAAACTTTGTCAAGGTAGTAAATTTTAACACTTGATCACCGGAGGATACTAGTTCTGAAATCTACATATGTCATAATGTGATACACGGGATAATACTGTCAATTCTTTAAGCGCTTATGAAAATTGCTATCACTACAGAAGTCGACCATTCAATCAAGACCCAACTAAAGTGTTTTAGTCAAGCACCAAAGTTTCACGCAGTATCTTATAGGGTTTTTTCCAGCCTACCTCGATAATTTTTTTCGCAGTAGTTCATCACATCGCCACCCCTATTCCGCTCTAGTGTTCCAAGACACATTCTTTATTCCTGGTGAATCGTTATATAGCGACCCATACCCAACAACGCGTGAGCGTGAAACTAATGAATTAAATTCATAATTATTAAAAAATCTACCTTGTGGTAGTGACTTATTGATGTAAATACCGTTTATTTAATTTATCTATAAATAATTATGTGTAGTAATAGTGCGCGAGTAGGTTGTTAAATAAATATCGTAAATATTTTTGCTCTTTTTTTACTGTGAGAGGTTTCGTTATTACTGTTTTACTATGTGCAGGATAAGAAGGAGTCCCAACATGAACGGAAGTTACTCACCAATAAGATAGTATCTCGTCAAGATTTGGGTGGCTTTAGAACGGATTAAAAGTTATGATAAAAATTGTAAGATCGAAACTGTATATTTTATCATCTGGGACTGGACATTATGAGCCAATTTTTTTTTTTGGTCTTTGTTTGTGTAAAAGACAATCGATTTCTAAAAATAAATAGGCAACCATGTATGCTTATTACAGTGTAGCTTTACACAATCACTTCTAAAGGTAGTTCTGTCATATCTAATTGATAGCCAAAAATTCTAAGAGTACGTGTCAGATAATACTCAGACACTCCTGAGGTCCGTAGTTTGTACATAGTGTTCATCTGTCAGTCAGTTTGTAAGTCTTACAATTTAGGATTGGCACGGCCTAAGGACATAACCATATAATTAATTTATCATGTAGCTAGTATTAATGAGATCATATATATGAGGTCTATGGTTTGGAATGATGAGGTATAGCAGGGGTCCAGAATTTTGCAGTTCCCAATGCGAAGGAAAAGAACCTTGCGGGGGTGAATGTAACGGAAAGCTAGGTCGTATATGGACGACATACAAATTCGAGACTTGGTACACAAGGTATTAAACATTATTGCTATTCAAACAAATTCGAACTTCAAGTCAACAATGGTGAGATTGACTCAAAGGCGTTGCTAGGGGCAGGACATGACCCCGTTCTTCGTTCCGGGCACAAGGATTCTTACTAGTGGTAATAGTGTTGTGGTCATAAGTATGATTACAAGAATGAAATTTTCTTTACATAACAGATAAATAATAATAAAAATAATAAATATGTGTGCATGAAAGTGTGATAAAAGGAAAAATGTAACGATACGATATGAATTCAGAAAATACAGATTTGTCAAAGTGTTCCATAATTAGCCTTTTAATAACACCTGTATATAAATCGAACTCATAAACAAAATACAGTCCACGTATAAAAGTGGCACTGGCGTGAACCCAGGGGGCTGATGTCTACCTAATAAAGGTAAAGGGTGCCGTAGGTGATGGTAGGAAAATAAAGAGAGGACGTGAGGATAAAGCCTTTTTTGGCTAATCAAACACCACGTCCCGGGGTGGTCGATGTCATGATGGTATAAATCTTTATGCAGTTATAGTGACAAATGGTTACATTTATAAGCAATAGATCCATACTGCTGTCTTGACGAATATTACCTGTGTTGTCGCGGAGTAACAAAACGGCTACTGGGGGGGGGGGCACACGAAATAAAGCCGGACGACTATTAGCCCTCCCCCCTCACACCGAGTCCCCCCCAAGAACGGAAAAAGAAAAAAATAACCTCATTCCACTACATACTCAACTCCATACCCCATAGTACGCATAAAAAAAAAGTTTAGCATATCCCGTGCTATAAGTTTGTTCTAAAGACCCACGGGACGTTCGGTGAGGGAACTATATGCCCAAAAAGGGCTATCCTCACGTAAAAACTCATATCCAATACTCACCTGGAAACCGACCGAACGTTTATCTACCTTATAGGGGTAGAATCGGGTTGGCTGGTGGCCCTTTAAAAGTCTACTCAATAATTATACATAGTATACATACTAAAAAAATCTAGGTTTTACAAATCCATTACACTGTGTAAATAAAAAAACATCAAATAGTTCTAATGTCCCATTACAATACAAAGTTTTAATTCTACAAGTTTGCTCCATTTAGGCTACCAGATGTTCCTCAAAGGGAATATGTTACAGATTTATATATGATTTTTGAAGGATCACATCATCGCAAATAGGGGGAGTGAGGGTAAAAGGAAAATCTAGAAGCGTTGTACGAGACTTTTCATGTACAGGGTGTTGCATATCAAGACGTGCGTTATATAACGAAGCTGTCGTTATAGATGCCTATAAATGCAGTGGATTTGTCAACCAGAATAGACTGGCGGCCGTCACACACGAGGGAATGGTGACGGGGAAAGGTGTGCCGCAGGGAAGTTCCCCCAAAAAAAAATTATGGTGCCCCCTGTGATTTTGTTTCCACGCACTGTGGATCGATGCTCGCAGGGTCATTGGCTTCTTAACCCCTATGGGACACAGCCGGTATTAAATAGTTTTGGCCTTAGGAGCGGGCCAAGCACATTCAAATTCAAATCTGGCACTGTGTCACGGACAATTGGTTATAGCTTGGACCTAGGAGGATTACACAGGGGATTTTTAATACGAATAAAGTGTCTTATTCCTCGTGACACATTGTAAAAACTGTGTACAAAAATTAAGTTTAAAACACTGGAAAAAAGGGGCAAGTGCTATCTTTTGTGTTTAGGTTATGAAAAAAAACAAAATTTGGAAAAAAATAGTTTGGACACAAATTCCTTATCTTTCACTTCTCTACGTTTGTGATGCAGATAGTCAATAGCTCCCCAAATAAATTCACACTAACTTATCATTTTCCGCAAATGTGTCGCTTAAAGTTCTTCAATGGTTGTTAAAAAAAAAATTACAGATATTCCAAGACAAATATTTTGCTTAAACACACAGAATGTAAAAGTATGAGGCTCAGAATTAGGTTGTCATTTTGCCCCATTTTGTTGTACAAAAATCGGACCAGAACCTGTATTTACGATTGGGCGCTGGGGGCTCAAACTGAAAATGCAAAATAATGTGACAAACATTCTGGAATAAAGACCTAAATAATAGTGAGACTACTCCTAAATTAATTCATAAATGACCTACCCATCTTGTGGGATACTCACATAACACCTCACACGTAAATTACAAAAAACCAGCGTTTAAGAATAATTTGTTAACCTTTAACGTGATTTTATATGGGTTACTAAACACAAAATGAGGTGCATCTTGCAAATTGTATATTTTTTCACAATAAACAAACCCCATTTGGATGGCACAATTAAACATTCAATGGATTACTGAATAAAGGCTCCACAAAGTGTTGTTACATCTACCACCCACGGATTCAAACTCATCCCCCCCTACGAGTTAACAACGGATACCCACCTACGATGTGGTAACCTGCTGTATGGGGCGCTACGGCCGGGCATAGAAGGAAGAGAGCTCCATCCAATCATAGTTTTCGTTATGCACATTGTATAGGCTCATAATATGTTTATTTTCTTTTTTAAGGTAGGACATAGGGTTGTTGCTTTTCTTCTTTTTTGCCACTGAATGCACTTTTCTAGGTACTAATTTGTGGGGATTCTATAGGCTAATTGGTGAGATTGTTTATTAACTCTTTGTTAAGTTGGAGGAAATTAAAATCATAGACTTTTCAGGAAGAGTTTTTATTGGTTTTTTATTTTGCCCGTTTCCATACCATAAATAAAATAGTATAATTACTTTTTCTATCTATGAGAGATCGCCCACTATACCCAAAGACTCATTTAAAAGATGATTTTTTATTATTTTTATTTCACATTTTTAACTAGCATAAAAGTAATTTATGCGAAAATGTTGGTTATCTTTAGGCCAGCAACATAACCTGTCTTGACACATATGCATACTTTTTGTTATTTTTTTTGCCTACACAAATCTGTTTTAAAGAAGGTGCCTTATTTTTACCGCGAGAAGGATTTTTATTTTTAAGGGCTTTTGTTAGAGTTAAACATTTTTTAAATCCCTTTTTAGATGCATTTGAATTTATAGGGTATTAACATGAAAATGATCTTTTTTTCTGGAGCTTTTTTGTTTGTTTTTTTTTGTGTACTGGGTGATCACTTTGCGGATCTAATAAGATTCTGTTTTTTATGCAGATTGTCTACTGACGCATGGATACCAATATGATTGGGGGTTTTTGTGTATTTTATTCAATTGTACTGATAAAAACCAATTGGAGAAAATCTGGGTCATTTTCAGGCATCACATCCCTTTTTCATATGCATAATCTTTTGTTTATTTTTTATTTTTTTCGGCTGACAAATCTGTTAGGGGGCTATTTTTTTGTCGAGAAGAGGTTTTTTCTCTTGGTAGTGGGCTATGTTGGAGTGCAATACATTTTTTGTTTTTTTGAACTTACTTTTTAGAGTCACTTTTGATAGGGTATAATTAAAATTATCTTTTTTTGGTCGAACGTTTGGCCGTGTTGTTTTTAGCTACGACGGCGTGTACCTGGCGGGTTCCCGTAACGATGCTGTTTTATTATAGATTTAGTACAGGGACTGACGCGGCAATTACCGGATGTAATATTCGGGGTTTTTTGGTTTTTGTTGTGTTTACGTTTATACTTTATTATAGTGTTGTATGAATGGGAAAGGAATTTTAGGGGCCCAGAATTTTTCATGTAGTTTTTTTTATATTTATCTAATAGTGGTAGTGTTTAGTGTTTTTTGCTATATTTTACCTTATGACTAACTTTTGAACTTTGGAACGCATATGCTCTGATTCCCTGTTTTAAGTTCAATACACTGCGCCTACATACTATTTTATTGTATAGCAGTGTAACTGGTTGAGCAATGCTTGCGCATGCCAGACATGTATTACGTCGGACCCGGAAGGGGTCTGACTGCCACTGGAGACCGGCAGCTCCGGGGTCACATGCCAGTCCCCTCGGAGCTTGCCCAGAAGTGGAATCGGATCCCCCGGTAAGCGGCACGGGGAGCCGATTCCCACTCGCAACACCCCTTACCCCTGCGGTCATTTTTGACCCGCTGGCGTGTAAGGGTTTAACCTGCCCGCGATCGGAGCCGTATCCGATCACGGTGCGTATCAGCGCAGGCCTTCAGCTGTACTAACTAGCTACAGCCGCCTTTTCTGGTACCCCCAAAGGCTCCGTTCAGTCGAGCGGTGCCAGAAGCAGTACGTTATATAAGAACGTCCCCGTCGTAGGCTCTAGCCGTTCAGAAAAGGTGCTCTATAAGCTTCCATGGTACCGGGGGTTGTATTCTTCGTAAATTTTTTCTTAATCGTCCGTGTGCGTCCTAGGGGTTCAATGTAGAGACTGTCAACAATACACAATGCAAGCTTTGACCCGACTGCAGCGAAAATAACCGTCACCCTAGCCGGAGCACTCAGCCCTGAGAGTGGAGAGACGATCGCATTTGCCCACCGCCAAGGTAATGCCACCAATAATGCTGACAATGAGCTGTTGGCACAGAATACTCCAGGCATATGAGCCGTGTACTTTTTAGACTTACACCAGCATATATCTGCATATTAACAATGAAACTGTAAAATAGATATTATATTCATGAGGCTGAGGGACGACAAGTACCAGCTCATATGTGGGTTGGCCATAGACTTCTCATTGTCACCCCTTTATTTTGCAGTACAACAACTCACCGGCCACTTATTAGGTCAACAAACACACAGCATAGTAACGATTGGACCCGCCCCTTTTGCCTCAGTACTGCCTCAATTCTTCCGGGCATAGATTCAACAGGTGCTGGAAGCAGTCCCTCAGAAGATTTACTAGATCCTAATATGACGATATGGCAAAATCACACAGCTGCCGGCAAGGACTTGTCAGGCTGCACATGCACACTATGGATTGGTCGTCGCACCCGTCCAAACACATTGTCCTCAAGATGCATCTGTTTTGATTGTGTAGAGCTGGTGATATCTGTGGGTAGGAAAGCCATTTGTCCGCAGTGACCTCATTGTCAGTTTTACAAACTGAAACCAGTTCCTGGATTGTGATTCCAGTCTTTTATGCATTGGCGCAGTCATCCTGCTGAATTAGTAGCCATCAGACTATTGGTACTTGTGGACATAACGGGAGATGGACATGGTGTCCACAATATCTCAGGTAGGCTGTGGCGTTGCAACCGATGCTCAAATCTCGTACCAAGGGGCACAAGAGTGCCAAGAAAATATTCCACACAGACCATTACAACAAACCACACCACCACATCCTGAAAAAACCGTTGATACAAGGCAGGATCTATCCGAGGCTTCCATCGTTTGTTACGGCCAATTCGTGCACCCAATCTCCATCAAATGACGCAGTCAGAAATCAGATTCTCATCCAGACCACTTGCACACGTTTCTTACTGTTTTCCAATCTTCTACTGTCCAATTTCGATGGTGCGTGTGCAAAATTGCTACCCTCAGATCTTCCTGTTCTCTTGAGCTGAAATAGTGCGCACCCACCAGTGTGGTCTTCTGCTGCTGTAGCCCCATCTTCCTCAAAGTTCGACGTAACTGCTGCGTTCAAGATGCTCTTCTGCCTACCTGGTTATAAACCGGTGTAGGCACTTTGAGTCAACAGACCGGTTTCTGCTTTTTTTCTACTCAGCTCGACACCAGTCTGCACATTCTTCTCTGACAGCTCTTGGCATCAACAAAAGCATTTTCCCACCCACAGAACTGTGGGCTGCCCCGCTCGACGTGTGATGTTTTTTTTTCTTTTTTTCGGATCCATTCTCTGTACACCCTATAGAGATGGTTGTGTGGATAAAATGCTCCAGTAGATCAGCAGTTTTTCTGAAATACTCAAGTCACACAAGCCCTTCTCGGCACCAACAACGATGCCAAACGGCAAAGGCACTCAAATCATCACCTTTCTTCTCTTCTTGTCTCCCCCATACTGGTTGATTAAGCTCGTTTTGAACTGCAGGAGATGTCTGACCATGTCATACCATTGGCCTAAATGCACTGGGTTTGGTTCGGTTTGCCTAGCCATGTGACTTGGCTGTATTCAAATTAAGTGATTAAGCGAGCAGTTGGACAGGTGTCTGCCTCATAAAAAGTGCCGGTGCAGTGTATGAGCCCCATCATAATCAGAGACACAGACCATATACTAAAAACAGGGAGAAACAGAGAACTGTTGAGGAAGAGCTTCGTGTGTGTCTTTCCACCATTCCTGCCAGGATATCCCTTTTATGTTTATCGAAACAGGCCCAGGTTTCACACTGAGTGAGTAAAATAAATTTAGAATCTATATTATTAACTATATGTATAATATGACTGTTTTAGTGTCATGTTGTGCTATTTTGGTTGGTGGTGTGCCCCAGGATTTTTTAAATATAAAAAGTGTGCTGCGGCTCAAAAGAAGTTGAAAATCACTGCTATAAAGGAAGGAAATGGTTGTATTAAATAGAAGGACAAGGTTGCATCGGGTAAGAGGAAGATATTATCATTAGTGATAGTTAGCTGACCTCTTAATGCTGGAGTTGATATATGAGCCGGAGGACAGAGTTTTGATCGGCAGGAGTATCTGTATATATTTATGTCATCTTATCGTTTTTAAAACCATATATTTTTCACATCCGTTGATATCGCTTCAAGTAACAATAATTCCATGTATTTTGTTAACCCAACTATTCATACTATTCCTCCGTCTTGTCTAATGTTTTCTAGTGTATATTGTTAATGGACCTGATGAAGAGGACAAGACGTCCTTGAAATGCGTTGTCCACTATTGAAAATAAAGACTTTAAAATACATTTTGGATTCCACCCGTCCATTTTAGCCATTGGGGCAGCGCGCACATACTAACCTGTGTTTTTGCCTAACCCTTCACATTTACCAATGATAGTGATAGAGTAGAGGCATACAGACAGTAATGCAGGGGATGTGGAACCAATCACGTAACCATTATTGGATTATAATACAGGCGATTAGGGCAGTATGGTGGGAGACGCTAAAAGAATGTTTTGAAGGGGGGAGTCTTCCGAAATCGTGTTATGAAGCCTTGATAGTAGTCCTTTTGAAAGAAGGAAAGGATGCACAGTTACCTGACTCCTATAGACCGGTGTCACTTTTATCATCGGATATTAAAATCCTAGCCAAAGTTTTAGCCAATAGACTGAGCTTAGTGATAGGAACAGTAGTCCACAGGGATCAATCCGGGTTTATCCCGACTAAATCCACAGCGATTAATCTGAGAAGGCTTTTTCTGAACCTGCAGGCGGGAAGGGAAGAGCGGGAGGAGTCTGTAATAGTCTCTTTAGACGCCGCTAAAGCCTTCGACAGTATAGAATGGAGGTATATGTGGGCTGTCTTGGCAAAGGTGGGAATTGGACCGAACTTTATCAAATGGGTCCGTTTACTATATCAGGCACCAGTAGCATGCGTTCGGGTGAATGGGGTCATCTCGGAACAATTCTCCTTACAACGGGGCACGCGCCAGGGATGTCCTTTATCGCCTTTGCTATTCGCTTTGGCCATGGAGCCATTAGCTTGCTGGATCCGGCAGCATGACAGAATTCAAGGCTTTCGGTACAGTGGGGGGGGGGAGAGAATAGCGTTATATGCGGATGATGTCCTGTTGTTCCTTTCCAGGGTTCAGCAGTCACTGCCAACGGTGATGGAAGTCATCAAGAGATTTGGGGAGTACTCCGGACTACACATTAACTGGTCGAAGTCTGCGATATTACCACTAGCTCAAAACCAACAATTGCGGGTAGGGGAGGAGGAAATCCCGGTGGTGGAAGAAGTTAAGTACCTAGGTATCAGGATTACTAGGAGAGTCTCCGATTTTATTGATCTAAATTTGGCTCCAATATTGTCCAATATGCGATCTAGGATAAGAGTGTGGAAAACACTACCTCTTTCTCCTTTGGGACGGGGCAATCTTATTAAAATGACTTTAATGCCACAATTACTATACGTACTGCACAACTCCCCGGTATGGATACCAAAATATTGGTTTCAGAGAATTCACGGGCAATTCAGGGAATTGATCTGGAAACAAGGGGCTCCTCGTATCAAACTTACGAAATTGCAGCTACCTAAATTTAAGGGGGGACTGGCGGTGCCGGATGCATGGGCATACTACCTAGCAGCCCAATGTCAGCATTTTGGAGGATGGGCTCTGGAGGGGAGAGAGTCATGGTGCCCGTTGGTAGTCAGGCACTTTGGGGGGACATTGTCACCGGTGGCGCTACTGGAGACAGGGAAGTTGGGAAACAGTGCAAGGCAATATCCGACTCTGGCATTGATGAATAAGGTATGGCGGACTTATAAACAAGTAGTGGGGGTGGGGTCCTGGACTAAGTACACGTCTTTGTGGGATAATCCGTTTTTGGGAGAGGTATACATGCTAGATGACACAAGGCGGTGGGAGCAGAAAGGGATTAAATACTTACACCAACTATATGTAGATTCGGTATTGAAATCATTTCAGCAGCTGGAGGAGGAGTTTGAGGTTCCCAGGCAAATGTTTTACCAGTATCTCCAATTAAGGCATAGTTTACAGTCGCAGTTTGAGTCAGGGGAAGTAGAGTTTTCTTCACTGGGAGTGATGACGGGGGTGGTTCAGGCGAAATCCATGAGAGGACTAATCTCTCTGCTCTACGGAGAGGTACTGGATAAGGTGCTGGGAGACCAGATGAATGGGATACGGCAAAAGTGGGAAAGGGATATGGGTGACTTGGAAGAGGAAGAGTGGGAAGAAGCACTAGAGTCCCCCTGTAAATTATCACTGAACGTGGCACAGCGGCGCTCGCAGCTATTCTTAGTGCATAGAGCTTATCGTACTCCAGTCCTGTTGAGAAAAATGGGGATCCGTAGCGAGGCTAGGTGTCCGCGATGTTTAATGGACGAGGCTGACATTATGCACATGTTCTGGTCTTGTCCGGCGTTGAGGGACCTATGGGATAAGGCTAATAGACTGGTAGAAAGAGTGTTTGGTGTGACAATAGGGTCTAACCCAAAGGTGTGTGTACTGGGTTGTGTGGGGAAACTGGAGAGTACCAGAGCACAACAACAAGCAATAGCTAAAATCTTATATCAAGTGAGGAAGACAATAGCTACACATTGGCTGGATGCTGCGCCTCCTGGTATATCGGAGGTTAAGAAAATGTTGAATGGCACGATTCGTATGGAAATGGGGGTTTACCTCAAACGTAATGCATTAAGGAAGTTTGAAAAGCAGTGGAGCAAATGGTTGGCTTGCCCAAGACTTGGGTCAGAAGAGCTGCTCAGAAGGTGGAGGCAGGTGTGCCCAGAGGGACTGTTAGGGGGAAGGCAGGAAGCGATATAACACAGGGGCGAGTTGTGAGGTGCAGCAAAAACGGGAGTTTAATCCTGGACTAGAAGGGACTGGACCGCTGGGGGGGCGGGGAGGGAGGGGTTTGTTAAGAAAGGGAGGGGAGGGGTTGGTTCATGGTTTTGGTCATGTGATGTAATTTATACATTAGAATTTATACCAATACAAATGTCTGTTTTTCAAAATGGATGTAAATTTATATGCTTTAATAAAGACCATCTGATTTTAAAAAATTATGCCTGCAGTACTGATTAGAGGTTAATTCAAGTTGTAGATGTCCCTTAAGGCAAGGAGGAGATTTTTGTTTTTTACATCCCAAGATAACCCCACTTTTTTAGCAGGAATATTTTTGCACTTTTAAAGCCATTTCCACGAAGATGCTAAATACCGTATATACTCGTGTAGAAGCCGAGTTTTCAGCACAAAAAATGTGCTGAAAATCCTACCCTAGGCTTATACACGAGTCAATACACTCATATACTCACCCTCCGGCGGCCCCGATGTGCAGCGCACCTCCTCTTCTGGCTTCCGCGCCTGTCTTCTTTCTTCTGTAACGGCCTGCAGAGCGCGACCATGTTTTCTCCCGTCATTGTATGCGCCTGCCGGCCGGGAGAATCCATGCGGGTTATACTACAGGGGGCAGGCTGGGCTGGCTGTATACTACTGGGGCAGGCTGGGGTGGCTGTATACTACAGGGGGCAGGCTGGTCTGGCTGTATACTACAGGGGGTAGGCTGGTCTGGCTGTATACTACAGGGGGTAGGCTGGTCTGGCTGTATACTAAAGGGGGCAGGCTGGGCTGGCTGTATAGTATAGCGGGCTGGCTATATACTACTGGGGGCTGGTTAGCTATATACTGTGTGGAGGCTGTGACCAATGCATTTCCCACCCTCGGCTTATACTCGGGTCGGCTTATACTTGAGTATATATATACGGTACATGTTCTGATGAGGAGCAGTGTCTAAAGCATAAAGCATGGGGGCTCATTTACGAAGGGTTCGTTGGATGCACTTTCGTCGGGTTTTCCGAATTTTTCCGAATTCCACAGGGATTTTGGCGCACAAGATCGGATTTTGGCACAATCGGGGGGCGTGGCTGCCGGACAACCCGACGGATTCGGAAAAAACATGGAATTTAAAAAACCAAATGTGTCGCAAGATCAAGCACTTACATGCACTGGGAAGAGGCAGGTGAACTCCGGCGGACCTAGGCGCAGCAGCAACACCTGCTGGATATCAAGCGCAGGACCTTAGTGAATCCCGGCAGAATCCGAATCCTCGTCGGACAACGCGCCTCTGGATCGCGACTGGTCCGGGTAAGTAAATCTGCCCCATTGTGTCAAACATCCATGAGGGGACATTTATCAGGAATTGAATGACATAGAAGACTTAAAATATTCTCCTTCATGCCAAGTGTGCATTGATGGATAGTAAGAGGTGTGTTTGCCAGCGCAGGGCGTTTCTGCACTTGCGGACTCTATATAGCCTGTCAGCGTTTAGGCGTCAGCTCAGGCGCACAAAGCACCGGCATATGATAGATGTCCCCATGGTCTGCACTTTTTCTACTATAGAAGCAGCAACTATTTCTGTGGAAAAGGTTCCTACCACAATATGAATGTATACATCAATTAAAATGGTCAAACTGGGACCAAAATTGTATAAATTATTGTAAAGAAACAAATGACAATGGAGTAACTATTGCAAGCGGATATCCAGGTTGGAAATCAGATAAAGAATTTCCCCCATAAATGAGCAAATGACTCCCTTGGGGATTTGTTTTGTTTTCCTTTGATTCAGCAACAAATTTACAATTAATAAGCGGCTGAACTTAGCTGAACTTTCTGTCTATTTTTCCAGTTTTGTTTCTATTGCTGCTTAATTTCTTCCATGATTAATATTATCTGACTTAATCATCTGAGCATTAAACAAATTTCCAGCTGAAATGTATTTATTCAGGGATCCAATTAGCAATTGTAGAAGTGGAACTAAGTAGCGTATCCATCCCTGCACTGGTCCATCCCTGCACTAGTCCATCCCTGCACTGGTCCTTCCCTGCACTAGGACATCCATCCACTGGTCTATCCGTGCACTAGGCCTTCCTTGCACTGGTCCATCCCTGCACTGGCCCATCCCTGCACTGGCCCATCCCTGCACTGGTCCATCCCTGCACTGGTCCATCCCTGCATTGGTCCATCCCTGCACTGGTCCATCCCTGCACTAGGACATCCATCCACTGGTCCATCCCTGCACTATGCCTTCCTTGCACTAGGCCAACCCTGCACTGGTCCATCCCTGCACTGGTCCATCCCTGCACTAGGCCATCCCTGCACTAGGCCATCCCTGCACTGGTCCATCCCTGCACTGGTCCATCCCTGCACTGGTCCATCCCTGCACTAGTCCACCCCTGCACTAGGCCATCCCGGCACTGGTCCATCCCTGCACTAGTCAATCCCTGCACTAGTCAATCCCTGCACTAGGCCATCTCTGCACTGGTCCATCCCTGTACTGGTCCATCCCTGCACTAGGCCATCCCTGCACTGGTCCATCCCTGCACTGGTCCATCCCTGTACTGGTCCATCCCTGCACTAGTCTATCCCTGCACTGGTCCATCCCTGCACTGGTCCATCCCTGCACTAGGACATCCCTGCACTGGTCCATCCCTGCACTGGTCCATCCCTGCACTGGTCCATCCCTGCACTGGGACATCCCTGCACTGGTCCATCCCTGCACTAGTCCATGCCTGTACTGGTCCATCTCTGCACTAGTCCATGCCTGTACTGGTCCATCTCTGCACTGGTCTATCTCTGCACTGGTCTATCTCTGCACTGGTCTATCTCTGCACTGGTCCATCCCTGCACTGGTCCATCCCTGCACTGGTCCATCCCTGCACTATTCCATCCCTGCACTGGTCCATCCCTGCACTGGTCCATCCCTGCACTGGTCCATCTCTGCACTAGGCCAGGCAGGTGAGTATTCCATACTCAGAAAGGGGCATCAGGGGCATTATGGGGTACAATGGCCAAAATATATGAAAACTGGTGCAAACTGCCTCAGCGCAGTTTGCGTCACTAATGTGCAGTTTTCGCCAAATAATCCAATAGTGTTCCACTATAGTGGTCTGTTTTCTGGATGTGCACACAGTTGCGCCTCTTTTTTGGTGCATTGTGCTTCATGCTGTTGCGACTGAATTGTAGCGCAGCTCTACCACATCCCTTTAGGTGCAGTTTTCTAAAGTGTAGGACAAAATGCCATATATAAATTCTGAAGCACAGTGTGGAGTAAATATTTATAAATACTCATGTGGGGCATATATTTATTTAGTGACATATCATGAGGTATATGTTTATTCAGGAGCACAGTGTGGGGCATATATTTATTTAGGAGGACATATGGGGTTTACTTTCATTCTGAACACAACATGACACATACATTTATTCAGGTGAAACAGTGTGAGAATGTTAGACATGTTTTTATTCAAGGCACAGTAGTCTGAATTATCCAGGGGTGCAGTGTGTAAATATTTTTATTGAGTAGGTCCTAAATGTGGGTGGGGTTTATGGCTGGCGCTAGGTTGGTTGGCTTGCGGAAGATATCTGGGTGGGACATAAAATTTAATGTTACTACCCATAATAAAACTGTAGTTACTGCATGGTCTATAGCAGTGGTGGCAAACCTATGGCATGGGTGTCAAATGTGGTAGTAATAGCCTTCTCTATAAGCACCCAGGCCATTGCCCCAACATAGAGTTCACCAGACAGGACTCAAAGAATCTTCCTGCAGTCCCAGGCAACTAGACAGATACTGCTCTCAGCACTGTTTTAAAGCAACACCTTAGCTATTTGGGACTGCAGGAATAGTGAGAAGATGTGGACAGAACTGGATTAATTTTGGAGATCCTCCTGCTGGCCCCATGATTCTTCCTGCACAGAGAAACCCTGGAGAAAACCTACAATGATCTTCTGAATTTACTTCTTTCAAGGAGGTCAATACGATTGAAAGCTTTGGAAGAATGGGGAGAAATAAGTTTGAATTAATGCTTAAATTTGTTATATGCCTATTTGTTTTGGTTGTAGTTTGGGCACTTATATGGTTCTCCACCACTGGTATATACAGGCAGTCCCCTACTTAAGAACACCCGACTTACAGATGACCCCTAGTTACAAACGAACCTGTGGTAATTGGTAATTTACTGTACTTTAGCCCTAGACTACAATAAACAGCTCTAACAGTTATCAATGGGGTCTGTAATGAAGCTTTATTGTTAATCCTGGTTCTTATGACAATCCAACATTTTTGAAATCCAATTGCCACAGAGACCGAAAAAAAATTGTCTGGAGCTACAATGATAAAATATACAGTTCCAACTTACATACAAATTCAACTTAAAAACAAACCTACAGAACCTATCCTGTACATAACATTCTGTACATAACATTCTGTATGCTCCTAGTTACATGAAGACTCAGAGTTGTTTTTGGTTTTGATGCAGTACATATGTTATGCAGAAGTGGCTGGATTTGAGCAACATGCCTGTGTTTGGCCTAAAGCAGTGATGGCAAACCTTTTACAAACCGAGTGCCCAAACTAGAACCAAAATCCACTTATTTACCGTGAAGTGCCAGCATGGAATTTTATACAGTAACTTATTTCTACCTGTTTTTCCACATCTTTCTATTGTATCGGCCCCCTGAGTCAACCAATACAGTTGACAGAAGGAGGGCAAATTCAAACTTCTGTAGCTTCTCTCCAGGGTCTCTATGTACAGGAAGAATGGTGGGTCCAGGAGGATGACCTCCAAAGACAATGCAGTTCTGTCAACACCTTCTCACTTTTCCGGCAGTTCCAAATAGCCAATGAATTGTCGCAACTCTTAAGTTGCCTGGGACTGCAGCAAGATTTGGTGGATTTAGTCATATTTGGTGAACTCTGTCCTTGGACAATGGCCTGAGTGCCCGCAGAAAAGGCCCTGAGTGCCACCTCTGGCACCCGTGCCATAGGTTCGCCACCACTGGCCTAAAGTGTCCTTTCTGTGCCTTATAATTCCCGATCAGTTAAAATGATGTACATTTATGAAGACAACTGCCTTCTAGAATGAAGCCCTATCAATGTTATTTTTCTAGGACCAATGATGTGTTACATGGTTGCCTTTCAAATAAATGCTCAACCTCAGAGCATATGGTCAGAAAATCGCTAATAGAAGAAGTGCTCCCTTTATGATATCCAACATATTTAACTTTTTAAGCATATACTTTTGAAAATCAGATTAATTTTAGATGACTGACTATTCTTAGGACCAGTCACCTTTCTAAACATATATGTGTTTAAAGGGGTTATCCGGGTTTAAAAAAATTTTTATGTCCGGGCTGGGGAGGGCTATTTAAACATAATAAACATGTACTTACCTCCTCCGGTGCTGCCGATGTCCCGCGCCGCGGCCCGTCTTCTCCGTGCGCCGGTTTCATTACACCGGCGCACAGGGAGCTTCCGGCCGGCTGGAAGCTCCCATGCGCACCATCTTCCAGCGCTTACAACGCTGAGAGATAGGTACGGATGGGAGGAGCCGTCCACATCGCGGACCGGAAGCTCCCTGTGCGCGGCTTCCGTGCCCCTGTTTGTTTACAGGGGCACGGATCGAAGTGACCGCGGTGCGGGACATCGGCGGCGCCGGAGGAGGTAAGTCCATGTTTATTATGTTTAACTAGCCCTCCCCAGCCCGGCCATAAAATTTTTTTTAAACCCGGATAACCCCTTTAACTATTTCCCTCTCAATAACTATTTTGAATTATTGTTTTTTTTTATAACTTTATGTTAATTATGAATAAATTGTCAACTGGGTGTTACCCATTGAGAGTAAGTCCCTAGCAGAATCTCATGCTGTCCTATGAACCATGCAACACTCAGCCAGTAATTTACCTATAAAATATAGAAATAACACAACATAGTGCTAAATGAAAAGATATTTCGAAATATGACAGGTCCTCTGTAAAGGTAGATTTGTAATTGTCGGCTTAGACTGGTTTTCACAGATAAATGTCAGTGGAGAAATACTGACATATATTTTTTTGCTTTTTCTCCTTTATAAATATGCATAAGTTTTTTGCATATGGTTTCACATGTAGATTCAGATGCAAATTTCCCCTTTTCGGTAGAAATGTGTGAAATCTGCATAAAAATGCAATGATTATTTCTATAATGTGAGGATGGGATATTGAAAAAAATCCTTCACTTGAAAGAGTGGTATTATTGGCGGAGACATTTTTAGGGATAAATTCTATGGTATTCTGTTTTTTTATTTATTTACAGTGTACATTATTTTTGCACATACTGTATGTTGTGTCACTTATTGTTCCATGAAATATGTGTTTATACTTGTTTTTGTTTATATGCTCACAGAGTTTCCTACAGACAATGCTGTTTTTGGAATTTTCAGTACCCCTGGAAATTTAATTGCTGAACCACGTAAAACGTTGATAATACAAAACCTGGAGAATTACCAAGTGCTACATATAAAAGCCACAAGATATCTGACCCCCAACAATAAATTAATTGAACTGTATATTGTAATCCCATAAATTAAACCCCAAATATAAAGATTATTTCCATATGTCCCTTTAAAGGGAACCTGTCAGCAGAAATTGACCATATAAGCCACTATGTTCTTAGGCATCTGAACACCTTCCAGATCATGTTTCTTTCATGACTCAGTGTGGTGGCATAATCCAGAAAATCAGCTTTGAAGTTAGATGTAAATTGGTTGTATAAAGTCAAGGAGGTGGATATTTTAACACTGAAGTCAAGCTCTCTCTTCCTCAGAAAGCCCCGTTCACTGTAACTGATGTTCCCACATCAAGAGACATCACTATAAAGATCTACTGAAGTCTGATGCATGATGTCAATCACAGAGGAGGATGTGTTCAGAGATACCCACCTTGATTTCAGTGATGGGGGCTTTCCTCGGAAGAGAGAGCTTGACTTCAGTTAAAATATCTGCCTCCTTGACTTAATAGAACCAATTTACATCTCACTTCAAAATTGATTTTCTAGATGAGGCAACCACAATGAACCATGAAAGAAGCAAAACCTAGAAGGTGTTACACTGTTTGACAATAAACTGGTAGTGTTTCATCAGGTCAATTGCTGATGACAAGTTCCTTTTAAAATATTCTATTAACCCTTGTGCCCATTTTCTAGGCTTCCCACTTGTTTTTCCACTCCTTTGACCCCTCCTCTATAATCCTGCTCCTATACAACTAACTATACGTTATTAAACCCTCTTCTTACTACTATTTAGCTCCGTTTCCAATCCTAAACACCATAACCCCAATTCCTCCAATCCCATACACTATAACCCCAATTCCTCCAATCCTATACACTATAACCACATTTCTCCAATCTTTCACACTATTACCCCCATTCCTCCACTCAATGGAGGACATCTATCATCTTTGAGCGTCGAAAACTGATGTAAGCCCCTCCCCTCTGCCTGCTGTGATGTATCCGGCGGGAGGCTGTGCAAATCTACACAGAAGTGCGCTATTACCAGAGAATTGCACTGGAACTGGCTGCGACCCCTCTTGACTCCACTTAAGGCTTACCTACTGTGGTGGTGGCTTAAAGGGGAAATCAATCTGGCGTACAAACCCTAATAAATGCCCCCAATGCGTCACTTTGGCAGCCACTACTATTGTTTATATCATACTGCCAGTCTCTGGCCAGAGCTAGGAAACTAAAAAAAAAATATTAAACCTCCTGCATTGCTCCTGTTACTCTACAATAGGCAGGGAATGTAATTCATTTTTTTTTCATAAGATATGACATTGCCTTCCAAAAAGAGCTACCATAGTTACTAGATTGGGCAAATCATAAGAAAATGCTTGAGAAAAATACCGCAGTTGCCCCAAATAAAAAAAAAACACACCAGAATTGATTAAAAAAATCATGTGAAAATAGGCACATTCTTGTACAGAAAGCCTTAGATTGTCTAATATTACCTTGTACCTGTGTACCCATAAACTTCCTTAAATGGGAACTTGTCATCCGGAGCCCTTTTCTGGCTCCCTATGTCCCCATACAGAATAGTGTGTACCTTGCCAAAGAGTTTTTTCCAAAAAAAAGTTAGATGAAAGTTTACCATTCTATATACAGAGCTGTGTCCCTAGTCCCATGGGAGTGGTCAGTCCCAACCCCCTGTGGGAAACCGCTCCATCAAGCATCGATGAATGTCATACATGTCTACCCCACTCCTCACTGGTCACTCCCTTGGGACTAGGAACACAGCTCTGCATACAGAAAGGTAAACCTTTTTTCCAATAAAACCAGTTTTACTATAAAAAGTCTCTGGCAATGTGCGCACTATTCTTTATGGGGATATGGGAGAGCCAGAAAAAGGACTCCTGATGATAGGTTCCCAGGAGCGTAATTATAGGGGGTGCAGAGGTTGCGATCGCACCTGAGCCCAAGAGGTTTAGGGGGCCCTTATGGTGTCACTTTACCATATGAGAAAATTATTACTATAAACCATACATTATAGTCAGGGCCTGGCACAGACTTTGCACTGGGGCCCATCAGCTTCTAGTTACGCCACTGTAGGTTCCCTTTAAAGTACACCATAAAAATGAGTCAAAGTTTTGGTACAATTTATGCCACTTGTCCATGTTACTTCCCCATTTAAAGCCTTACCATACAAGTAGCTACATTGCCTAAAAATACATAGATGATAAGGCATTTTGTGAACTGAATAATATGCCCCTTATTGGTTTTAGGGATTATGCAAATTTTTTGCATAATTTTGTAGACTTCTTTTGCCTCTTTCTTCTAATATGTTGATTTAGACATTAAAATGAAAAAACTGATGTATATATTTCATGGATATCATATTGCAATTTTTTATAAAAACTAGAACAATACATTAACACCCACTGGCCAGACCCATGAAGTGCAGTATCTCCAAAAATGAAAAAAAGAGAGATATTTTTACCATACAATTTGCTGTAAGTCTAAAAGTGCATTATTATGTATTTTTATGTCTAAAATATAGGCCAAGTGTGTTAGTCAGACCTGTTTCCATGGCACTCTTCTGAGCAATCCCCCTATCATTGCCACAGTTCATCCGTCTGTTATGAAATTGAAATCAACACAGTCATTTATTACGTGGGGCGATGTGAAAGTCCAGGTTATTACAGCAATGAAAGTCAGACAAGATGTGTATTAGGAAATAATAAGCTCATCAACTTCTTCAGGGTGTTGGATTATCATCTCTGTCCTTCACATATCAATTACTAGAGAATGGGAAGTACAAGAACATCAATTTTAGCATTTTAGGAAATGATGAAGCTGATTATTAGTAAAATGCGTAGATATATTGAGCCAATGATCTAAGTTGTCATATATGTTAATTATGTGTTTTATATGGCTTTACTATTTTTGTAATATTTTACAAATCAACATTTAGAACCCTGTTTTATTTAAAAATGAGTTCATTTTTTATATATTACTATCGGTACATTCCCTCCCAAAATCTAAAACCTTTACTCCCCTTCAATCTCCTTACTTCTTTCCAGGTTCATACCCATATCACATTTTATAAGATATACAATATTTGACCCACTCATACATTCAATAGGGGTAATATATTGTGTGCCAGGCTTAATAATCCCCTCACCAAAATTACTAAAAGGTTTCAGCCTATAAGGTAATTTGGTGCACCCAAATAAAATCTACATCAGGTGCAGTGTAGCATAAATTTCAGCTATATCCTGCAGCAGTATCCTGGCACAGCCTATGGTAAATTCCGGGGGTGATGTGTCTCCCGCCTGCCATATGTGCTCTGGACCTTGATTTCAGGATATAGAAAAACAGTCAATTCCATTCCGTTAAAGGAGTTTTAGCGAGTTTTGGGTAAATGTATGATAACAGGGGATCTGCTAAAACCTCCCATTATCTGCAGAACAGGGTATTACAAGTCCCAAGTCCCAAAATGCTCTTGTTGGCAACCCAACTTCTGGGTTTCATAGATGTCTCATAGAAGTCAAGGATGTGCCACAGCTCTGTCCTATGCACCATTGACTTCTATGGGACTTCCAGATTGGCTTTCAGGACAACTGAAACATAGAGTGCATGCTGGTATGGAACAGGTAAGGGGATTTGTGGTACCCAATCCTTCAAAGAATCACTGAGGATCTTGGATTTCAGACTTTCCCCAAGCAATATTGGAGACTGACTTATGTGGATGGGGTTCACAGATATCGGTGCCTCTGAAAAACAGACCCAACAACACAGTCCACTGCCTAAAATGAAAGATCTGTCCATGCCTACATTATTGATGGAGCTATGATTTGTATGACCAACTCCTCCTGATGGATCACTCTGACTCATAAAGTGTTCTGTTAGGCCTTTGTTGGGTTTCTTGGATTCTTGATAATATGGAAAGTACTTAGCATGACGCATAGTACAACAATAGAGCAAAGTGCACTGCCGGTAAAGGTTTGGAGAAAAATAATCATCATTAAGCTAAATGACAAACAATAATTGACACTTCCTTTCAAGATAGTCTAGTCAATTTGGTAATTGAACCTCTATGACATCAGATGCAGTACATGTGAAGCGTCACCCCTTCTTCCTCATAGATTGTGAGAGGGGACCCCATTGTTCCATCTGATGATGTTATTACTCTGTAATGTATTTTGTTCGTATGTTTCTCCAATTATCTGTAATACGCTGCAAAGTGTTATAGAAATAAAGATTTATTATTTATGTTCTATACATGTCATATAAGTATATTATCCTTTTCTTCGATTGTTTCTGGGGTCCTATCCTTGAGCCCCCCGCCCAATGAAGCCATTTTAAGGAAATGTGTCAGCTTTTTGGTTGGCTGTGTTGCTACAATATTATAATTTTTTTTATTGTATGGCATGTGTTTTATATATTATAAACTGTTTTATTCAATTATTATATGTGATATGCGCAACATTACAACTATTCACTATTTGCGTTGCGATTTCATACACCGGCAGTAGTATTTTTCAGTAATATTGTTGGGTTGTGTTAGTATTTATACTCTTCTTTTATACCTATAACCAAAATGTTTTACCATTATTCCAGTGAATTATTTTCGGACACTATTTTTTATTTTAGCATATGAATCCAGTGAAAGAAAATTGCTGACATTGCTTCTAATTTGCAAGGTATTGCCAATAAATTGTTGCATTGATTTTTGGATTTTTTTTTTTTTGTAATTGCGTCCCCAGCTGGTGCCAGAAAAGAAAATGGAAAATTCCAAATATTTTTTTTCCCATTTTTCTTTTAAGACTTCAACCGCTGAAAAGAAAAAGCTTAAAGCGATGGTAACGCTGAGTTATAAAAGATAATTATAATAGGAACTGTAATAAATGGTACTGTAATGTACGACGAAGCGTCGCCCTAGAACTAAAAGGGTTAAAGGCAAGTCTGCAGGAAGGAACAATGCATTCTGCAAGGTTACAGAAGATCCTCAGTGCAGACCCTGCAAGATGAGTTTTCGCAGCACTCCACCTTTAACTCTTTAACTTCTGGAATTGAGCAACCTCAGGCTTCACACCGCTACCAGTACCTCAGATGCAAAAATCACCATAACTATACTGTAATCCAATTTTAGGGGAGAAAATAATAATAATAGATATGTACATTTTAGAAATTGCACATTAAAGTAACTCTATTGTCGACCAGTATTTTCCAAAAAAAAAAAAGATCCCTTTTCCTTCCACAAAAAAAACCCATTCAGTTCTTAGTGCCATAGCAAATAATACTAAGGAGAGTGGGGAGAAGAAGAAGACGAGGACAGAACAATATTTTCAACAAAGTAATAGCATTGTGCGGAATGAAAAAAAAAAGTGTGCAAAGGATTCTGGGTATGGTCATACATATTCATGAGTTTACATTGTGATGCGGTGAAATCAGGGACAAGCTGGGATCCTGTGCGAAGCAGGCGAATATAATGTTACAGCTGACTATCTACAATGCATAAGACCATTCAAGACACAGAACGACAGAATACTATAAATACCAGATACGGTTTCTAAAATCAGGCTACTTGCGCCCCCCAAAAATAATTTGTGACATTTATTAAAATCCATTAAATGATCTTCCAATTTTGTCCAAAATTTAGGAGAAATAAAATCTAGATTTTTTTTTTTCAGGTTCCTTTTCTGAGTAATTTCCTGTCATATTCACGTGAGACTTAGTTTAATAATACCAAAGGAATCTATAGAAATATATTCCAACATACCTTCTCTGAAGCCAGAGGATACAAAGCTTTTTTTTTCTGCAGATCCGTTGGGAGGTGACAGCCGTAGGGAGCTCTATGTTTGTGAACAGGCAGCCAGGGAATGCTTAATCCACTGTCTGATTTCCTTGAAAATCTCAGTCTGTGGGTGACATAAGATGGGCTACATTATACATATCAACACTCTCTTGTTCTATGCTTCTGGGTTTTGCATTCCACAAAGGAAAGAAAAAATTTAAAGTGAAAGTTTCTGTGATATGAATAGCATTAGTAACCTGTCTTTTTTAATTTAAGATATTTTTTAAGAAAAAAAAAAGTATTAAAAAAGATACAGCGTGAAGCAGGCAGAGATTTTTTTTACTTTTTTACAGTGGATTCTCATGCCCATTAAACTCTCCATTATATATTATTGTTACTGTCCATCCAGAAGAATATTTTGTATAGAGCATCAAAGTAAAATCAATCAAAAACACTTAAAAATATCAATATATTTTTTTTTACAAAATCAAAAACAGCAGCGCACCAATAGTTCTGTTATAACATGTGAGGGTATTTTATTCACCCGCAGTGCAAAAAGGCAATATTTTGGTTTCTGTCAAGCCTATGTATGGGGCACATTTACTAAGGGTCCGTCAGACGCATTTCCGTCGGGTTTCCCAATTAGTTTTGTTTTGCCCTGAAATGCACAGGGTTTTTTGGCACACACAATCGGATTTTGGCGCATCGGCGCTGTCTTTCATGCGACACAAATCGGGGGGCGGGGCCATCGGACAACCCGAGTGATTCGGATAAACCGCAGAATTTAAAATTCAAATTGTGTCGCAAGATCAGCACTCACATGCACCGGGAAGAAGAAGGTGAACTCCAGTGGACCTGCGAGGGGAAGCGACACATGCAGGAAATTGGACGCACGATCTTAGTGAATCGCGGCAGCTCCGAATCCTCGTCGGACAACGCACATCGGGGACGAGTAAGTAAATGTGCCCCTATGGATTTTAATCGATCCATCAATAAAAAATGTAAAAAATGCTTGACAAAGGTAAATAATTGTATTTCCCATTGGATAACAATATTGGAGTATATTTTATAATAGATTTCTACATTGTGCCATTTCACTTATAAATATCTGAATATTTGGGAAGGGGGATGTTATAAGATCAGCCATTACATGCACACTGAAAAATGTTTGGGCCGCGTGCTAGTCTTTGTTGCAATGGCTAGCACAAGGCCCCATGTATTTCTATGGGCTCATACACATAGCTGTAGTTTCCAGTGCCCTGTGTGTGATCCGACTGCCCGGACCTTAAATTTTGAAATTTTGAAGACCAATTCTTGTTCGAGTTTGCGGCCCGGGCATCTCTTTTACTGTCATTGACGTGGAGGAAAGACATGTGGGGTGCAAAAACAAACCCTAGTCCCGTTCTTTGCTGTCCATGATTGCACACGTTCATGAACATAGACTCAGGGGGTAAGGACAATCCCTCAATTTGGTAATACCCAGTTGTCAATTTGTTCATACATTTCCAGTAGCCATAACAACAAGGGCAATACAACATGTTCCAATTTCTTTTATTCGATTCAAAATAATGTTATTTACAAAATTTGGGGCGATGCAAATATTTGATAAAATAAGAAAGGTAAAAAATCTTCAGTAAATATCCAGCTCCCATTTTCTGATTATTCTGAAAGTGATAGCTGCCTGTACCCACCACTATGGGGAGCCCACTGCATGTAGTTTAAGATTTATGCAGTTCAATTGAAGAAAGATTGGGATGTGAAAGTGAAAAGTGAGGGCACTTTAATGTAGTAGGCAATGGCATTTCCTCATAAGGGCGTTGCGGCTGCTCAGGCCCAACAGTCCTGATGGTCCCCTCACCACCTCACCACAGGACCGGCATTCACTCAGAGCAGGTTCTACAATGGAGCAGTGCAGAGAAGAGGGCGGGGCTTAATGCAGAAGCTCCTGTCTCTGTGTGATGTGAAGCAGTGTAGTCTGTGTCTGTGTAACCTGTGTGTATGTGTAATTGTAACCTGTGTATGTGTAACCTGTGTGTATATGTGTGTGTAACATGTGTTTATATCTATTTGGAATCTGTTTCTTTTTAACCTGTGTATGTGTAACCTGTGTGTATATGTATATGTAACCTGTGTCTGTGTAACCTATGTGTATGTTTAACCTGTGTCTGCGTAACCTGTGTGTATATGTATAGACTGTATGTATATGTATGTGTAACATATGTCTGTTTAACTTGTAGGCAAGTGTTACCTGTGTCTGTGTAACCTATGTGTATGTGTAACCTGTGTCTGTGTAACCAGTGTTTATATGTGTTTATATGGCTTGCCCGCTGGATGAAGCCACCTGGCGAAACTCGGAGTTGGGCTGTTAATGTCGAACATGCAATCATTCTATTTTTATAAGGCCTTTTTATCAGAAGTTTTTTGTGAGTATATGAAATAAAAAGAAAAAGTTTTTTGCAAAACCCTATTGCACCATTGTGTGTTCTCTCTCTCCTTATCGGTGAATGGACTTGAAGTGTTCCCTTTCCAGACCGTAGCGGAACCAACGTTGGAGGAGTTGAGTTTCTGAGTTGGAAGACCGGACACTCGCACCGCATTTCCAGTGGGAGCCGTAGGATCCACGAACGCATCGACCTCAAAAGGGGGATATGGTTAGCATTACCTGAGCTGTAGCTTTAAAGTCTATTACAGGAGCCTGTCCCCCCTCCAGTGGCATAGGGAGAAGAGGAAATTCAGCAGGGGCGAGGGTGAGATGTGCTCCTGTGCAGTGTAGCAGCCTGTGAGAATACATTCCTGAAGGGCTTAGGTAACTCCGCATATAGTCCTTCTTGCTCATTAGCATAATTTTAAAAGTTGGTTTTAGAAGGATGGAGAGGATTATCACAGTCACAGTGTCTGGATCTATGAGTAAGTGTCTCTGGTTAATTATGCTTGATCTTGATGGTAGATTTCCCTTACATGTGGATATCTCCAGTTCTGTGGCAACTAGAAACACAATCCTGGTATAATATTAAAGGGGGAGATTCTCCTTTTCAAAATGAAACCAAAGCTTTCTAGGGGTCTCTAGTTGCCACAGTTCAGAAGATATAACCTTTTAAAGTGTGTCCTCTTCTGGCTAAAAGGTTACACATGAAAAAGACACACAAAAAGTGAGTTTTTTTAAGCCACCTTTTTGGTGGCAGTGTTTTTGGACTTTTTATGTGATTGATAAATTAGGAGAAAGATTAAAAAAAAACGCTCTCAACCATACCCTCAAAACGGTAAAGATGTTGATATAGGCTGACAAGAGCCAAAAAAAAGTAAGATGCGAAACATAGACATTAGATAATGCCCAATGGCCAAAAAAGTCTCAACGTTCGGAAAACATTACACAAAAGTGACACAGGAGGAATAATACATTGGGGCAGATTTACTTACCCGGTCCAGTCGCGATCCCGTGGTGTGTTTCCGACGAGGAGTCGGGTCTGCCGCGATTCACTAAGCTCGTGTGCCCTAGTTCCTGCATCCGTCGCTTCTGCGCCGAGGTCCGCCGGAGTTCACCTTCTTCTGCCCAGTGCATGTGAGTGCTGACTTTGCGACACAATTCTTTTTTAAATTCCGCGGTTTGTCCGAATACGTCAGTTTGTCCGCGCCCCCCGATTTCTGTCGCATGCATGCCGGTGCTGATGCGCCACGATCCAATCACGTGCGCCAAAATCCTGGGGCAATTTGCTGCACATCGGAAATATTTGCGAAACCCGACAGAATCGCGGTCCCGCAGACATAGTAAATGAGCCCCATTGGGTCCAATATATTTGTAAATAGACTATAGACTCCTCTGAGTTTAATCCTTTAGATTTTATACATATTCCCTCTGCGACCCCTGGTCACTAAGGTTGAGAGATAACCCCATTACTACAAAATGCACCATGATAGTGCCCCTTTCTGCGCCCCGGGATGCCTGTGGCTGTCTCTTTTACCATTCCATGATCCACCGACGATCTCCTTGCTCCAGTGTGCGCATCCCCGCCTCCTAGGGCGCACGCAGCGGCGTTCTGAAATTTAATGGGCCAGCGTGCCGATAATTGGCGCTGGCCGCCTACCCTTCCTGTTTAAATCCCGGGCCTTTCCTGTGTTCCCTGCTGGATCTTTGTGCCTCTTGCCTGAGAAAAAACGTGCCCCTTTATGCCTAGTGCTCATTTTGTGAATTCCCTTGCGACCCCGGTTCCGTCCCTGACTACGTTCCTTTGCTGCCTTCCTGCTTTGCCTTTGACATTGATCCTATGCTGCCTGTCTCGACCTCCTGCCTGTCCCCAACCACGGTTCTGCCTGATGACTCAGTACCTCACCTTGGCCGCCACCACGGACAAAGTCACTTGCTGGGGCGTGGTACCACCAGGTGGAGCGACCTGGTGGTACCATGCTGCAGCAAGTCCAACCCGCTTTGCAGCGGGCTCTGGTGAGAACCAGGGGCCACTTTGACTCTGCTCCCAGGTGTCAGCTTACATCATCGTCCGCGGTGGTTCACTACCCCAAAAGCTTGACAGATAGGACAGAGACACAAATGAAACATGATGGAACATTGCAGTGGATTGTCCACACAATAAATTCTTGGAAGAGTTTAGCTGCCAAGGACCTGCCAAAATGTACAGTAGCAGCTAAATTCAAACACATATCACCCACACACATCACAAAAAAACCTGCAATGCCAATGGACCTGTGGAGTGGTGTTCAAGCTACAGCATGTCAAATAAAGCCAAAGGTTGTGACCACACCTTCAACCATTTACAATACAAAGAGAGAAAGGTGAAGTCAACACACAGCAATTACCCTACAGGTTCTTACAGATAAAATACTCCATTTCAAGTTTTTCTTTTATTTATTTTTATCCTTTAACTGGACATATTTGGTCCATAAAATCCATAAACCATGATCATATTACATGGACAAAAGTCTTCCCTGTGACCCGAACTCCCAGCAAAATAGTAATCTATATTGTTAGGAACCTCCTTTTTTCAGCCCCATATAGTATGGTTGTTTTTAGTACAGGGCTGTAGGCCCAAAGGAGGGCACAGTCTATTAGTATCAAAGATTACTATGAATCCAGTGTTCCAGGTCCCAGATAAATGTTAAAGGAAATATACCATTTGTTTTTATGCATTGTGAACCAAACATACCTTGAGAATGCTGAAGCTACACTGATGTAGAAACATATCTTGTTTAATCCCTGATCCGAGTGGTTTTGCTCAAAAAACAATTATAAAATTCAGGACCTTGGGAAAACTGGGAGCCCTGGCTGCTGTGTTTCATGGAGCTTCCTGAACTGTCCAAGCAGGACTAATCAACTCAAGCTTGATGACTTATGCACAGTACCCGGGGGATGGTGCAGCGATTGATTACTTCTGCCTGTTATAGACAACACAATGAATACAGTGTTCTCTGAAGCAGTGCATAATTAAGGTAAGAAGACAAGCGCGGTGGCAGTCACAGCAGCAACAGAGCCTCATTATCATAATTTTATAATTGCTTTTTCAGCAAACCACTCAGTTCATGGATTAAACAAGATAGGTTTCTGTATCAGTGTAGCTACAGCATTCTCAGGGTATGTTTGCTTCATAATGCATAAAAGCAAATGGTAGATTTCCCTTAAGTCTTTAAAATATGGACTTTATAAGACTTTTTGGGGAGAATTTGTTAAGACTGGCATATTAAACCCTGGCCGGCTTATTTAATGACTTAGCCCGCATTCACGTGACCGTTCCCACCGCGTTGGGAAATATACTCACCCATAGATGGCTATGGCGACCCGCTGGTGGCACGCGTGTGGTACCATACTGCGCATACATGGGGCAAATATAGAGCATGTTCTATCTTTCCCTGTGTTTGTGGACATGCACCGAAGTGTGTTCGCCTGGGCTTCAGAGAGCACACATTCGTGTGAATTTATTCTCACTAAGAGGAACCACCCTCTTATATCTGAAAGTGTTCTCTGCTGTTGGAATGAAATCTCCAGTGGAGAGTACAGGAAATACAACGGTCCGGGGGACAAACACACCCTGTCCACCCATTACTAACCTTCTTCCACAGCATGAAGGGCAGAAAATGGGGCAACACTGTTGTACAGGGCATATTAAATGGGCATATTAAATTCTCCCCAGTGTGTCAAGCAGACCTTGTAGATAAATTAGAATAGGTAACTTAGAACATCTTGGGAAGGCAACTGGCTTGGTGGTTTCAAACTGTCTATTGAGGAGACTGCAAAATTATTAGAGATGGAGACTAATCACAATAGCCTGCATTGCATTTAAACTCTATTACCTATGCATATTTTATTCTCAGGAGCCCCGGCTCCACTTGGTTTGTGTGGCATTTTAGTTAATTAAATGACATGTATAGTTGCTTCGTTTTCATGTGATTGGAGAAGTCAGGTAGAACCAGTAATCTTTAGCATGCCTAATTTACAAAAGTGGAAGGCTATCTGGGAATCAATAATAGCGGCAGGCTGAGCTATAAAATAGAACTAGTAAGGCTTTGATTCTTTCCAATTTACCTTATGTTTATTTAAATAAGGAGAAATTGCGAACAATTCTCTTTTTAACACAACCTTAGGTTATGGAGAATATGTCTATTTAATATATATGGAAATTACTACAATATATATTGAAGATTTCATTTTTGTGAACCTAAAGTGAAAGTATTTTTTTATTGCAAATGTGAGTCTTTTGTATTCCTTTTCCTATAGATTTCTATAGAATTTCTATTCAAATTTTGATTCAAATTCAAAAATAAAAAATAGTAATTTTGAGGTGTGGTTATGTGTAGAATTGGACATAGTCAGTGTCACAGGTGTTCCCGCAACCCCCTTCTTCTAGTCTCTGACCCTGAACCTCTGCCGCCTGTCTTGACCTTCTGCATGTCCCCGACCACGAACTTGCCTGATGACTCTGTACCTCACCTTGGCTGCCACCGCAAACAAAGTGTGGAATGACCCGGTGGTACCACGCCGCAGCAAATCCAACGTGCTTTGCGGGGGGCACGGGTGAAGACCGGGTGCCACTCCGGTCTGCGGTGGTCCTGTGGGTCCACTACCCCTGAAGCCTGACAATCAGCAGCAGATATATATAATACAGCAGACACGACCTGGTCCTTCCAGGCCAGGCTGTTTTTTCTTCAAGGGCACGGAAGCTCTCTCTGAGAAGTTTATTACGAGTCCACATCACACTGTCAATGTCATATTGCATACTTGAGAACATTTAAAATAGACTTTTCATAAACTCCTTTAATAAACGGCGTCCACAGGTTCTTGTATATTTGGACTTTTCTTTCTAGTACGTTTTGTTCCTAAGTAATCAATGTCCATATTTTCAGCTCTCTTCTGTCATATGGGTGGAGCCAAGCTGTTTGCTCTACCCATCCATGTGACAGTAGAGAGCCTAAAGCAGTGATGGCGAACCTTTTGGAGACCGAGTGCCCAAACTTCAACCAAGACCCACTTATTTATCGCAAAGTGCCAACACAGAAATTTAATTAGTGATTTATACTGCCTTCTCTATCACAGCTTTCATTGATGCCGGCACCCTGAGGACACCAATAAAGCAGAAAATAGAAGAAATTTGGATGGAGCTACAATGATAATCCAGATCTGTCCACACCTTCCCATCCCTCCAGTAGTCCCAGGGAGTGCTGTCACTTTAAAATAGCTCTGTGCACAGCAAGTCTTGGGTTGTCTGGGACTGCAGGAAGATACCTGGAGTCATCTCTGGTGATGACCTGAGTGCCCACAGAAAGGGCTCTGAGTGCCACCTCCGGCACCAGTGCCATAGGTTAGCCACCACTGGCCTAAAGGGTAGTTTTACTAGCCAATATGCTACAGAGGTAGGTCTCAGCAAGTAAATGGATGACTTGGCAGCTTTACAATAGAAAAATCCATAGAGTAGGCATCAGTTTGGCTATATATATTTTAGTTTGATTAGTATAAATGACATTGGCTAAACCTCAAGCAATTTGTAGTATATATAACCTATAAAGCTATGTTTAAATGTCTATTTTCCTATTACAATATATATACAGTATCCCATACCTTAGGCATAAATCATACATAGATCAGATTATATCTGTAAAATAATTTACCAAAGCTGTAATTTAAAATTTGCATTAGACTGTTCAGGTTCTAAAAAGTATCTATCTATGAATTCTAAAAGCAGCCTTTCTCATTTCTGTTGTAAACTACATCAGTGGGCAACCTAATCATTGTTAAAAACTAAAGCACATATTCATCATTTACTTATTAGACGTAAGCATGGAGCCTAGCATGCTCTCACAGATGTATATTAAGGAGGAGCATAGAGGCCTATGAATTTGTAAGTACGCTGGGCTAACGCGTAATGATGGCATGGAATGGCTGATTACACAGTCTGTTTCATTCAGTGTAAATCATTAGTGAAATTGCATTAGCATGAAAGATAAGAGAGAGTTACCATATCCTCCTTGGTACATAATAATAACTGCAAATGACATTGAGGGCTGCGTCTGCTGGCATAACATAAACCACAGGGGACCGCACAATCAGCAGGGGGATTTCACATCGTCTTAAAGTGATACTCCCAATAGGAGAAAAGAACTTGTAAACAAGTTGGCATTCGTACATATATCACACAGCGTGCTTGTCGCTGCCACCATCCTGGAAAAGAGATGTAACCAGCTTCTGATGTAATTTATAGCATATGCCAAAAAATATTTGCTGTATTAAAAGCTGTCAGTTTACAAGATCTTGGATGCGGCTTATTTACTAAGGGTCGTGCACTGCCCTTTCGTCGGACTGGTTGACGTTTTTCGGGATATGCGCAGCTTTGACAGGTATTTAACGGGTTTGCGCTGGGATTATGTCGCACACAATCGGAATGTGGAGAAGCTGCACTAAATTGGGGGGCGTGTCCCGTCAGACAATCAGATTGATTCAGACTGAGCGCGGGATTTGAATTCAAATTGTGTCGCAAGACAATGCACTTACATGCACCAGGAAGAAGAAGGTGGGGAAGCGACACATGCAGGATATCGCGCGCACGATCTTAGTGAATCGCGGCAGAATGCATGATCATCAGACAATGCACTTCCGGTGAACTCCAAGGAACGGGCAAGTAAATGTGCCCCTATATTCACCTCGCCACAAATCTAAATAAAACTTGAGTCATTTTAAATTCACAAGAAGTTTCACCCCTAAATTGGTGGTAACATGTACTCTATTATTTCTCTTTTAAACTGTCAGAACAGAGCTCCTCTATGTATGGAAGTCCATTAGAAGTGAACGTTTTAGCTATCATGGGTTACTATATAATAATAATCTTTATTTATACAGCGCCATCAAATTCCGTAGCACTTTACAAATCATCGTAGCGCTTCACAAATCATAGCTCTTCCTTTCATTTTTGGGTACAAGGGAAGGTCATCTTGTAATCAGTGGGCATTCTATAGGTTGGACTCCCATTTATCCCTCAACTACATCCATAGTTTTGGAATGGACAGAGACACCAACAGTGGGTTTTACAGCTAAACCCATTTTCCAGCTTTCCTTGCCTATTGCCTGGCCCACCTTAGGTGGTGTCATACAAAGATATGACAAGACAATACAATTAACCTCTTACCGATGGGTTGCGTAAGTAAATCGGCTGCGGTGATTGGAGAGGGCTCACGGGCTGAGCCCTCTCCATAGCCGGTAAGTGTTTGCTGCATATTGCAGCCCACGATCGGGGCTAGCTTTAAAGAGCTGGCATAGGCGCCACCATCTTGGCTTGGATCATCGCTCCCCATGACCTGATCGGGGAGCCGAAATCCCTCGCTATGACAGCCTTGGGTCACACAAAGACCCGAGGCTGTCTCTTTTTACTCTTTGTATCACAATGTGCGATGCTGTAGTATGGCAGTATATGGTATGATCAATCAGACAACCCAGGATTAAAGTACCCTAAGCCAGTGATGGCGAACCTTTTACAGACCGAGTGCCCAAACTACAACTAAAATCCACTTATTTACCGTGAAGTGCCAGCATGGAATTTTGTAAAGTAACTTATTGCTGCCTGTTCTTCCACATCTTTCAATTGTATTGCCCCCTTGAGGCCACAAATACAGATGACAGGAGGGCAAATTCAGACTATCATTGTAGGGTCTCTCTCGAGAATCTTTCTGTACAGGAAAAATGGTGGTCCAGCAGGATGACCTCGAAAGATAATGCAGTTCTTACCCTTCTTACTTTCCCCACCGTTCCAAACAGCCAATAAAGAGAGTAGCATCTCTTAAGTTGCTTGGGACAGCAGGAAGATTCAGTGTTTGGAGAACTCTGTCCTGGGCTGATGGCCTGAGTGCTCGCAGAAAGGGCTCTGAGTGCCACCTCTGGCACCCGTGCCATAGGTTCGCCACCACTGCCCTAAGGGGTCTGAAAAACAGTAAAAAATAAATTAAAAAAGTTAGAAAAAAAAATGTAATTAAAAGTCCCTAAAAATGTAAATCAGCCCCCTTTCCCTAGAACTGATATAAATATAAATAAAATATAAATAAAAACATTTTACGTGTTAGGTATCGCCGCGTCCAAAAATATATTAAGAAAGTGATCAAAAGGCCTAACAGTCCTTAAAATGATAGCATTGAAACATCAATAAAAGTCACAACAAATGACACCTCACACAGCTTGTACTGGAGGTTTAAATTTTTGTAAATGTATGAAAACATTGAAAAAAAACGACCGTATATAAATGTATTTTTTCACCAATATTACTACATTTGGATTTTTTTCCCGCTTCCAAGTACACGCCATGGAATATTAAATACTGTCACCATGAAGTGCACTTTTGTTAAGCAGAGAAAAAGCTCTCAAACAGCTCCTTACACAGAAAAATAAAAAATGTATGGATTTTTTAAGGTGGGAAGGGAAAAATTTAAATGCAAAAATCAAAAAGGGCCTAATTGTTAAGGGGTTAAGAGAAATCAGCAGACCCGGGTTAGTACCAAGATGTACAAACATAGTACAAAGTCACAAGAGCGGAGAATAATCAGAGCATGAGCCAAAAGTCAGAACACCAGGAGACAGAGATTAGAATCTCAAGATTCATATAGAGCTATCTAAGAATCTCCTACAGCCAGCAGCCTAACAAGTGTGGGCAGGACTTTCATGTGATATCCTAGCCCCAAATCCAACAGTGATTGGGTTAAAACTCTGAGACTCGGGATTCGGGAATCCCTGCAGACGCACCTTGCCAGAACCACAGAGGAAGGGATCGACCCATGTATTGCATGGGAAGGTCACAAGTATAACATCCGAAGTATACTGATTACTCATAGCTCGTGACGAAAACGGGAAAGAGAGAGTGAGATCACATTCCTATTGGATAAAATCAGAGACCTTTAGACATCCCACAAGCCCGTACCCACTGATGATCTCCGAGCCTCGTTGTTTGAGGCGCGTGATTCTTTTAAAACACTGCTGACGGGCAAGGCAAAGGGGGTTCTGGCCAGGTGCTATCGGCACTTCTACGAATATAGAGACAAATGTGGCAGGTCTTTAGCCAGAGCATTGCGCTCCCAGCGATCCCGTACGTACATTCTCGAAAATCATGACACCCTCCGGGCTCCCCAGACATTTAAACTCGGACATTGCAGTAACATATAGAGACTTCTACCAGTCCCTATACAACCCTGACCAACCTCCTACAACAGTGCCCCGCACCAACCTACGAAGTAGCATTCAATCCTACTTCTCTGACTCTTCTCTGCCATCCCTTACTGCAGAGAATGCAGAAGCCTTAGAAGCCCCCATTACAGACTTGGAGTTCCAACTGGCCATTAAGGAGACGCAGTCAGGCAAAGCTCCTAGACCTGATGGCTTCTCCCTGCCATACTATAAGAAATTCTCTGGCTTAGTTGAGACGCTTTGGACAAAAGCATTCAATGAGATTGCAGTGGGTGCCTCTCTTCCCAGAGATACACTGAGAGCAACTATAGCTGCCATACCTAAACCTGGAAAAGATGCTACCCAATGCGCAAATTACTGTCCAATTTCACTGCTAAATCAAGACATTAAGTTGTTTACCAAAATCATAGCGATGAGACTTGCCCCCTCTGATCCACTCGAATCAGGCCAGGTTTTTGCTGGGAAGAGAAGCCAGAGACAACACTACAAAGGCCATTAATTTGATATACAAAGCACAGTTGGAACATCTGCCGCTCAGGCTTCTGTCAATGGATGCAGAAAAAGCCTTTGATAGAGTGAGCTGGCCCTATATGTCCGAAGTCCTTTGTGCATTTGGTATTTGGACCAAAATGTTTTGTTGGATCATGTCTCTATATTCCTGCCCTTCAACGTCTGTCCAAGTGAATGGTACTCTTTCAGATAGTTTTGAGATATGAAATGGTACCAGGCAGGGCTGCCCACTGTCACCCCTACTTTTTGTCCTCTTGCTGGAGCTCTTTATCCGTCGAATACGATCTAATCAAGACATCTCTGGGATAAGGATACAGGTCACCTACAAAATATCGGCCTACGCAGATGACCTTCTTTTTTTCCTGACTAATTCAACGTTAAGTGGGCCCCCAGAGTATCAATTATTTAGGGACCCAAATACCAGCTGACTTACCCAAGATTTACACACTCAATTTCCTTCCAATACTTAAAAGAGTGTAGGAGGATTGCTCCAGATAGACCAAGGGCATTTTTTCATGGTTTGGGAGATATATTCAAAATTAATATACTTCCACGTTTTCTATATCTTTTTCAAGCACTCCCTATTAAGATACCAAAAGCAGATTTTCGTTCCCTGAATGCCATCTAGCACAAATTTATCTGGGCTGACAAACCTGCCAGAATCAAACGCACTACCCTGAATCGCTCAAAAATCTCGGGGGTATTGGGCTACCAGATTTCAAAGGATACCACACAGCAGCCCACCTAGCCAGAACCCTAAACTGGTCCTGTAACTCTAGCCTGAAGCCATGGGTGGGTCTGGAGCAGTCCTTCACGACAATCCCTCTACAGGTGTTGCCGTGGCTGCCTACTGAGAGAACCACAGCCTTAAAATCGCACCCCACGATCCAACTATTATTCATTGTCAGCTGGAAACAGTTAGGGAAAGATTATTGCCTAAATAGTCCCCGATGATGCAAATTTTGCGACATCCTGACTTTACCCCAGGATGTGAGGATGCAGTATTTAAACAATGGAGACAAGCAGGCAAGTTTAGGACAGAACATTTTAGTAGGGACTCGGCATAGTTGACTACTCAACAACTCATAGAATTAACAGACCCATTAGGAGCGTGGAGAGCTCAACAGTTATAGCATTATTTTACCACCCTCCATGTTCTCAATTCTCCAAAAGTACAACCTCATTTGAAAGCCTTTGCTCCAACACCAGGACAGTTCGCCACATGCTCTCTTTCTCGTATTCAAATCTCCTATCCATCCCTGACAACCCTGGCCCTCAATACCTGACACAGTGGGAAAACGCGCATCTTCGCATTATGTCACAGTACCTCGGTGAGCTCCAGATACCTATGATACCTATGGTATAGGGTTACTACTAGGCTACATACTATCTTTCCATCAGTACCCTCTACATTCTGGAGATGCGGAGAGGAGGAGGGGTCCTTCATGCACATGTTTAGGCCCTGTCGGGTCCTCGCCCCTTTCTGGGGAAATTTGCAACACCTAATCTCCACAATTTGAGGGGATTCTTTGACACTAGATCCTCCTCTCCTTGTCCTCCCCCACGGTGATGTTTCAACGCGGACATACAAGAGATTTCTCTTACGTTTCCTAATAATTGCGTCCCGGTCTTGCATTCCAGTACTCTGGAAACAGACTACTCCACCAACGATTGCAATGTGGATTGCTAAAGTAAACGACATCATGAATATGGAAGACCTCACTTCATCTATACATGGCACATATGTTAAATTCAGCAGCCATGGATCCTCTTCCAACAATCTGCCGAATACAGGCAATCTATTTGACATACAACTTTTCTTGGTTATTTGCCTGCCTCCTGACCTGGGCGCTTCCACCCCTTTCATTGTCTACCCTACTGCCCCCCTTCACTCCCTCCTCCCACCATTCTTACCAGTATCTCCTCATTCTCTATTTCTCTTTCCGTTTATTGCAGTTATGTGTTGCCTTGGGGAATTGTCCATGGACCATCAGTGGATCCTGGAGACACCGCCTTGGGTTTGGTACTTAATTCGTTAAAGATTGGTGGGAACATGGGAGAAACTGGAACATGAGCTTGTGGAGGATAAATTTAAAATGTTATGTTCTCAATCATTCACTGTGCAAGGAACTACAGCCGTTTCCAATTCCCTTGGGATCACAGGAATATGCCTTTATTTACAAGGTGTATTATGCTACATCAGGCATGAAATCTTCCAAAATTTATTGCTACCGCATATCCTCTGGTGGCTTAGCATATGAAAAGTGTCATCTTTACAGCAACTGCTACACAGAACAGGATGCATCTCACTAAATGGCTATAGTACAGCAATCCAGATAACAACCTTATTGACTGTTTCCAGGGAACTATAACCAATAATGATAAATGTAACTAAAGTTATATTTACTCTTAAATATACTCAGGATAACAAAATAACACACTCTGTAATTCACTGTTATTAACAAAAATACAGCATTCCACAGATATAAGTCAAACCTGTCTCTATCAGTCCTGGTGTTTAAAATTTTGGTTGCCCCTGATACGACTGTAAATCTTCTGACTATGGTCAGATTCTTCTAATGAAAAGCTTCTCTTGTCTGCACACTGCAGTGCTCTCTGCCTCCAGTCCCCCCATGCTGCATTACAAGACCAGATCAGACACAGGCACTTCCTGCCGGCAAGCAGCGTAAAGAGACTTTCTCTAGCAGCTACAGACAAGATAAACAGAGCTGGCTGTGTGCTTTATTTATTAGGTGAGTTAGCAGAGCTGAGAGTGTCATTGTGTTTTATACCCATATCATGGATCTCATCATCTCTCATCTGTCTGATCTCTCTTTTAAAATGTGTCGGATACTAGTAAAATAGTAAAAATTATTCTTATTGTGTAGACATTACTAGGGGATTATAATTTGAGAACTTTCTTTGATGGGCGACCCCCTTTAAGGTTAGTGAATTGTGAAATAATAAAGAAACTATAAAGTTACTCAAGTTATATAAAATATGAAACTGTTTGTAAAATAGTTTATATTTATTTAATCTTCAATGGTCTTTTATAGCTAGGACTTTGTTCACAGATTATTGACAAAATATACCATGTAATGCACCGTATTTGGAAAAATATTGGATCATTAAAGGGGTTGGCCACATATAGAAAATTTTAACAGGGTAAGTATAACACCTTGCACAAAGTTTAGGTTCACCCCTCATATATTATGGGGCTCATTTACTAAGGGTCTCGCTGCTCATTTTTGTTGGAGTGTGCGCCTTTTCGGGGATTACATGGCTTGTACAGGTATTTAGCAAGTGTCTGCGCTGAAATTTTGGCGCACATGATCCTTTTTTTTGGCGCAGCTGCACTGGCTTCCATGCGACACAATTTGGGGGGTGTGCGGTCAGTCGATCTGACTAATTCGGACTAAGCGCAGGATTTAACTTTCAAATTGTGTCGCAACCCAAGCACTTACATGTATCACTAAAAAGATGGTGAACTCCGGTGGACCTGAGCAGGGGAAGCGACACATGCAGGATATTGGGCGCACGATCTTAGTAAATCGCGGCATAGTGCATTATTGTCGGACAATGCACTTTCACAGACAGGGCATAATGTGCCCCATTATGTATATTTTTTACATGTTGAAAGGTAGAAATTAAACGGATATTAATACATTTTACAATGTATGAAGCACTGGCAGATTATCGTATATCCCAGTCTCATTCTCTTGGTTCTCAGAAAAAGGTTACATTGTAGCAGTAAATATATTCCCTCTTTCAGTCATTTCCTCGGTTTTATTTAGCACCAATGCAGCAGACACACAGCAGTCATGAATTTGTACCTCAAGTAAAAGATAAGTCATAGAATGTCCTTGAGAGATGTGGACAAAACAATGGGCAGCGGCTACTTCTGGATTCCATTTGCATCCTTTGTCTCCGATAGAAATGTATTAACCATTATTTATCTCGACCAAGTAGACATTATTCACTGCTAGCTCAGCTCTCCTCACTAATTCCCTGTGGTTTCCCTCTCTCCCTCACATATAACAAGAACACAGCAGTTTCTACTGGCAATAAAAGTGGTCTATGTTTTCCCATAGTAGAACATAGGCAAATATATTATTTTAACAACATTGGCACAAGCTTCATTCTAGATGTGCTGAAAAGTAAAAATACTTTTGCTCATACACATAATCATCATTACTTCTGTATATATTGGATGAATAATTACTACCAATGATTTACTATTAAGCTTAACACTCCCTTCTCTTAAAGGAAATCTTCCACCAGGATGAAGGATTGTAAAACAAGCAAACTAAAATACTGGTGTGTGCCCCGTCTGGCAGGATCTGCTCTTCTTTAAGCTTCCTATGCCCTTGTTTTTAAGAAAAAAAGGTTTTTCAAAATTATGCAAATTAGCCTAAGGGGCTTCAGGCTTCATTAGCATCTATGGAACCTGGAGCCCCTCAGGCTCAAAAGCCTTTTTTTTGTAAAAACCAGGACATATGAAGCCAAAACTGAGTCGATCATGACAGAGCGGGCACACACCAGTATGCCAGTGTGCTTGGTTTACAACCCTTCATCCTGGTGGTAGATTTCCTTTAAGCACGGAGAAGCAGAAGGTAAACGACTTTAACCATTTTATCTGATGTCCAAATAATTTGCATATTGTACGACTATGAGACTACGAGATGTATTTTTTATATGTCTAAATTCTATTGTGGCTGCATTTGTTATTTTATTGTGTCTGGAATTTTTGTTTTCATGTGTTTATCATACACTGTATGTTTAAATACTCCCCCTATTGTGTGAGATTTTCTGACATCTTACATAAAGGACAGTAAAACTACTGACCACACCGACACATAGATCAGGCGCCCTCTAGTGACCATATTTGCTGACAAGCAATAAAAAAGTCCCTAACAAATGTATCAAACTGTAAATATATTATATCCAAAGAATAGAGACTCAATGTTGTGATCTCACAAACCCCTTTTACTGGGTATGTAATCAAGGAATTATTATTATTATGTTCACCATAAAAGCTTGTTGTTAGATGTTTGCATGTTCTCTCTGTGTTTGCGTGGGTTTCCTACAGAGTCCTCTGGTTTCCTCCCACACTCCAAAACATACTGGTAGGTTGATTAGATTGTGAGCCCCATTGGGGACAGGGACTGATTGGCAAACTCTGTGCAGCGCTGCGTAATCTGTGTGTGCTATATAAAGGAATTATTATTATGAATTATTATAACCCCCCTAGAAGGTTAGCAGAGCTTTTATAATAGAGGAGTAAATGCTCATGACAAGTTCACTTTAAGGACTGAGGTTATGAGGCAAACCGTTTTACCACAATGTTCCTGACAAGAATCCTCAAAGATTTTGAAAATCTTGGTATGCAAATTAGGCCTCTTTCAAAAAAAAAGAAGTTGTCTGTAGCGCCATCTGTTGGAAGGTAACTATAAGATAAATCAAACCAGACACCTAGTTGTATTGCAAGGCCTACTTAAAGATTGAGCTCAACTCCTTTCCTAGCCTGCATTAAAGGACATCTACCATCAGATTGGGTTCGACTGCTTGGACCCCACTGATTTTGAGAGCCCCATCTAAAATAAGTCACTGGTAATGCAGGGATTCTTCTGCACTATTCACGGTGCCACTTACCACCTAACCCCTTAGTAACTACCCATACAGGTTTCAACCTCGGTCACTAAGGGGCCTTAGGCTAGGCTGACAGGTTTGTCCGACGGCCTAGCCTAAGTTCTGCACAGTTCCTCCAAGCAGGGAAGAGCAGTGATCCGGCTGTCATATGACAGCCGGCCCTCTGCTCTAACAGTCCAGATCAGAATTACATCCGAACTGACTGTAAACCCATTAGATCCGGTGGTCACAGTATTGACTGCAGGATCTGGCTGCTAAGGCGAGGGGCTCCCTCCCTCTCCTCCCGGCACCCCACGATCACATCGGAGGGTGCCGTCTTCTCTAATGGACACCCATGGACCTAATGAAGGTCTCCAGGTCTGTCCTCTGCATTGCATGGTTATTGCAGTGCATTAGTATGATGAGATGATCACTTGTTCATGTCACATTACAGTATTAAGAAAAACATTAAGAAAAACACACAAAAAATAAAATATTACTTAAAATTCCCCACAAGTCCCCAATAGAGATGAAACAATGTATAATAAAAAAAAAAACACACATTAGGTTTCATAGTTTTATTTTGGTCAGTACAATCTTGTAGACTCCAAATTTATATAGGTTTTTAACCCCTTTGCGCACATGAATGTAATAGTATGCATGGACGTTCTATTACGCTCAGCTTCTGGCACCAGCTCACGAGCTGAGCCGGCACCAGAAGCAGCAGGTGACAGCTGTATATCACAGCTGACACCACCCTCTAACAACTGCAATCGGTATGACCGCGGTATGTAAGGGTGTTCCCCCTGGGGATTGGATCCTCAAGCTGCTTACTGAGGGAACCAATCCTCTGCTGGGCAGCCCCGAGGTCTTCCGAGTGCTTTCCGGGTCTGACTGTAAACTTACGCATGCACAGACAGTTTACACTTCATTACAATACATTAGTATTGTAGTGCAGTGTCTTGGACTTGATCCAGCAATCACAGCATCACTGGTTTAAGTCCAAGTTTGTATAAAGTAAAAAAAAAAAATATTATTTTAAAACATTAAAATGAATAAAAAATAAATAAATGAAATATAAGGTCCTAAAATAACACATTCCCATACAAACAAATTAATTAATTAATTAATAAAGCATTAAAAACACAACTACACAAAAACACCCCACATATTTGGTATTACTGCGTCCGATTCTGTATAATAAAACAGAATTGTTATTGGACAGTGAATGCCGAAAAAAGAACATTTTTTATTAAGACTCTTAAAAATGATTAAAAAAGTTATACACTAGACCGCTAAAAAGAACAATCCTTCTTGCAAAAAACAAGCCCTTAACCAGATTTGTCAGCCGAAAAATAAAAAGGTTATGCCACTAAAATGACCACTGTGCTAAAATTAACAAAATTTTCTCCAAATTAGTTTTTAATACAGTAAAATTGGGAAAAAAAATAAAAAACAATAGATGAGGTATTTTTGTAATCATGGTGACCGATAGAATAAAAATAACATATTATTTTTATGGTATGGTGAACGGCCCAAAAAAAAAAGAAAGAAAAAAAATCTTACCAAAAATTGATAATTTTCATTTCCTTCACCAACAAAGTCTCATGAATTACCGGTAGCTATACATGCCCCAAAATTATGTACCAGAAAAGTGCATCTCATGTGGCAAAATTATAATCCCTTATATATCCACATTAAAAATAGAGAAAAATTATAACCTGTGCAATTTGACACAGCAAATCTGGTCTGAATGGCACCCCCTTCCATTCTACGCCCGGCTGTGTGCCCATACAGCAGGTTACCACCACATATGGGGTATTGGGGCCTTTTGTCATATAATTTATTGCAAATGTTTAATTTTCCACCCAAAATGAATGTATAATAAAGGAATTATTATTAATATATTGTCCAAACTTATTACAATTTTTAGACCACACCTCCATTTTTTTAAACCCCTGTAAAACATCTAAAGGGTTAACAAACTTCTTAAGTGTTTTTTCACTGAGGGGTGAAGTTTCCATAATGGGGTAATTTATCTTGTTATTATTATTGAGTCTTGCTATTATTTCGACCTCTCACAGTCAATTGAAAGTTGAGCAGGTCCCTCTAAGAACAGGTTTTGGCAAATTTCCCCAAAATTAAAACAATGCCACCCAAATTCTAAAGCTAAGCCACGTGGATTCTTCAAAAACCATGCCAACATAAAGCAGACATTTAAGAAATGTAAGTTATGAATTAATTTGGGTGCTATAGCTCTGAGAAGAGTAGAGAATTTAGAACTTTGAAAATGGAGAATCTTTCAAAATTTTTGCCAAATTTCCGTTTTTAAAAAAAATAATTTAATACAAAAGATATCATCCAAATTTTTAAACTAATTTGAAGTACAATGTGTCACGAGAAAACCTAAAAATCCCCTATAACCGCTAATAGTGACACAGGGCAGATTTCTAAAAAATGGGGCTGCATCCTTGAGGCCAAAATAGGCTGAATCCTTAAGGGGTTAATGTCTTAATACCTTTAAAAACAAAAAGAAAAACTTTTGGGTATAACCACATTCTAATAATTGTGATTTTTTTTTTACTCATTGATGTATGAAGCTATGGTAATTTTTTGGGTCACATTGCCACCGTGCCTCTAGTACATCACGAGGTTGATGTCCATTCATTAGTACAATGATGATATAGCTTTTTAGGCAACTTTTTTCTTTATATATATCTTTTTTTTTAATACTATCATATTTTTAATCTTTAACTCTTTCACTTGTCACATCAGCAGACACAGTAAATTAGCCTTTACATGAATCAGTGCCCTACTCCTGACTGACATGCGCATGACGGACCTGCGCAGCTGCTAAATCCTCCCGCCGACGCGACGCACCGCAATGCATGCTGGTCAACGTAGTTTGCCTTGTTTCTTGTTAGTCGGCTAGAACGGCAGAAGAAGACTACAAATCCCATAAGCGACCGCGTACTCAACCAGGAAAATGAGCTTGTCGCTGCCTTCCCAATGTTTTGCTACAACCATTCAAAAGTGTGAGCGATGCTGAGAAGTGAGTAGTGTCACGGAGCTTTATGTGTAACTCTCAGGACTGTCCATGTGCACATTGCTTATTAGCATTCATTTTAATATATGCAGCACTTGCATTATAGCAGAAGTGTAAACGGAATAAGCCCTTTAAAAGGACAGGAATCATATGTATATCCAAGCTATTAATTTCAGTATTTTTAATCCTCTTTTAGTAATTTAGGATCCTTGGAGGTTACAAGCTGTACAGTCACGTGGTCACACAAGGCAGCAGCAATGTGGGTGGCTAAGTGTGTGTTCACACAGCTGCCTGGGAAAAAACCTGCTCTAGAAAAACTGCATGAACTTTCTGTATTTTAGAGGTCACAATTAACGCACCTTGGTGGTTGTGGGCTGCAGAGTCTTAAGAAAAATACTGTTTGGGATATAGTTAAAGGGTTTTGCGTCCTTTTCTGGGATGTTTTAGTGTGGTTTTCTTTTCTAGCTCCCTAATCATTTTCTGCAGGGTAAGAAGAGACTCTCTGCATCATATCACATTTTTTGCTCCATTATACACAAATGTGATGCAAGGACTCCCTATCTTCCAGGTGCCACTCTAAGGCCACTTGCCCACAAGCGTTTTTCTCATGCGAGTAGAATGTGATCCGCCATCACTCAAAACTCCAATAGATATTTAGACACATATGTTATATCTTCTTGCTGTGTGGCTCCTTTGCGTTCAAATCACAATTTTACTTTGAAAAATAAAAAAGTTAGATTTTTAAAGGTGGAGAGTGAAAAAATGAAATCCCTTGCTTTATTATCCTCTTGTCCTTCATTTATCCTCTGCCCTTTCAATAGGGAGATGACATTCTAATGTGTGGAGGTCAGATGACAAGAACAGTGTTCCCTATTACCTTTAAAGAGGACCTGTCACCCAAATTTTAGAGTGTTAGAGTGATAACGTTACCAGAAACCTCCTGTAACGCTATCTAACACTGTGGCGGGGTACAGTATAATTGTCGGACAGCTTGCAAAGCTGTCCTACTTATTCATGAGGGGGCGGGGTTGGGGTGGTGACTGGCGTGCGGCAGTCACTGCCGGCCTATGGAGCGAGCGGGGCGGTCCGGGGAAGAGGCAGCGTCTCGGACCGCCCCCCTCATGAATACGTCGGATAGCTTTGCGAGCGGTCCGATGATTACATTGTACCCCGCCGCAGTGTTTGTTCTCGTTACCGGTGGGTTCCGGTAACGCTATCACTCTAACACTGCGGCCTTTAGTAAGCAGCTCCTAGTGCCGAAAATTTGGGTGACAGGTCCTCTTTAATCTTGTGATGGGGGTGGACCCTAGAGATCAGAATGGTATTTCCTATCGAATGGACAGGATTGTATCCCCTTACAGAACTCCTGTAGATATTGTATCTCCTGTGTACATTACCTGCATTCTGTTTATCTTTCCCTTCTTTTGACAGTGCAATGTCCACTTGTGGTGTGATGAAGACTGGTGAAAGTGAAGAATCCTCACAAAATGTAAATCGCAGTATTAATTCTCCCTGATCAGCACTGACATGAGTGTAAACCCAGGGACAACGATACAACGGACACGTAAAACAATATATTCAAGGGCAGAGAGTGTGGAAAATGTCTGTGTCCTCGCCAGCAGGAGATCCCTCGGATCCTTTCCAAAATCCGCATACAGCAATCACAGGATTAACATGGATATTTTGAGGAAAATCGTATGCCAGGTTATGTGACGTCGTTTGTGTTCATAGGAATCTGTATATTGTATTGTATATTACACAATCTATGCAGGTCTGGGGTCCTGACAATCATAGATGTGTAAGTAATTGTGCTATAGAATAAATAGTGGATGCCCATCATCTCAATGCAGATAGAGGCCTGTATTTATTGGACATGTATGGAATATCCTGTGTATAACCTATGCAAAACAGCATTGCAAAATGGAATAAAATGGAAAGTATAATCAATGTTTTAATTGTTTGTCTTTCAGAAAAATACCCAATTTAAGAAAGTCTGGACTAAGCATTCAAAGTCTTCTATCAACTATGTAAATGGAAGAATTTATTTTGCCAACTTTGGCTGTTGCTTCAGCAGGTAAGGAAAATTGTCAGTTGCATATATCCTCACACATATAGCAGCCTGTGTTCACGTGCGCTTTATTAGCGGCCATCTGCTATTCAGATATTTCATTTATGGGAAGAATGATGCAATGTGCAGCAGTTCTTGCATTGAAAAAGACCATTGTGTATCAATTTTGGCCAAATTCACACCTCGTAATTAACTTCAGTCACGAAAACTATAGTAATAGGAGTCTAACGCCCCCGTTGAAATGTCCAATGATGTCAATGGACTTTTAGTGGCTTCTGTTAGTGTCTATTTGCACCACTTGTTAGGTTTCCATTATTTGAGATGTAAAATATGGCGCTGCAGCTTCCCCCCAATCTTACACTTAAAGGGGTTGTCCGAGTTTTGAAAAAAAAATATATGTGGCCGGGAGCGGGCTGCCTAAAACAATAAAGCTGTAGTTACCTTCCGGTGCCCTCCGGTATCCAGTGCTGCTGTCGCTCCGGTCCGGGCGCCATGTAAACAAACATGGCCGCCGGAGCAGCACTGCATTCAGCTTCCGGCCGGCCGTGGCCGGGTACGCCTATCCGTCCCTATACACAGCATTGTGTATGGGGGCCGGAAGGTTGTCGGGTCCGGCCGGAAGCTGAATGCAGCTCTGCTCCGGCGACCGGAGCGACAGCAGCGCTGGATACCGGAGGGCACCGGAAGGTAAGTACAGCTTTATTGTTTTAGGCAGCCCGCTCCCGGCCACATATATTTTTTTTTCAAAACTCGGACAACCCCTTTAAAGGAAATCTACCATAAAAATCAAGCATAATTAAACAAGGGGGAATTAGTCATAGTGCCTGGAGTATGGTAATCTTCTCATGTGTTTATTCATGGCCTCCTATTTTTCTAAGGGTTCACTCACACGCGGTATGCCCGCCGCACAGGCATACTGCCGTGTGCTGGAGAGGAGGCCCCTCCTCCCTCCATAAAGAACTGCGGCTCACGGTCGCACACTTGGAAAAAGATGGAGCAGCCCGCATGTACATCCCCCCAGACGGCCGTGTGAATGAACTCTAATATCAACTTTTAAAATTATGTTATTGAGTCAAAAGGGCTCTGAGGGCTATTACCAGGAGCACTTCTTCCCTCTATGTGCTGAAACTTCCACTGCTGTTGTTACAAACAGAACAAAACAAAATATAACAGCCTCTGAAGCTGCATCATGGAAGGGCTGTGGGAACACCCCCCCACACAGGCCTCCTGACTCATTAACATAATTGTAACAGTTGTTTTTCGAAGGAAGAAAACCATGGATAACACATATAAGAAGATATAGGTAGGAAACATCAGAAGCCGTTGAAATCAATGGACATTTTAACTGCTCCGTTATCTGTTATTATTGTTTTAGTGGGGGAACATAATAATGGAGGTCTGAAGCACTAAAGGGGTTGTCCAGGACCTTCTAAAATTATATATATATATGGTTAGGGTGGGCTATAAAACAATAAACATTATACTCTCCTCCTCCGCTCCCATTTTCCAGTTCAGCCATCTGTCACTGACTACACACTGAAACTAATGCTGTAGCAAGTATGCAGCAGTGGCCTGGGGGTGCTGCATGAGGTGAGTAGAGATGTTTTATAGACCTACCCCACCAGTCATGTATTGAATTTTTTCAAGATCCCGGACAACCCCTTTAACCAGTGTTATTTTCTTAATCATTCTGAATATTCCAAGTTCCTTTCCGCCTGTATAAAATGTGGAATAGTAATGTGTATTAATATACAATGTGCTTTCATCCCAGTACTGTAAGTAAACCACTGCAGCTCTATGAAATGCCCCGGTGTTTAAAGTCAGAGAAAATTGAAGACGCAATGTTATGTGAATGTCCACTGGTAAGTGTCCATTACTGAGCATTTATGTACATCACAGCTGAGCCAACAATTTAAAGGAGGGTGGATCAAATTAACAATATCTCATCTATCAAAAGGATAGGAGATGGCTCCTATATTATGTGGGTCTGATTGAGGGGATATGAAGTTCCCTTGAATCCTCTGAAGCACCAATGCATCGATGCATTAATCTCTGTGGAGTTGCACGAGTTCTCTTTCTCCTGACTGGATCACATGTAATGCAAGACACTGGTGATTTAATCTTTATAATAATTAAGAGCCTTTCGGCCCCCCATTTTGCTAATAACTTTGGGTCCTAACTCTTGGATGTCCAGCATCTGACCCCTATTCTCTGTCTCGTAGATTGGGTTAAGTGTCTTTGGTGGGACAGTAATTTAAAGGGGCTTTCTGGAAACCCTTTAACGGCTGCTGCCTTTGGCAGGAAAGGCCTGGGGTTCACGGCACCCACTTTGGTCAATATGTGACTTCCTCGGACCACCGTGTAAATTTTGACATCAGTAGAAGTGATGCCTTGTGGTGTGATATGGCCATAGATAAGAACTGCTTCAGCCAGTGAACCCCTGGCACTTCTAGACGGGTGCAGCAGTCAAAATACATACATACATACAACTTTCTTGCTACACCTAGGAGTTTTCCCGACTTCATGGAAAACTTTTTTAAGGATCTTGTGTTACATCCTGTGGCTTATTTTTCATAATACTTATTGTGGTTGTATGATTTTCATTTTCAGGGAGAGTCTCTGGCTAATGCTTCAGACTATACCTCCTCACTCATTGCTGTAACGGGCCACAACTGGTTACTTCGAATTGCAGCCGATACTGGGGAAACTCTACAGAAAGTCTATCTGGGATCATACAGAAAGTTCAGGTAAAGATATCTCCTGCAATGAAAACACTTCTCCAATCATTTTCGGCTCTGCCGGGGTGTTTTCTTTCATCTTGATGAGAAAGAAAAATGCACTTGCAACTTTTTTTTACACAATAAAATTTTGTTTATTGATTACATAAGAGCGAAAAGTATAAACCTCACAAAACAATACTCTATTATTTAGACTTTGGGAATATATCAACATATCATATGTGCAATGGAATTGTTAGTTTATTTTTTTTTTTTCCCACCAGGTACATTACATGGGATGCTCCCCAAGAGACTTTAGTGGTAAAGTCCATACAGAAGACAACTGTAAGTGAAAATCAGGTAAGTCCTATCTGTAAGCACAATGACCGAAAGACTTCATGCACACGATTGTATATGTAGTCCTGTTGTGGTGGATTGTGCATGGTCATGTTGCGGTGAGGACACGGTCTCACCACGCCCGCGACCAAGCCAGGCGGCTGAGTCGCAAAATATAACGCAGGTCCTAATCCTGACTATTGCGGCATTGCCACTCCGCTCCTATAGAGTTCACCTCCATATGGCCGAAATGGGTCGCAAACATGGTAAAGTTTGCAGCCCATTTTTTTCACATGTGTATGAGGACTAAGTAACACAATTGCGACATTGACATTTGGTTGTAAGCTCTTCCTCATTCTTATTGTCCTATCCGACATTGTTACTACTCTGTAATGTCTTATTTTGTTTTAAACCTATATGGTCTGAATAGCGCTGCAGAATATGATGGCGCTACATAAATAAAGTCTTATTCAGATTCAGCCTTCTGTACAGTTTTTATACTTTTACTACTTTGACATATGGGGCTGCCCAGAAGCTGTGGACATGCACATACTGGGTCACATTTACTTACCCGGTCCTGCGGAGTTCACGAAAGTTCATTGTTCACTGCACCGCAATTCACTAAGATCGTGCTCCCGATATCCTGCATGTGTCGCTTCCCCGCTCAGATCCGCCAGAGTTCCCCTTCGTCCTGGTGCATGTAAGTGCATTGTCTTGCGACACAATTTGAATCTTAAATCCCACTCTCCGAATCATTTGGATTGTCCGATGGCCACGCCCCCGATTTCTGTCGCAGGGAAGCCAGCGCAGCTCCGCCACAATCCGATCGCGTGCAACACAATCCCATCGCTAACCCCTGTTAAACGCCTGTCAAAGCTGTGCAGATCCCGAAAACCGTGAACAGTCCAGCGAAAGTGTGATCCGTGACCCTTAGTAAATACGCCCCACTGTGTTGTCTGAATCTACTTACATTTTTGTTTTGTTTTTCAGCGGAATGTGATTTTTTACTTTGCAGTATTCAGAGTGTTCCCCCTCTCACTCGTAGGCGTTTTGGAAATTGATAAAAAAGTAAGAATGGGTTCACAGAGTAATGTTGGAATCAAAACTGTTTGAACAAATCCGCTCTTCTTTTGCGGAGTTGTAAGGCACTTGTCGCATGTTCATGCATAAAAAGGAAGAAGGTAGGTGGCTGCCATATACCAATGGCACCGCTTATCACCAAAGTAATCCCTGTAGATATGTTATGGATGCCTGCAAACATCCAGTTGAACCGTGGACAGAAATCCAATGCTGCTGGCAAGGTTTTTGTTGCGTGTATATAATATATATTACACACACATATATTAATATTACCCACACACATATATTCTTTATTTATTAGGGCTTATTTATTATGGCCCAGGTTTTCAACAGGCACCTGAGCCATAGATCCTCAGTGGAATTAAAAATTCAATTACTAAAACAGTACCGTGTTCCCCAAAATGTTCCCTTGTTTATCATCACATCGAGGTTGTTTTTTTTTTTTTTGCATAAAGTCCCAACATGGGCTGCTAGGGACTGAGAAAGGTCCATGTGGGCCCCTCTAGCTGCGCAGGCCCTTTATAAATGTATATACCCAATCATCACTTCTGCTTATGAAATAAGCAATAACCTGACTGTTGTGGTGTTGAATCTGTGGGCGACCACAAGGGGGCATATTTGTACATTGTAGTGACCACACTATTGTCCGATAAATATGATTGTCATTTGTCAGTACAGTACTGTACATTGTTCTAAAATTGCCATCTGTTTTTTCCAAATTGTGTATTCACTACTCTTATTGTCCAGGTGTAAAAAGTTGTTCTTTTGTTTTTTAGTCTAAAATATTGTAATACTAAGGTACTACCCTTATTTGCATTTTGAGATGGAAAAATAAAAAATTCATGTAAAAATACCTGCCCATCTCCAGATCTTCGTTTCTGTATAGATATTAAAATGTGTCCACTTTTTAGTAGTTTGAATTTAAGGGAACCTGCCATGCATATTAACACATCCAAAATAAAGAATTTAAAACTTTGATTAAAAAGCATTGTCCTTCTCCCTAAATGGTTCCTCTCCATGGCTCCTAGGTTAAAAATATCAGTTTGTAAAATTATATGCAAATCACCTGATGTGAGTTCAATGAAAGTAATGGGATTCTGTATTTCACTGTGTTCACTGCACTTCCCTGCCCCCTTGTTCTTGATTGACAGGTCTCACTGCTAGGACATGGTGCTGTGTGGAACAGTGAGAGCTCCGTTACATCATTGGGCACATCATGTCATATGACTAGGGTGATGTTATCTAAGGTCCTGTTATATTTGAAAGACCTATACGATGTATGTATCTTATCACTTGAAATCACAACATGCCCCTATGGAGGATGGGGAAGAGAAGAAGTCCATGCGATTTCAAGTGATTAGATACATACAAGGGGTGAAATTGTAAACTGGGAAAAGGACCTTAGATGACATCACCCTGGTCACATGACATGCCCCCCCCCCCCCTCCCATATCAGGCAATATAACATAAAGTTGATTTATGTGAATGTGAGGGAAACAATTTTTAGCTAAAAGTAGGGGGTCAGTTAGTTAATAGGGCTCTATGCGAATCTGTCATTATCTGTATTTCTGAAAATGTGTTGACAGGATCCTTTTAATCCTTCCTGTAATGAACATGCAGAGTGAACCAAATGAATGCGATTTAGTAATTTTTATCCTATCTGGTCCTAAACAGGTATTTGGATCTAATGTGACTGATGCAATGATTTCTAATGGGATGTTAATTGTAATGCACAGTCCCGGGCTGGTTCGTCTCTATAGTTTTGAGAGAATTTTAAAGAAGGTATGTGTACAATTAGTTCTCAATTATCCATAATGCAACATTTCACTTCATTTAAGTCGGAGGAACGGGCTTAGGGTCTTGTATCTGTATCATAGTCGTGTAAAAGCAGTCTTCTCCTGAATGGACACAAAGGGACAGAGTCGCCTGCTTTTTCCCAAGTAAACTAGCAGCCCCCTCAGGTAGGGTATGATATATTTTTCTAGAATTCCATCTTTTATGTTTAATGTTGCCCATTTATCATTTAAAAATAACCACCCAAGTCATATGCAAATGAGCTAAAAAGAGTCACTTTTTTGCCTGTAATACTTTTAAAGTCTTTCATAGCACAAAGCATGTTCCTTGGTACTATACAAAGTTGGAATGTAATATTTTAAATCAGGTTTGTTCTTTGTATTGTAGAACTGTAGATATCTTTAATATGACACCAAGATCATGGACTTAGGTCTAGACTCTGTTACTCTTCTCAGCTCATTTGCATATGACTTTGAAGGTGACTTTTTCCTGCTGCAGATCGCTTTCTCCAGTTCTGAAGGAATTTTTTTTCTTCCACCCAACTGAACACAAGGCTGCAGTAACACAACATTGTATATACTTGAGGATAAGCGGAGTTTTTCAGCACAAAAATTGTTCTGAAAAAGCCCAACTCAAGTCTATTAAAAAAATAACACTGTATTGGCCTTCCAAACGCCCCATGCAGGTCCTCTTCTTGCTCCGGTGCCTCTTTGGGTCATTTAGGTAGTTTGGCTCCACTTCGGGTCCCTTCGTGATGCGGGCAGCTCGCAGACAATGACCTCAGCAAGCGGTTGACGTCATTGTGTGTGCTGGCCGTGCACGGGGATCCAAAGAGCATCCGCTGCAGGCCGGCTATATACTTGGGGGGTGGGGGGGTGGCTGGCTATATACTGGGGGATATGGGCGGGTGGCTTTATACTGGTTGGAGGCTGTCACCAATGCATTTCCCACCATAGGCTTATACTCAAGTCAATAAGTTTTCCCAGTTTTTTGTGTTAATATTGGGTACCTCGGCTTATACTCGGGTATATACGGTAAATAAATATTATATGTGTGTGTGTGTATTTGACACATTCTAGGGATAATATCCATGACCCACAATATACAATAGCGATTAACACAGATATATTCATATTCTTGACCTTCTTCTTGAGTAAATCCCCATTCCCCTTATTTAGTGCACAGGATTTTTTTTTTTACATTTATTTATTTGATAGCCTTTATTACTTAATCTAGTGTTTTCCTTAAACGGGAAATTCAATCCTATTCCATAAAAGCCGAAAATTGACGTCTCTTTATATTTAGTATGTGTTTTTGGATAAATATTTTCCTGTGTACATGATCCAGTATTTTGGAACAAGCCTATCTATTCATTAGGAAGAAGCGATTCCACCTCGGCCAATGTTTTTTTTCCACGCTCACCACTTCAGCCAGTTGTATAAACGATCAGTTGTTGGTTTGCGGGTTGTTGTGCCAAAGTACACTGTCCTACCAAAAAACTTCCTCTTTTTTTAGTATATGCAGCAGGAATGTGTCATAGGGGAGACTTGCAACTGGAGAGGAGAATCGGGGACAGTTGGAGAATTTCCATTTGGAATTCCTTGCAATATCGTTGTGACAGGTACAGAACTTTTTTTTAATTTTTTTTAAGGCTTTCTGTAGTATAGTATATAGTGGTCATGATCTAATAATCATTACATCTCACCTCCAAGAGATTTTGAAAGCTAGTTTTTGACCACCAACAATTTCCAAATCAAGCGTCCTGGCGTTACAAACTTGGAATGGGTGCTTCCACGTGTAGGCAATCAGTTTTGATGTAGTTTTAGGTGCATTTTCTTATTTTAACAGACGAAAGACACATTGAATTACATTTACAATCACGATTGCAGGGTTAACACCCGCTTTCGTTGCTAGCACCTATTGCGGGTGTTACCGGTGGGTATTTGCTGCAATATGCAAGTGGTAGCTTTCCTTTTTAAAGGTTATGTACAGCTATTGTAAATGCAATGAATATATTAAATGTGTATAAAATTTTAAATTATTTCTTCACACGTGGTTATAATCTGACCTGTGCCATTTTGCCTTTTAGAAAGACCCCCAATCCTGTTTGAAGTGCCTTGTCTTGAAAATGCTTTTCAAGTTGGTGGATATCCCTGGCATTATATTGTTACACCCAATAGGAAGAAAGAAAAAGGGACCTATCACATCTGCTCCATAGACGACCACAGCCTGGTAAATAATCTAATCTAAGGAAATAGTTGTACGACAGCACCCAATGTAGCAAAACGTGCATCATGCTTGATTGACCAAAGTTCTTGTTACCATAAATATAAGGTGTCCTTATCTTTTTTTTTTTTTTTTCTTCAAGCTTCTCAAGCTTCTATCTGTATTGCGTAGGCCATCACCATAGAGTCTCTATAGACTGGCTGCCTAGCTAAAGATGATAAACTGAGAAGGAGATCATCATGTAGTCTAGTTAATTGCCGCTGGCAATGACCTCCTTTTGGATGGTCAGGAGAGAGAGAACTTATCCAGGAACAGTGTTCTGTCAAATTCGCCAGGACAGACAGCTATGTGAAGCAGTTGCACAGACTTTACCGATAAAAAAGTAACTACTGAAGACTCTTTGAAAGCAAATAAATGTAATTTCTAAAACATTGATATCAATTATGCTGACAGGTGGGAGGTGGGAGTCACACTGCTTTGATAACAAACCCCAGGGAAGTGCGATTGAATGAATTAACCCCTTAACGCTCTGCGCCGTAGCTCTACGGCGCAGAGGTATAAGGGATGTATGAAGAGGGCTCACGGGCTGAGTCCTCTTCATACAGAGGTGGGGGTTTTTGCATTTTATGTAATGGGGGTATGTTATATGACATTACATCTCACTCTGTTATGTTACTGGGGGTATGTTATAAGAAAACATTACAGTTGGGGGAACTTGACTCTGTTATGTAATACTGGGGGTATGTGTATATGCATTAACAGTGTAACCAAATCCGTTAGTTACTGGGGGTATGTTTATATGACATTACAGTCACTCCGTGTATGTTACTGGGGGTAGTGTTATATGAATACAGTCCTAACGTTAGGTGTATACGTGGGGTAAATTTTATATAACATACCTTCAAGCTACGTTTTAGTTATGTGGGGGTATGTTATATAACGGAAAAATTCACTCCTTATGTTTTCTGGGTGGTATGTATTATATGGGACATTACAGTCCGTTTCATTATTTACTGGGGGGTATTTGTATATGACATTACAGTACGTAGGTCCGTTAGTTACTGCTGGGGTTATGGTTATAACAAGACATTCACTACGGTATGCTTATAGTCAAGGGAGTCACTAGATATATCCAACAGTAGTAAGTACCCACAAAAAACAAGGAGGATACACATTCTAAGTGCGGGTCTTTCCCACATGGCATTTTTGTAATGCCTTTTTAAACACATTCAAGCGGGCAAGTGGAGGGGATTTGCCAAACTCATATTTTTCTAATGAACGCATGCATTTTTGGGAAAAATATTTGCGTTTTGTCAGAATCCCCCCACTTGCGTTTTGGAGCGTTTTAAAAATGTGCCAAAACGCCACAAGGAAAACAACCTTCAGGCTCCATATGAGTTTGGATCAGAACCTTACCAATCAAAACGTCTGACATGCCACAGGTTTCTAAAAACTTTTTTTTTTATAATTGTTTATATTTAAGTTAATTACAAAATTAAGAACCCCTCATTCCCAAATCTGTTAGTGAGTAACACTTATGTAAGACTTGACTTGTGCAGGAACTCCCCACGTTTCGGTTTCCTGCCAGATGTGGCATGTGTAAGAGGTTATGAAATAGGGATTTGTTTACATTTTAGGAGACTTCTTATTTCTAAGTTTAGCATCAACAAACGGTGTAGCTCCTAAAGACTACAAATTCCAGCATACAGTCTGTACGAATAATACAACCGGAATAAGCCCCAGGGCGCGAAGAATGTAAAACTACACTAAATCAGTAAAAGAATGTGATTATGAAGATATAAATGACAAATATATTTCACACCTAGAAACCTAGGTGATATCATACACTAGGAACATACCGATGCCTTCAATGAACAGATGAAGCCTGTGATGATCAATACGGATGCCAGTTAAATTCAGCATTGCCTCCGTCCCATGCCAGCCCGTCGGCTGTAGTCCTAAACCAGACCAAACGACGATGACCAGAGTGATCCTAAAACCAGGGCAGAACGAGGAAAACAGAAAAACTTTTGTAACCCTCCATCGTTAGCAGCACAAACTTTGCTACTGGATGACTTGGTGTGGTGGTTGCAGAGTAGGGCCCACAACCTCCCTCCCTCCCCTAAATGATGGAAGGAAGAGGAGAGAGGAGGAGGGAGGACGAGGAGGACGAGGAGGAGGGTCGCTGCTTTGGGGAAATAGCGAGCTCTATTGTGCTTTTGCAACTTAGTATGGCTCTAATCCCAAGGTGCTTCTGTGTTCATAGTTAGTGCGTTACTTTGTTCTGAGCCGTAGAGAAGAAGTTATTAGAACTAGGTATGAGACATCCATTATACAATCAGCTCTCAGTAATCCGAACAACACTTTTGTAAACGATGCGGAGAACAATGGAGGCAGCTGAAAGTCAATTGATTTATATTCGACCTGTAGGGTGAGTGCCACACATGGCGTTTTAAACAGTTTTTGGTCCGTTTTAAAGCACTCCATCAAAAACGCATGCGTTTTTTAAAAAATGCATCCGTTTTTGACCACCTTTTAATTAAGATAATTGGTAAAACCTGTCAAAACGGATGCGTTTTCAAAAAACGCATGCGTTTACAGCTGCTTAAAACGGACCATGCCACCAGATTATGCAGCGCTGCACCAAGTTTGCCAATCAGTCCATGTCCCCAATGGGGCTCACATCTAATCAAACCTACCAGTATTGTTTTGGAGTGTTGGAGGAAACCGGAGGACACGGGGGAAACCCACGAAAAATGCAGAGAAACATCAACAACTCTTTGCAGATGTTGACCCTGGACATGAACCCAGGTCTCCGCGCTGAAGGATGTAATGCTAACCACTGAGTCTGGGTAGGGCTCTTGTCCCCCCCAGTGGGAGGTATGTACCGAGGCAAGCAATTTGACACCAACAGAGCTGATTAACTGTGTAACTCTGCTAAATGTAGCAGAAGGCGGCAGGCGTGATGTGATAATGTCATCTGACTGACAGTTTCTAACTAAACACAGCAGAGGGAGGGAGCGAGAGAGGGAAACGGGAAAGGTGTGAATTATTTTACTATAGGGGGAGAATAACAACTGCTTGGGGGTTAAAATAAGAGGGTTAGCTCTACTAGTGTGGGGGGGGGGGTGTCAAATAATAGGGGTAGCTGTTGGGGGCCACAAATTAAGGGGGAGCTGGTGGGGGATAATATAAGGGGGAGCTGGTGGAGCTTTAATATGAGAGAGCTTGGGGCAAATATTAGAGGGCTACAAAGTGACAGTGAACTGGGGGGACACAATGTGAGGGGCATGGAGGCATAAGGGGTAATAATGTTGTAGTGGAATATGGGGTGGGTGAGCATAAGGCGTGGCTTATGGCAAAAAAAAAAAATTATGGCATGCATAGCCACACACTCATTATTCTTTCTTTCTCGAAAGTTGGGAGATTACATTTATCTGGGCTTGTATGCAAGTTCTCTGACTGGTGTCAGATAAAGGTTTCCAAATGTCCTCAACAAGTATTAGCGCAACCCCTTACCAAAAAATAGAAATAATTGCATGGTCGGGAATTGCACCTGTTTCGGGGCTTGTACACCAGTTGGGTAGTATGGCTTCTTCACATGTAAGGGGCAATCACTGGGGGCGATAATCCATAGGGGCAGTTATTGGACTATACCCCTGCATTATTACCTTATAACTGTGTCAATGTGATGTGTACAGACCTTGTATTAACCCTCATTATCAAGAAAAATGAATTTAAACCAAAAAAATTACAAAAAACATGATTGGGAATTAAAGGACCAAATATTTATTTTATTCCTAAATATATATTTATAATGCCAATCCCAGGCAGACTCACAGGTGTCACCATTCGGCACTCAGGAGAGGAAAAACCTCTGTGGAGAAACCTCTAGGGAAACCATTGCTGAAGGATTGCCCTTCCTCTGGGCTTAGACGGTTACTGCCAATAAATATCCTAGGTAGCGCAGGTGTCCAGAGATCCACACGTCTGGGGTCCAGACATTCAGGATCCCTGGTCCCAGGGCTCCATAGGTCCACACGTCTGAAGTTCTTGCCGCCAAATGTCTATACATATGACTGGCAACGGTATTTATAATGGAGGCAGGTTGGTGGAGCAGGTGATGTGGCTCTGTTGGCTAGTTCAGTGGGTGGTGCTGTATGATTGCGATGATGGTCAACTTCAGGGTCTATTACATCATCTCATGGGATAATTGGACCAGCGCATCTATGTCCCTGAGACTGGGACCACTGCTGGAGTGGCATAAATAAAGCGGTCCCTTTCTATGACAGGTTTGCAGGTCGGCCCAGTCGTTTTACTTTCACACATTTGTGTTGTTCCCAGGCTTTGTGGTAGTCCAGGATAGTGTAGTAAATTTGCCCCCATGTCTTAAAGAGGACCTGTCACTAAAATTCGGCACTAGGAGACTGCTTACTAAGCTGCTTATTCCGGTAACAACCTATCCGAACAATGACAGCATTGTTCAAGCACTAGGAGTTGCTTTACTTTAGTAAGCAGCTCCTATGCCAAATTTTGGTGACAGGTCCTCTTTAAGGCTTGATAAGGTACATCTTTCCAATCCGTAGAGATTATGTACGTAAGTAATTTTTGTTTTTTAATAATATATATAAATATATATAATATTTTAAATATATTTCTATCTAAAGAATTTTCAACACAGGAAAAAGGAAACACACGTCACCTGTTGTACAGATCATTGTATCACTGGGTTGACCTTTGGGACATCCTCTGTCCAGTGTAATATAGGGGAGAGAATGTGATAGGTCCAGAGCATATACCGGTAGCTTCTGGATGTAGAACTGATGTGGCCATGTATTACAATCTTCATATCTCCCAACGTCCCAGATCTAGTGGGACAGGTCCCAGATTTGGGCTCAGTTATCCAGGTGGTAGGATGTTCTAGATGCTTCCAAAGGGCAAATCAGTGGTGAAGCAGAGAGCCAACAACTCCCACATCATACTATGTCGTCATCTGCTGCAGGGATCAGTGAGAGGACAGGAGCAGAAAGGGGACAGAAGAGACTACGGGTTTGTTTAATATTTTTTAAGCAGCAATAAGAGGGGCTGGGGGCACACGGTAGCTCAGTGGTAAATTACAGCCTTGCAGCGCTGGGGACCGGATTCAATCCCAGGGTCAACATCTGCAAGAGTTTGACTAGTTTCCCCGCGTTTGTGTGAGGCTTCCGGGTCACTCTGATTTGCTCCCACACTCAAAAAAATACTGTAGGTTGATGAGATTGTGAGCCCCATTGGGGACAGGAACTGATTTGCAAATCTGTGCAGCTCTGCGGAATCTATGTGGCGCTATATAAAGAATAATTATTATTAATAATATATGAGGGGCCACAATGGTAGGGGGAAATGATTGGACAAAATGTGAAGGGGACGTGAGGTGGAACTAGCAAGGGGGAAAATTATACTGTGTGGGGGTGGAGTGAGGGCGGAATAAAAGCAGGGCTTTAAGGGAAATAAATTTCCACAGTGAAGCGTGGATCCGATTCCTCCCTTCTAACTATGTCCCAAGTACACACATGAGCTTTGACAACACTTTAACCCCATCTGGAAGTGTCCCATTACATCTCAATTGTGAGGTATGCCAAAGGCTAGGGGCCTGGCCTCTAACTAACCTAATAGCCCTATCTCCTAACATGAAATAGAATCAAGGCATTCAACTGAGATTATCAAATGTGTACTACAATAATAAAAAACAGAGACCAGAATTGCTGGATTTGGTTTAAGGAAACTTAATGCCCTGCTGGATGGAGCAAAATGAATTTAAACCCACTACCGTTGGGCTGTGTGTGTAAGCTAGAGTGTGCACAGCTCTGTTGCCAATGCCCAAATCCCTTATCCTATACTAGCCACCGAGTGGCTTATTTGTGATATTGGCAGCCAAATTGATTCTGCATATGAAAGCAGGGTTAAAGTTTGACTGTTTACAATAAAATGTAACAATGTATTCCTTCCCTAGCAGCCTAAGCCAGTGAGTGGCGACCTTTTAGAGACTGAGTGCCCAACTTCAACCAAAAGCCACTATTTTATTGCAAAGTGCCAGAGCATTCAATTTAAGCATTAATTTTATTTCTCCTTGTTCATTGACAACTTTGTAGTCATTCACCTCCTAAAGACACCAGGCCCGCAGTTGAAAGGAGGTTGGGAAAAATTAGCCTAAGTCATTTAGGAAGATTCTTTGAGTCCTGTTGGTGAATCTTCCTGCTGGGGTGGATGGCCTGGGTGCCACAAAGAGGGCTCCGAGTGCCCGCCTCTGGCACCAGTGCATATGTTCGTCCACCACTGGCCTAAGCTTATTCTCAGCTCAAAACTAAACGACCAGAATGATGAACACATGCAGACTGTTAAGCCAACCAACAACCTACCTTAGGGAACCCATCAGGAAGGATCTACGACCTCAGTTTGTAACGGTTCCGGTGTTGGAAGTCTTTTGAGTAAAGAGACTGTGAGTAAGTATGTTAATCATCCTCGGCTCCACACCTGATCCCTAGTATAAGGCCGTCTACCATCATGGGCCTCGCCCTTACCCTCTGCCCAGGGGATTCCTTCATTACACATAATCAGGATTGCCCCAGGGGGAACCTTCCATACATACTGCGGCCTCCCCCACTTCTTGCATCCCTCTCTGGCTCTTACTGCCCGTTGGACGGGACTGGACAAGCCCCCTGTGGCGCTATGCCCTGCTCCAAGCTAGCCACTCGGGTGCCAGGGAATCAGGTGCCTCACACTAGGTCAGGCCTCGGTGGATGGATGTGGTAAAAAATGATAAATTATGTAACTGAAAGTGGATCTCACCACAAAAAATAATTCCCCATAGTCCAAATTACAAAAAAAAAAATAAACATTTTGTAGCCTGTAAAATTTGACAAAGCAGAATTGCTCTGAATGGCGCTCCTTCCCTTCTATGCCCGGACGATGCGCCCATACAGCAGTTACCATCAAATATGGTGGCATTCCTCATAAACTCGGAGAAAGAAATGGTATCAAACGTTGTGGATTTTTTTATCATTCAATACTTGTGACGGTTTAATTTTGGCCAAAAATGTATGTATTTCCCAAAAAAATTACAGCTTGTAATTACCACCTCCATTTTGTTTTAAACCCTGTATAACATCTAAAGTGTTGACAAACTTCTTAAATGTATTTTTCAACCCACTGAGGAGTGTAGTTTCAAAAAAAAACAAAAAAAAAAAAACAAACAAAACATGTGACTGTGCTGCTAGTTCACTCCTCGGCTCTCAGCCCCCACCTTTTTGTCCTGCACACATCCTCCCTCCCAATGATGTCATCTCACCACACAATGAGCTCTGTCCTTGTGCGGTGTAGGAGCCTGAGGGAGAGCTTGTAATGGGAGCAGAAAAGGAGGTCACATGTCTTTGTTTGTTTTAAAATGCAATCCAAACCAATGCAAACCTCAGACTCAGAACAGGGTTAGGTCATGGTGCAATCAAGTTAAAACAAATTTAATCGCTCAAAAATGTGTGCAAGCCAGCTGTATTAGGACTTCTGCAACCTGTCTGAGTGAAAATAGGTGCCATTGCGACTTATGGGCATATGAGCATATGAACAGGACCATGGACAGAATCTGAAGAATTGTGTTTTCTTTAAGTCTTGGGCCGGCCAGGTGTGTTTATGTTGTGTGTGTTTGCCTTTACTAGGGAAAGGCGTGGCACTAACGTCCCATATCCCTCAAGTAAAACACAACAATGAAATGGGTTGCTTGGACAATAATGCTAAAGTTGTAAAAGGCAACTTTAATGACATTGTTAAGCTATTTTGGAGCCTGCAGGGAGAGAGAGTAATAGGGGACGAGTTATTATATTCCAGAACTCTGTGCGCCGCTGTACGAACATCAGGAGGCTCCCTTACATGAATGGTGGTGGTGGTGGTGGGTGGTGTGTAAAGGGGGAAAAATAAGAATGCCTTCAGTTCTCAGGGCAAGTGATTATTTGCAATGCCAAAAAACTGGGTACAAGCCGTTATATAATCCCCATTGAGTAACTGAAGGTAGAGTTAAACAGAAAACCTCTATTTTGATTTGATGCCTTATGAAGCAAACATACCTTGAGAATGCTGTAGCTGCACTGATGCAGAGATCATATCATTGGTTATCCCTGAGCAGTGGATTTGCAGATAAAACAGAATAACATTAGTGATAATAAAGCTTTGTCGCTCTCAACAGGCTTCTTCAGCTAGTTTCAATTGCCTTCTCCTACCACATAAGTTTTTCTCTGCAGGAGGGGATGATGTAATCCCTGGATGTGGCCTGCATGGCAAAAAATCAATTGCTGCACCATCCCAAGCTGCTGTGTAGCGAGTCATTCCAGCTCAAGCGGAATTTTAATGTCTTGACTAAACTCTCATATTGTAATACAAGAGCTCGGTGTCTAATTGTTGATGGAGGCAGCCAGCCTGGCCCGGCCTTACCAAGTCCTGAATGTTAAGTCGGGGATAACCAAGTATGATCCTGCATCAGTGTAGCTACAGCATTCTCAAGATAAGTTTGCGTTCATAATGCATCACATCAAATGGAGGTTTCCTTACATATGTATCTTAAAATGACAGATTACAGTTGCGAACACATATTTATTACTTTAACAAAGGATTTCTTAAAGAAAATGCTAAATAAGAGCCATGCACAAACTACAATCCTCGGGCCACAGTGCTCTTATATACAAACATGATGAAGTTGTGGTTGGGTCTCATCCTCTAGTATGAATCAAAGGTGTCTCGGTCAAATACTAATGCATGGCTGCTGTGAGTCTAATAAAAAAAAATAAAATAACATGGCTGCATAGTAGTAAAATCCTTCAACACTGATATTAATATACATACTAGCAGTTTTTAAGGGGCTAGGGGGAACGTGAAGCAGTACTGTATATACATATCCACAATAAATGCAATACAAAAGTATGCCAGTATATTGAAACAAGGGATCAGACTCCATAGCTTTAGGACTAGATTACCTCTGATGGACTGTGTACTCCTAACAAGGCGGCCTTAATGGCAAAAGTCTCCGTAGGGAACTCTTACTTCCTGACCCTAGTCAAAAGCCTATCACTCAGTCAACCAGTTCCCTACACTGGTCGAAGAAATCCTGGAAAACTATTTCATATTTTTCCTAGAATTCCTAGCTGGGAGCAATGGCTATAAGTAGAACACGTCTACATGAGGCCTTAATGCAGAGTCTCTGTAAGAAAGCTCCTACTAGTGATGAGAATTACAGCTCTTCTTATGAGTGGAGTCCAGTGAGCACAGGCACACTAAGAGAGCCGGCTCTTCTGGCTCCTATTATATTTAATAGTGGAGTCCGCGGCAGTCAACACCCCCATCGCTCACTTGACAGGTACCCGTGCTTTGAGAACATTAAAGACAAACCATCAACTAGCTCCACTTCCCAGACTTATGTACTCCTTACCACATCCCATGATTCCTTGCAGTTGATCTTCTTTAGAACCTCCCCGTTTTCTGTTGCAGTGTAGATTACAATGTGCTTTGCCTTCTACATCCGCCGTGTACAGCCACCACGTCAGCAGGTCCAACTCATCCTCATACACCCACGGCTTGACGTCTGAAAGCACAAGCTGAGGTTCACAGAACATTGGTGGGAAAATCAAATTTTTCCTTATCTGAGTTTTTTTTGAACTTGTTATACAAATAAGGAAAGAACAGACTGGCTATTGTGTTTTGCATTAAAGTGGTAAGCAATCTTCATTAATCGTATGATTTTTCTTAGAGAAAAGGGCCGACTGCGATAAACCATCAATGTGTGGATAGGGTGCAGTATTTGTTACAGGCCGCGGCATTGTTTGTTACTTCCACAACATCTACTCTAAGGTAGAAGGGGAATACAAGTGATAAGTAGTCTGTAGTCCTCTTTGTCTAGCCAAACTAGGCTCAGATCTGCCAGGCAATGCTCTGCATCAGATTATGGAAAAATTGTAAAGAAATAATACACTTTCGTATACAGAAAACCTCTTGTTGTGGGTCGTCATCTAATTCATATATCGCTTTTCACCATCCTACCAGATGCTGTAAAGTCACTACTATTTTCCTACATGGAAAGAAGAAGAAAACGATTTTCCCATTGATACAGAGATCATCATTTAGATTATTTGACATAACATAACTGGCACATGTCTCACTGGCTTGCTTTTGCCTCCTCTGGAATAAAATTATAGATTGGAGGTTGGATCTATTACAATCAGTGGTCCAACCTTTTTGTAACTAGAGACTGGGTCAGCTAGACCCCCCTCACCAATGTCCCTGGAAAAAAAAATGTGCGTCTTGCAATTACCCTAAACCTAACCCCAACCCATATAGTGTCCCTTTCCCACAGTCCATCTAAAATGCCCCTTTCAGTAGCTGCCCCATTATAGTGCTGCCTTTTTAAGGGCACATCTGATATTGCACATTTTCTGTAGCCCCCTCCTTATAATGCCCTAATTCCATTCAGCCCCTACCTATAATGCCCCTTTATATAGCTCCTTCCTTATAATGCCCCTTTTTCTGTAACCCCCTCTATATTATCCCCTTTTCTGCAGTCTATTTTGTAAGCAATAGATACTAATCCCAGACCAAACAACTTTAATTCATTACCAGGAAATTGTTAATTGATAATCTGATAATTCTTCACCTGGGTGAGATATTTGCATTTAGCTTTCTACATACCTTAGGGTCTCTGGCTGCATGAATGGCAAAGTCCTCAGTGACTTCATATTTATAGGCCTCATCTTCATTTTCTTTCAATCTTAAACACTATGGAAAACACTGAATCACTAAAACCGACTGAGGGAAAAAAAAACACAAAAAACACACACACACAGAGTCTGGTCTCAGTTTGCATGCAGTGATGTTCTTCATCCTTTTGACCAGAGTCTCTAAGGTCTCCTGATGGTGTGCTGCCGTGGAAACGGCTCATAAGTCGGCCCGGTTTGACAGTATCACCTTGTACAGAAAGGGGAGTCCTTGCATCATTCTGAAGTCATGTATTCCCAAGAGACAAAATTTACTGCTGCAAGTCAGGAGATCAAAGCCATACATAGACGCCCATTGAGATGTGTTCTACTCCTGTTTACTACGAATTAAAAAATATTTTGTATTCAACTTATTCTCTGCAATTTGTACGTATTAAATGCTATTACCTAATTATGTGTTTTGTGCGTTCACATATTTTGCAATGTAAATGAGGAAAGCACATGGGAGAGGTGTCGATTTTAGGTAGATCCGTTTTAAGGCTCACCAGGAATGTCCTTTTTAGCTGGTGTCCAAAAGCCTCTGCAATGATGAATTAAAAATCCCTTTGTCGCCTTTATCAACGTTTTCAGTACTTTCTTAAAGTAATGGGAAGGGGGGGGGGGGGGGAGTAGGGCGTTGGGGAAGAGCAGCTCCACAGCAGCAGGTCCCATCTCCTCCTTATCCTACTTGATCTGTGGCAGAAGAGAGGAGATAGGAACTCAGTCCATGGGATTGGGCCGATACGACCCCAATTCCACTGTCAGCACACATCCTGTGCAGATTACAGCAACACAGGCCATTGAAAACTCACGCTTCAAGGAATATAAGATATGAGCTCTTTAAACTTGTGAATGATATACCGATACAATGAATTTCACAAGATGTATTTATCCCTATAGAAATGTTCTGGGAAATTAAAACCTCCAACAAGTGGGATCAGGAGTGCAGATTTTAGGCAGTTTCATGACAATACACACATTGCTACATAACTTACCTAAAAACTTGACAAGTATGGTTTGCACTATATCACAAATTATCTACATATACATACTACATAAAGTCTACTCACCTGATCTGATCGGGCCCGACATGTATGATTCTTTCAGAAGCATCAGGATGAAAGTGGATCCAGTCTGGTTCTAATGAGCAGTATTTCATGTCACGTTATCCCATTCTTCGCCTGAAACAGTAAATATTATACAACGGAAATTGGTAATAAGTAACTGATAATAATAAAACTGAATACCAGCTCGTTAGTAGCGTTCACCTATATGTAGTCATTAGAGTAAGGGGGAATAAAAGATGCTCTGACCCATTGTCTAGAGTAGGTTTCCTAGATAAGGCAAGGCCTATCCAAGTACAATACCTACATTAACCCCTTAAGGACGGAGGGTTTTTCGGCTAATTTCTCGCTCTCAACTTCAAAAATCCATAACTTTTTCCGTGTACCAGACCTGTGTGAGGGCTTATTTTGTGCGTAACAAATTTTACTTTCCCGTAATGTTATTTATTTTAACATGCCGTGTACTGCGATGCTGAAAAAAAATTCCAAATGTGGAAAATTGAAAAAAACCGCACGTGCGTCACGTTCTTGTGGTCTCAGTTTTTACGACTTTCACTCTTCGCTCCAATAACACGCCTACTTTATCTTTGGTTCGGTGCGATCGCGGTGATACCAAATTATATAGGTTTTATTGTGTTTTAAACATTTTCAAAAATTAAACGAATGTGTACAAAAAAGAAAAAAAATTTTGCCATCTTCTGACGCTAATAACTTTTCATACTTTGGCGCACGGAAAGTGTGTGAGGGGTCATTTTTTGCGAAATGAGGCAACGTTTTCATTGCTACCATTTTGAGGTCTGTGGCGACATTTTGATCATTTTTTATTTCATTTTTTATGTTATGTAAAAAGGTGTAAAAGTCGCATTTCGGACATTTGGGCGCCATTTCCCGCCTCGGAGGTCACCAGCCAGCCTAACCGTTTTATATTTTGATAGATCGGGCATTTTGGGACGCGGCGATACCTAATATGTCTGTGATTTTAGTGTTGTTTGTTGATATCCGTTCTAGGAAAGGGGGGTGATTTGAACTTTTAATATTTTATAAATTTTTTTATTTTTTAAACTTTTTTTTTTCACTATTTTTTAGACCATCTACGGGTACATTAACCCTAGATCAGGGTCTCAAACTCAATTTACCTGGGGCCGTTGGAGGTAGATTCTGGGTAAGGCTGGGCGCATCAAGTTTTCCACACAAATGCGCTTACAAAATATCATTATTCAGATTCAAATGTCATGCGTCTCCCAGCGAAGGAAAGCCCCGAGCTGGGAGACGTGTTTTCTCTATGAACGCGTCTGTGCACCGAGGGGTCCCAAGCTCCTACCGCACTGAGCCCAGTCAGGGGCTCAGTGCGAAATTTGATAATATGTTCAATGTATCATTTTAGGACTGTACGACCTTTTGATCACTTTTTATAGATTTTTTAATATTTTCAAAATGGCAAAAAAGTGCCATTTTCGACTTTGGGCGCTATTTCCGTAACGGGGTAAAACGCATTGTAAAAAACGTTATTATATTTGTATAGATCGGCATTTTCGGACGCGTCGATACCTGATGTGTTTATGATTTTTACTGTTATTTATATTTATGTCAGTTCTAGGAAAGGGGGGTGATTTGAAATTTATTTTTTTTTATTCTAATTTTTTTAAAAAACTTTTTTTTTATTTTTATTTATACTATTTTTCAGACTCCCTAGGGTTCTTTAACCCTAGGTGTCTGATCGATCCTACCATATACTGCCATATACAGTATGGCAGTATAAGGGATTTTCCTCCTCATCATTACAATGTGCTATCAGCACATTGTAATGAAGGGGTTAAAACGAAATAGCCTCGGGTCTTCGGAAGACCCGAGGCTACCATGGAGACGGATCGCCGCCCCCCGATGACGTACGGGGTAGCGGCGATCCAGGTAAGATGGCGGCGCCCATGCGCCGCTATCTGTTTGAGGCTGTCGGCAGCTTTGCCGGCAGCCCACGCTGTAAAACACCCGCGATCGGTGCTAGCACAGTGTTACCAGTAAGCCTTTGCTGCAATATGCAGCAAAGACTTACCGGTATGAGAGGGCTCAGCCCGTGAGCCCTCTCCATGCAGCGCGACCCGACCGCCGCCGTGAATACACGGCGGGCTGTGCTTTTCCAGGCGGGGCCGCAAAATGTTGGTCCCGCGGGCCGCAGTTGGCCCGGGCCCGCGAGTTTGAGACCCCTGCCCTAGATGGGCAATCGCTCCTACCATATAGCAATACTACAGTATTGCAATATAGGCATTTTTGCAGGTCTACATTACAATGGCCACTGGCTCATTGTAACGAACCTGCATAACCATGTAGCCTCGTGTCAAAAGAAGACCCGAGGTACCATGGTAACGATCGCCGCCCCCGATGACGTTCGGGGGCGTGGCGATCGAAAAAAAGATGGCGGCGCCCGCACCGACCGCGGTTATTAGCGGTCGGGTTTTGTGCAAGGTGATAACTGTTATAGCTGTTTATTGTAGCCTAGGTCTAAAGTACAATAAATTACCAATATCCAGAGGTCCGTTTGTAACTATGGGTCGTATGTAAGTCGAGTGTTCTTAAGTAGGGGACCGCCTGTATCCCAAAAGGGATGAAATATAGGGCAATCCCTGAAGGTATGAGGTAAATTGCCTTGCATGCCGCATCCCCTTTAACGATCCAAAGTGCTACCTCAACATAAGTTTAATCATGTTTTTAATATATGCAGTAAAATCATTTTAACACCTTACCATACATTTTTACTCATTGTACAGCAGGACTAAATTCTGTACAGCAGGACTGATAGAGACAGGTTGGACTTATATCTGTGAAATGCTGTATTTTTAACCCCTTAATGTATACATGTATAATAAAAAATGTCTAACTTTTTTAATTTTACTTACTACTGTTGGATATATCTAGTGACTACTACTATAAGCATACCATAGTGACTGTAATGTCATATAACATACCCCCAGTAACATAACGGAGTGACTGTAATGTCATATAACATACCCCCAGTAACATAACGAAGTGACTGTAATGTCATATAACATACCCCCAGTAACATAAAGGAGTGAATGTAATGTTATATAACATACCCCCAGTAACATAACGTAGTGAATGTAATGTTATATAACATACCCCCAGTAACATAACGTAGTGACTGTAATGTCATATAACATACCCCCAGTAACATAACGGAGTGACTGTAATGTCATATAACATACCCCCAGTAACATAACGGATTGAATGTAATGTCATATAACATACCCCCAGTAACATAACAGAGTGAATGTAATGTCATATAACATACCCCCAGTAACATAACGTAGTGACTGTAATGTCATATAACATACCCCCAGTAACGTAATGTTATATAACAGTGATGGCAAACCTTTTAGAGACCGAGTGCCCAAACCAAACCAAAACCCATTTATTACCCTGATGTGCCAACGTGCCATTTTAAGCAGTAACTTATTGCTACCTTTTCTTCCACTTATTTAATTGTATCGGCCGCCTAAGGCCCCCAATACAGTTGAAAGAAGGTGGGCAAATTCAGACTATTATTGTAGCATCTCTCCAGGGTCTCTCTGTTTAGGAAGAATGGTGGGTCCAGCAGGAGGACCTCCAAAGATAATGCAGTTATTTCAACACCTGCTCAATTTTCAAGCAGTTCCAAACAGTCAATGAAGTGTCACTGTAAAATAATGCTGAGCAGGAAGATTTAATGGATTTGTTCCTGTTTGTGAACTCTGTCCTGGGCTGATGGCCTGAGTGCCCACAGAAAGGGCTCTGAGTGCCACCTCTGGCACCAGTGCCATAGGTTCGCCATCACTGTTATATAACATACCCCCAGTAACGTAATGTTATATAACATACCCCCAGTAACAAAATGTTATATAACATACCCCCAGTAACATAACGGAGTGAATGTAATGTTATATCACATACCCCCAGTAACGTAATGTTATATAACATACCCCCAGTAACATAACGTAGTGAATGTAATGTTATATAACATACCCCCAGTAACATAACGTAGTGAATGTAATGTTATATATCATACCCACAGTAACATAACGGAGTGACTGTAATGTCATATAACATACCCCCAGTAACATAACGTAGTGACTGTAATGTCATATATCATACCCCCAGTAACATAACGTAGTGACTGTAATGTCATATATCATACCCACAGTAACGTAACGGAGTGACTGTAATGTTATATACCATACCCCCAGTAACATAACGGATTGAATGTAATGTCATATAACTCACCCCCATAAATATAACGATTCGAATTAATTGTCTATAACATACCCCCAGTAACATTAACAGAGGAATTGTATGCCATATACATACCCCAGTACATAACGGATTGCATGTAATGTATATAACTTACCCCGTCAGTACATAACGTAGTGCACGTAATGTATATACCAACCCATACAATGATTACCCCCGCAGTAACGTAATGTTATATTAACATACCCCCAGTAAGATCGATACTTCCCCCGTAAACGTAATGTGTCTATACCATACCCCCAGTAACCGTAATGTTATATAACTCCCCAGTAACATAACGGGTAGTAATGTATGTAGATCAATACCCCACAGAATGTATGTGAATAACATACCCCATAACATAAAAAGTAGTGAATGAATTATATAACATACCCCCAGTACTATATAACGTACTGAATGTATGTGGTATATAACAACCCCCGTCACATAACGTAGAGTTATCTAATGTTATATAACATACCCCCAGTGGGTAATAACAAACGTAGTGACTGTATGTCATAACATCCCCCAGTACAAACGTGTAGGACGTGTGTCGTAATTAACATACCCCCAGCTAAACATACGTAGTGAATTATTAATATTAACACTACCCACCCCAGTAATGTAATGTTATATAACATACCCCAGTAATATAATGTTATATAACTAACCCCAGTAACATAACGGAGTGAAATGTAATGTTTTATCATACCCACAGTAACATAACGGAGTGACTGAATGTCTATACATACCCCCAGTACATAACGGATTGGACTGTAATGTCCCATATAACATCCCCCCAGTAACATAACGAGTGTATTGTAATGTCATATAACTCCCCCATAACAGGATACGCTCAGTGTTTACATGTCAGTAAAAACATAACATACACCCAGTACCCATAACAGATGTGAATGTAATGCCATATAACATACCCCCAGTAACATAACAGATTGAATGTAATCATCTAACATACCCAGTAACATACGTAGTGGGAAGTACCTGTCCATATATTACCCCGTAACGTAATTTAACAACTCCAACGGTAATGTTATATTACATACCCACATCATAACGTGAATGTATATCACATACCCCCAGTAACGTAATGTATATAACTATCAACATACCCCCATAACATAACGGAGTGAATGTAAGTTATATCACATACCCCTAAGTAATGTAATGTTTAATAACATACCCCCATAACAACGGAGTTAACTGTAATGTTAACAAATAATACAGTCACAATACCCCAGGTAATGAATGTTATATCACATACCCCCAGTAAGCAGCTTGTTCTAGTTAAAGGGGTCACTGGGATCAATTATATTTTTATCAGTGGCCTAAGGTGGTGTAAAATAAAAACACAGTAAAAGTAATACTTACTACACTGGACCATATGCGAAGATGTATCTCTGGTATCGCTGGCCTGTTTTTGTATGGATATATGTTTACTGTCAACAGACAGGGGTAGATTTATCATTCAGAATAATGTCGTAATTTGCACCAAAAACTTGTCAACGCCCCATTTGCCGCTGGTTATAGACAGTTTTCAGGCACTTTTACGACATAGGTGGCGTGAGCTGTGAAAATCAGTGTGGGTTCAAGGTAAAAAGTCTGTGTGCCAAATATTTGTCCCCGCTTTCAGATATAAACTAATAGGAGGTTCAAAGTGCGACTAGACCGTCTTATACTATACCACATCATCCAGCATCAGACTCTTAGGCTGATGCCACACATTGCGTTTTTGGATCATTTTAAAACGCATACATTTTTGTATGCTTACCGTGCGCTTGGCTGCTTTGAACCTGTTTATCTTCATTTCTAGAAGTGTAGGCAGCTGGAAAACTGATTAAAACCAGCCAAACGCATGATAAACAATCAAAAACGCATGCTTTAAAACGGTCCAAAAACGCGGCGTTTGGCATCACCCTTACCTGAATCTTGTGCAGCATAAGGCCTTTTTCACACTTTTGGTTTTCATGCGCACGTTCTTGAGGTGCAGAACCCGGATTGCCCTCTACTTGGTTTTGTCAGACTTTTTTTCATGCACACATGCACGTGAAAATCTCCGCATGCTCTACTTTTGCAAGTCACCCGCGTGAAAAACGCACCATACAAGTATACTCCTCAAAAACACATTGCACTCTGAGACAAATGGAAGTTATTCATGCGTTATTCACTGATCAATTGTGATAGAAAAGATGGACCACAGTCATGAGTCTTAATTTTACACACGCTGTCGGCGCATGAAAAACACATTGGAAACAAAAAAAAAAGTATGTGAAATCCTGTAGCCCAACTCATGTGAATATGGCCCAGCTACTGCTCTGTAATACATTGTACCACTGGGCCAAGTTATTTTCTAATTGAAAACATCTGTAACCATAAAGCTTGTTGCCTCCATGTGAGTAAAATTCTTGAACCAATATTACCAAAAGAACACACTTTCTTGCTTGTCCCATTGTCCATCCACTGTCAATAAGTTTTCTTAAATTAGAGGTACATATCACCTTCTCATGGAGAAAGTATCATGTAAATGATTCACAATTTTGAGCTCTTATATATGATTCTTTATAAAGGACTCAGCAACTCTGCGTGACCCTGCATGTTTGTATAAAGGTTGTCTACCGGATAATTGTAGACAATGATTACACAATTATTATTTCATGCATATGGCAGAATATTCTGCTTGGGGCCTGTACGGCAGAGCACAAAGGTCCTGTAGCTTATTGGACTTCTGTAAAGGAAAACGGGAGGAATCCTTCTGATACAGAATATGACGAAACGCGCTACTATATACACACTTCACTGACTTGGTAACTGATGGATCGCTGTGTAACTATAGAGCTTGGAATGATGCCCGGCTAATCTGTCTCCAAACACATGTCAATGGTAACCAACAGAAGAAATAAGGATGTTTTTATTTATAGGTAATGGATTAACCCTGCATATTTACCAACTGTATAGTTGTCAGGATCGTTAAGACCTGGAGCCCCAAATCTGCCTGTAGACCACATGTTTCCCCTTCATATTTTTTCCACTACAGAATCACATATTTTGGTCATCCCATCCATAATGATAATAATAATTCTTTATATAGCGCAGATTACGCAGCGCTGCACAGAGCTTGTCTAATCAGTCCCTTCACCAATGGGGCTCACAATCTAATCAATCCACCAGTATGTGTTGGAGTGTGGGAGGGAACCGGAGGAAACCCACATTGTAAACAGTAGTAACTGCAGAGAACCTCCATTCACCATTCACTTCTATTCAAGTGTAAACTGTAGCAGACTTTTGGTAGAGGTTTACTCTTTTGGAGGGATTTCCTACTTATAGGTTATTAATATACAGTTATATATATATATACACTCCCCGGCCACTTTATTAGGTACACCTGTCCAATTGCTCGTTAACACTTAATTTCTAATCAGCCAATCACATGGAAGCAACTCAGTGCATTTAGGCATGTAGACATGGTCAAGATCTCCTGCAGTTCAAACCGAGCATCAGTATGGGGAAGAAAGGGGATTTGAGTGCCTTTGAACGTGGCATGGTTGTTGGTGCCAGAAGGGCTGGTCTGAGTATTTCAGAAACTGCTGATCTACTGGGATTTTCACGCACAACCATCTCTAGGGTTTACAGAGAATGGTCCGAAAAAGAAAAAACATCCAGTGAGTGGCAGTTCTGTGGGCGGAAATGCCTTGTTGATGCCAGAGGTCAGAGGAGAATGGGCAGACTGGTTCGAGCTGATACAAAGGCAACAGTGACTCAAATCGCCACCCGTTACAACCAAGGTAGGCAGAAGAGCATCTCTGAACGCACAGTACGTCGAACTTTGAGGCAGATGGGCTACAGCAGCAGAAGACCACACCGGGTGCCACTCCTTTCAGCTAAGAACAGGAAACTGAGGCTACAATTTGCACAAGCTCATTGAAATTGGACAGTAGAAGATTGGAAAAACGTTGCCTGGTCTGATGAGTCTCGATTTCTGCTGCGACATTCGGATGGTAGGGTCAGAATTTGGCGTCAACAACATGAAAGCATGGATCCATCCTGCCTTGTATCAACGGTTCAGGCTGGTGGTGGTGGTGTCATGGTGTGGGGAATATTTTCTTGGCACTCTTTGGGCCCCTTGGTACCAATTGAGCATCGTTGCAACGCCACAGTCTACCTGAGTATTGTTGCTGACCATGTCCATCCCTTTATGACCACAATGTACCCTGTAACATCTGATGGCTACTTTCAGCAGGATAATGCGCCATGTCATAAAGCTGGAATCATCTCAGACTGGTTTCTTGAACATGACAATGAGTTCACTGTACTCAAATGGCCTCCACAGTCACCAGATCTCAATCCAATAGAACATCTTTGGGATGTGGTGGAACGGGAGATTCGCATCATGGATATGCAGCCGACAAATCTGCGGCAACTGTGTGATGCCATCATGTCAATATGGACCAAAATCTCTGAGGAGCTTCCAGCACCTTGTTGAATCTATACCACGAAGAATTGAGGCAGTTCTGAAGGCAAAAGGGGGTCCAACCCGTTACTAGCATGGTGTACCTAATAAAGTGGCCGGTGAGTGAACATATACAGATACAGCAGGGGATACACCAATATTTCTATAATCAACACTGCTTTGTAACCCTGAGAGCAAAATTCGGACCCTAAAGGGGTTACTCATAAATGGCAGTGAAACGACAAAAATCCTCTCCAGAGCCAAGATGCAGCGGAGCCTGTCACATGTGATCTTATTAAACCACAAGTCCATGGGTGCAGTCTATGGTTAGCGTTCTGCTGCTGATGTATTTATCTCACAGGGGATTTCCTAGACTTTGTTCAGGCTTCGTTCACATGTTGCGTTTTCATTCCGCTTTGAAACGCTGAGGAGAGGGGGTTGGCTTAATTTCATTACTCTAAAGGGCATCTACCACCAGGACGAAAGACTGGAGCGTGGAGCCCCTCAGGCCCATTTGCATACAGTCCTTCATCCTGGCGGTAGATCCCCTTTAACTGTAGCATTTACAAAACACAATGGGATGTTAACACATGTGTAAACAGTAATGTAATTGGGCATATCACCTCTCCTCGGCTGTTGTAATGCGTTTCAAAATGCAATAAAAACGCAACCAAAATGCAACGTGCCCTAAATGCTGCATATACTTTTCAAACGATTAGGCACAGATTGAAGTAAATTGGAAAGTTTTCATTCACTGACAGCAAGCTCTGAGTCTTCTGTACTGGATACAGTGTACCGAGTTCTTATGGTTTAATAGGAATATTATCACTAACTATTCTGATAGTTAGGCCAGCGGTTTAGTGGGTTAACAGAGACTCCTTGGATCATATATATATATATATTGCTATGATGCACGGAGCCCCGTCTCAGGCACTGTGGTCAGTCCGTGAAATTCAGCCGCGGTTCGGTTGCTGCTTCCCTACACGTAGATGTGAGGATTATGAATACAATTACCAAGACCCAGATTTATCAGAAAAACAGGAAAAGATTTGTTTTTTTAGATCTATTTTTATATCTATTGTAATTTTAGCTCCCCTAACCAAAATCCAAAAACCAAACCAGAGGAAACTTCCGAGATCTTGTGAGTTAGAAAAGGGACGTCACTGAATGGAGAAAGGATCGGGCAATTGGCGAGTGTTGAAGAGTGTCAGGGACATACATTTGGTGATGAGCCAGAACACCCCCCAAAAGCACTTCAGGCTCATTAGCATACTTATTAAAACTGTTTTTTTATTGGGAGGTTGAATTAAAGGGAACAAATTACATGAATGACTTCCTTTAAACTTGTTCAAATGGTGGGCGAATGTGATGGAAACATAGAGTTCTACAGAAGTTCTGCCACTTCGACCCTGCAATGCAATTTTTTTGACGACTTTTAATGAAGTTGCCTTATTTTTACTACAATTTTATAAAAAAAAATTCATGCATGATATCAATCACTTTTATTTCCTGTACAAGTGGTTGATCAGCGGTTAAAGTTGCCCAGAAAAAAAATTTGACTTTGTATTATACATTAGATATGAATAGTCAACATACCTGGTGCCCTTCGTTTTGCTCTTGGTGCCTCCATTACTTTATTCACCTTCGTTGACATTAGGGAAACTGTCTATAAGTCACAGAACTTACAACTGAACTGAGACAATGATGCATCTGTGTCTGTGACCAGTGGTCTCAACAGCATCTGTCGTGTTTGATGCTTGGGTTTTGGAAAATTAAAGGACACCTGTCATCAGGTCTCTGCCACTAGTCCTGTCACCTCTACCTGTTGGAGCAGATCACAAGGATCCCATCCCAGCCTTTATCTAGTTATTTCATACATTATTCATTGTAAAATCATCTATTATTTATCATGTAAATGAGGCTGGTCACATGGTCAGAGGCAGTGATGTCACCCCTGTTACCCCTCCCCTCTCCTCCCCCTGCTCATGTCTGTGTGTAATGTATAGTAAAGCATGGCTAGTGTGTGTGCTGCATCTGCTGACATGCTGCATCCTCCTAATATACAGGTGAGAGACACAGACATCAGCTACACATGAATCTGACATGTTCTGCTGTAACATGGCTGCCTCCTGGAGCTGCTGTATCTCTCCTATACACACACAGGCTGCAGGGGGCGTGGCTACCAGCACCAGGAAGCACATCATTATACAGGCTGTCAGTCATGCACTGGGGGTGTGGCTGTGCCTCCCACTCATGAATAAGATGGACAGCTCGAATATGCTAATGCTTCATTGGACATTTCACAGGTCATTTGCATACAGCTTTAGGACCTCATTGCTTAGGTTTGCAGGCATGTAGAGGGACAATGAAGGGAGAGAGGCAATGCTCTCTAATGGCAGTTTATGAAAATATATTTAGTTTAGGGGGGTTATTTTGCATGACGGGTTCTCTTTAAGGCCAAAAGATATTCCCCTTTATAAGACAACTTTCCTAACATTGCAGCTTAGATACAGCAACTCTATGTAGGTTAGATACCTGTCTAGTATTATTTAGATGCCACTATATAGCATAATGGATTTAATATTGTGACCTGAAGACAACGTTCTTATAATGAGAGAATAAATAATGCCAATACATGACCATTATCATGACCACCACATGTTGCCATTTATATTCTACTACATGTATCATAGTGTAACTACTTTATTTACAAAATAATAATAATAATGGCACAATACAGTGATTACATCCATGGTAGATATCAAAGGGAACCTGTTATGACCTTGCAACCAGATGGCTGGTTCCTATAGCATATAACTCCACACCGTTTTTGTTTTCCCCACAAACCTCCCTTGCGCGGACATTATTATTAAAGCTCCTTGGCTCATTGCCAAAGATGGAGATGAGTCACTAGGGTAATTCACAAAGCTGTCTGAGTCATGGAGTCACTGCAACCTCTGTTCACCCTCCTGGCTCCTAGCATAGCTAGCCCACATAAGCACATGACAGAGGTTTCCTTCTTGTTTTGGACAATGTAGACTCCACTGCTATGTTATGTGGAAAGGGATATGTAAGGAGGGACACCATGACTCGCTGTCACCCACCCTCATGACTCGGCTGCATCTTTAGCAATGAGCCCGGTTTGTAAACTTAATTTTCTTCCCAAAGGTTCATAGGAGAATTAAAGACACAGGGACCTGTCATTCGCTTCCTAGGTCCAGGCTGCCTTTAACAGTAGATGTTCTACTTATCTTATAGTTAATTATAATACATGTTACATGCAATGAATTACATCTGACACATCTTTTATGATTCTATGTGTTTGCTTCACCATTTGTTCTCTGGGCCAGACCACTATGACGACTTCTTCCAATCATGTCTCTGCCAAATCTGTATCAGATTTGGAACACCTTCCTTACATTATCTGTATAATAACTTCCCATTCTAACCCCCCCCCCCCCCCCCCATATGATGATTCGTTCATTGGTTCCTACATACATTAGTTATGTTACTATATTATGTATCATGTCTGGTGCTGTTTACACTGGAAGACAATAAACTCCATATGTTATAAAATGTGTTGTAAACAATTAAGAAACATATGTTACACGCCCATCTGGTTAGGATACAAATGTCTTTAGCAAAATAAACCGTTGTTTTGTTTGTTTTGTGTGTTTGAAAACAATGAAAATTAACTTTGTCCTACACACAGAGTTCTGTATGAGAAAGATGTTACTACATAAATGAACCAATGGGCTTGGTTGCAACCCTGAAAAAATGTCTTGCAAAGAGTGTTACTGTATAAATTAAGATAAAAAAATTCCCTTTGAATTTCTGGGCATTGCAGTGCATTCTAGATCTTCAATAGTCTGGAAGTGGAGACATCCTGCTCATGTTTAAAGAGTAACTGTACAAGTTAATTGACAAAAAAGTGTTGGCTGGAGGGAAGCCAACGATACCTGTATCATTCTTCTGGCTTATTCCTATGCTGAGATATAGGGCTAGTAGATATATGAGGCTATCTGTAAAATCCAAACTCCTAGAGTTTTTTACATATTGCGGGGACCGATATTCTCTGCTACTGATCAGGAGCGTGCCCATCTCCTAGTGCTCCTCCCAACAACATCCACCCACCCTCTACTCCTCACCACCCTCTACTCCTCACCACCATCTAGTAAGGCAATCTACGGATTCCCATGGCAACCAACCAAACCATGACAGACAGAGGGACCAGATAAAACTCCTGCTAGCAGGCTAAAGACTACAGATGGCTAATGAGATTAAATTAGAAAATTGATTATTTTAGCTAAGTCCAGAGCTAGGAAAAAGATTTTATACTTTACAGTTGTTCTTTAAAGTGACTGCTTCAGCTAATCACTGACCTCATTGTTCCTGTGGATAAATGACACATGACCACTGAGGCCAGTGATTAGTGTCTAATGTTTACATTTTTTTTTATTTTATAGATGATTGGAAATCAAATTCCTAAACATCTAGTACAACCTCTTTAAAGTGGTGGTCAGTTTCAGCAAATGTTATTGTTTGCATGATGAAAAGTTCCAATTTTCATCATACTTTCTGTATCAATTCCTCACAGTTTTATAGATCTCTGCTTCTATCTTTACTTCCAGTTGACAGAAATCTGATCATGAACCAGAGCTCCACAATGCTTTGGCTTCAGGCTGTTACACAGCATTGGTGTAACTTGTAGCTGATTGGCCCCAGTGCAAAGACTGTGCCAGGTTTATAGTACTAGTCTTCTCATATGGGAAAAGGAACACCTTATAGGCCCCCTAAACCTCTTGGGCCCAGTTGCAACTGCTGCCCCTGTTACACAGTGCAAGAGCGGTTCCCCCTTTTGCCTATTGTATATTCCTGCACAGCCTCTGGAGTTGCAGCATGGAGGAGTTCTGGTAATGCCCCCTGAACACTTCTGGCACATTAAAATAATTTTAAACATTGATTTTAGGAGGCCATAGACAACAGATATAAACAGATTACCGCAGTCACGGTGCCTGGATCTATGAGTAAGTGCCCCTGGTTTATCATGCTCCATGCATTGATGGTAGATTTCCTTTTTATCCGTGATGGATGTGTTTATGTTATTAGAACCTGTATGTGATACTGACATTCTGGAACGTTCCATCCTGAAAGTTTTCTTTTTTTTTCTCTTTCCAGCTATCATAGTCTACAGATTACCATGGACCTGGAAATGTAGCAAGCTGCTCATGAAATGCATACACGCAGGCCTGCACCTTACAGCGACGACACTCGTGGTGGTGGCTTTGGTGGCTGTATTTGAGTACCACAATGCCAAACATATTCCAAACTTATACAGTCTGCACAGCTGGGTTGGGCTCACTGTGGTCATACTTTTTGTATTGCAGGTGAGACAGAATTAGAATTATTTCCAAATGTACATTTCTCTATAATATTTAGCTGCACTTTAATCAAGATGAACTTGCCATGTTTGTTAAAGGGGTTGTCCAGTTTTCACAAATAAATGTTATTGTTTGTATGGTTGTACAATTTCTCAATATACTTTCCCATACTATCAGTTTCTAGATCTCTGCTTGCTGTGATGCAACAAGAAGCTTCATTGTTTACTTTGTGTGGATCAAGCCGATTCGGGGTCATCTATTGTCAACATAGAAGCTATAACAACCCCTTTAAGTCTACACTTTTCTCTTTTGGTGTAGTCCTCTGTTTCCTCATTTCTAAGCATTAATACACATGGTGCATAATGTTCATAATCTTTTGATCAACTTAGATAATCCAATGGCCATTGCAGTAGCCAAAATCTAACAAGTCAACATGACCAATAATAAACCAGGTCACTTTTAGAAGCATTTGGCCTAAAAGGCTACATTCACATATTGTAGTTTCTATCTCATTGTAATAACATTTCAATCCATAAAATATACATAAAATTGTCTTTTCTTGCCCTGGAAGTAAAATATTGTTAATTCCTCACTGAATTCTATCTTTTATTTTCTAGCTGTTTGTAAGTATCATAGTCTACCTCCTTCCCATCACTCCTGTCTCCATACGAGCGGCTTTCATGTCTATCCACGTGTATGGTGGTCTTCTTCTGTTTGGATGTATTATGGGGACAGCACTCATGGGGCTCACAGAAAAACTCATATTTTCATTGTAAGTATCATCACAACAAATATACCTCTGTATGTGATTTTTCTACCTTTTATTAAAATTTTTAGTGAATCACTGATCTTCTTTGAACCAGGAAGAACTGACGTCCGCTATATGATGTTCTAGTCTTCCTCTGAATTTGAAAGAACTTATCCACTATGATGCTATAAAACAATGATTTTATTCTCTATAAAACTAGCCATATCATTGAGATAGTTGTCAACAAACAAATACTACACCTGTATCACCAATACATCTATGGCAACAGCTCATTCTAATGAAAGGAAAGGATTGGGCATCTGAAAATACACCAACCTGGTTCTTTTTTATCCTGCCATTTGGGAAGAGTCCATATGCTCCTATAAGCATTAGATGGTCAGCCAGTTACACAAAAAGTGGAGGGTTGAGCTAATGTGTATGGACAGCTTTAGACACAGTAGGGTGAATTTATTGTGTGCCAGTCTTAAAGTGAAGTGGTCAGTTAAACTAACCCACACTAACTAAACATATCTATGAGAAGTGCTATTATACAGCAGTACAACTATCCTTATATTGTTATTTTCCATGCCTGAAGTTCAACACTTAATTTGTAAAGTTGTCTGTCATCTATGCATTTTCATATTCTGTTATCTCAGCCACACATCCAGCTTCCTGATTAACAAGGGACATCCTTTCTCTTCCGCTGAGCCAACTCAACTACATCATTCTTTTGCTGGTTTTGTGACTGCTGAACAGAATTCAGCAGGGGTAAATGAGGGGATTGAGAGACACTGGTTGTATGTGATTGACTGAAGACATATCAGCTCCCACACCCTCAGGAATTCTCATCTCTCTATAACAGAATATTCTGTTATTCATGTTTGCATTTTTGTTTTACAGTAAAAGTTTCCACAAGCGTTTTCCAAACCCTACTAACTGCTACTTTAGTTTACAATACATCGTCATACACTGCCATAGTCTATGTCAGTGGTGGCACTCGGTGCCCTTTCTGTGGGCACCCAGGCCATCACCAGAGAGGACTCCAGGTATTTTCCTGCAGACCCAAACAGCCCAGGACTTGCTGTGCACAGAGCTGTGTTAGAGACACAGTGCTACCTGGGACTACTGGAGGAGTGGGAAGGTGTGGACAGATCTGGATTATCATTGTAGCTCCTGCTCCGGCCCTGACAATTCTTCCTGTTTATGGGACCCTGATGGGAATCTACAATGATCATCAAAATTTCTTCTTATGAATGAAAGCTGTGACAGAGAATGGAGTATAAATCACAAATTAAATTTCTGTGCTGGCACTTTGCGATAAATAAGTGGGTCCTGGTTGTAGTTTGGGCACTCAGTCTCTAAAAGGTTCGCCATCACTGGTCTATGTTCTTCTAGTAATCACATCAAATGCTTGCTTTCTAGGAGAAAACCTGCATACAGTTCTTTTCCTCCAGAAGGAATCTTTGTGAACACTTTGGGGCTTCTCATTATTGTCTTTGGCGGATTGATTCTATGGATCGCCACACGACCAGGATGGAAGAGGCCACCTGAACACGTTGAGAAAGACCAGCATCCTTTAGGAAGTGAAGTGGATGATGTCAGCACAACTGACTACCGCAAAAACAAGTCTGATGTAGAATTAAACAGCGAAGCCAGAAAAAGGAACCTGGCGTTAGATGAGGCCGGGCAAAGATCCACCATGTGACAGTGATCCATTGGGAATTTGTTAATGAAGGACTTTTCACCGGACCCCTTGAGAATCAAATGGGTTATCCCATGATAAACATTTATCACCCGTTCACAGACACAGTGCTTGTTTATCTCCATCAGTCCTATAGATACTGATGGGACATGCGTTCACCACTCTGTTCAAGTGCCTTCAGGACAAAATGCTAAGGACCCTGATTTAGTGCTCAGTAGGGATCACATTAGTTGGGGTATTATCTAAAGGAATTAACAAACCTTCTCCAACTTTAAAATTAGGGCAATGGCATTTAACGGGTTAACACCCACAATTGGTGCCACCGGTGGGTGGGGGTCTAGATTCAGGTACCCAAACCGAACTTTTGTTCAAAGTTCGGACAAACTCTGCAAACCCGAACCTGAATGGGTCTGCTCGTCCCTACCTATAATCAGCTGCCAACCTGCTGTAGAGCAGATCACTGTGAAGCTAAACATGTCTTTGGTTTGTTGTTGCATTTAGGGTACAATTTAGCCATTATGCATACCATGCAATGGCCTGGGACCCCGAGAGAGAACACACAATGGTGAAATGCAGAAAATTCTTCTGGGCTGGGACAACAGCTGGTTTTACAAGATCCACCAAGCAAGTAGGCCCCCGGACATAATATTGTTAGGGGTTTTAGAAATTCCAAATCCACTCTGGCTGCATTACATGTTTTTTTTTTTTTAGTTTTTTACATTCAATATGCTAATTAGCACATTCGACGGTTTAGGCGGCCTTCCAGGGCCCAGAAATTCTAAGGTGCCCATGACTCACTGAACCAATTGCCAAATTTGAAACTGTCCTGCAGAAATACATCACATGAAATGCATAAAGAGAGGCGAGAGAGATAAGAAGAGAAAAGAGTATGTGCCACACCCCAAAACTTTGGTGCATTAGTTAATGAAATAACAAGTGAGATAGATGGGCCATCACTGGTAGGAGAGAAGAAGGCAACAACTGGGATATGTGGTGTTATGGGTGACAAGGAAACTCCCTGGGTAAACCAAGCCCCTAATCTGAATATTAGATAAAACAATAAATTCTTTGTGTGTGTGTGTGTATATATATACATATTAGTGCAACAACAAACCAGAGATGTTTTGGTTTTTAGTGACTTGCTGTACAATGCTGTGGCAAAGTTTTGTGGGGACTCCCTTAAAAAAACCATAACAGTACTTAAAATTTATGTGTAACTTTGATTTCCAAAAGTTTAGATTATCTAGAACTCCTTGGAAATATTCCCATCTAATCTGCAACAAAGTGTAAACCGGAAGCGCTGCTACTCCTATGTTCTAGTGTATTTCAGCACATGGACCTAATTCATCTCTATGACACGTCAATATTCTCTGGAATTCTTGTTTAAGTACTGTATGAATTAAATCTACGCTTTATATACATTGAAACATATATATCTGGACAAGTTGACATGTTTTGAAATCAAATTAGCATTAGTATAAATTGGCCACATTGTTTTACTTATCATTTACCTCATTGTCGATTCACAGATTATATTAAATGTTTAAAAAGTGTCTGTTTTGTTCCCCCTAAAAATATTGTCGCTTCTCTATTATTTTTACAGGCTTTGGCAAGTGTTACAGCCTTTCTTATATAGTAAATTCCTTCCACTGACTGTTTCTCACCAAAACAAAGCTGCTTTTCCTACTTCTAGTCCCTCTTTGTGAACTTTATGGCAGTATTGAATGCATTTATATCCAAGAAATGTGATGAGCTTACAGTTGAGAGACAGATGGAGGGGGTCTTTCCTTGACTTGTCACCTATGATCTCTCTGAATGTGTTTTATGGATCATTGTAGATAAAATAAAATTATTGATGCTTTATTTACACATACGAAGATGTTATCATTAAAAAAGAGGGAACCACTTGGTTAAAGAAAACCTACCATAATATCCATCAGGGACACTTACTCATAAAACGAGGCATGTAACTGTGGTAATCTTATAATTGTTATCCATGACTTCCTTATTTCAAAAATAAACTTTTACATTTATTCTAATGATCCTGAAGGGCTCTGGTGGGTGTTTTAAAGCCCCTTAGTGCTGTAGCTTCGCAGGCTGCAACAATGAGCAGAGCACGTCTCCCCTCCCCCTGCACTTGCTGCTAGATTACACAGGCAAAGGGGGAAAGGAGAGAGCAGGGGGTTGGGTGAGACATGTTCTGCTCATTGTAACCGCACTTGAAGCTGCAAGAGCCCTTCAGGCATATTAGCATAATTGTAAAAGTTTATTTTTAGAAGAAGGAAGGCCTTGAATAAAAAATATAAGAAGATTACCAGAGTCATGGTTCCTGGATCTATGAATAAGTGTCCCTGGTTTATCATGATGGATTTTGATGGTAGATTATCAAGGATTTTGTGATGGTCTCTTTAAAACTTGTGATTTACCAGAATCGTAACTTATTAAGCTCTGTTCACATCTTTCATGGTTTTTATTTATTCCATCAACGCAATGGAAGCTACTTGTACAACCAAACCTATAGATCAGTGTTCCCCAACCACCAACTTACAACATATTAGTTTTTCAAATGTGAAAAAGAAAAACATAATATCACATTATATACATTCTCAAATACAAAGGATATATGTAAACCACAGCCTTAAAACCACCCCCCACCCCTCCTTCCAAAAAAACCTGTTCCCATTTAAAAGGTATTGTGAGGCGTTTAAAACACCAGTCTTAATAGATTCCCAAAGTGCATTGGCCAAACCATGCACATAAAATGGGTTTTACCAACTTAGGAAGTTACCCCATCCACAGGATAGGGGATAACAATGTGATCATGAGTCTGGCATGTGTCCATAGTAAATTGCTAAGCACAGATTTTGGGTATCTTCCCACTCTCATTGACATTGAATGTGAGTGCCAGAGATAACTGTGGTGCAACCCACCGATGTGTGACATATCTGTATATCGACTGCGGGTGAATGGAGAGGACTTACGTGCTGAGCCCTCTCCATACAGGGTGGGTGTTTGCAGGGCCGCATTAAAAAAGGGGTTGCTGATTTTCTCTGTGTGCGATGTGCAGTGGCACGTGGCTGCCCACATCGCACATAGGGATCTAGGAAGTCAGATGTGTCAGTGAGACACAGCTGCCATCGCTGGGGGAGATCGCTGATGCACTGTTTCGGCAGCAGCAGGTAGTGATGGGACGCTGTCGGTATCCAATCACTACATGCTGCCGCCGAAACATCGGCGATCTCCCCAGGTGATGACAGCGGTCTCTTCAGTGGCCGGCGGCTGCCCGAAGAGCGAGGAAGAGCCTGCAGCATCATGGGATCACTGGAAGAGAAATTGCAGTAAGTATAAAGTTTATTATTTTGTGGCTATTGTATACTACAGGGGGCTGCCAGGCTGTATACTACAGGGTGCTGGCTATATAGTACAGGGGGCTGGCAGGCTATATACTACAGGGGGCTGGCAGCTATATTCTACAGGGGACTGGCAGCTATATTCTACAGGGGGCTGGCAGTTTTATTCTACAGGGGGCTGGCGGCTATATTCTACAGGGGGCTTGCAGGCTATATACTGCAGGGCCTGGCTGGCTATATTCTACAGGAGGCTGGCAGGCTATATTCTACAGGGGGCTGGCAGCTATATTCTAGAGGGGGCTGGCAGGCTATATACTACAGGGGGCTGACAAGCTATATACTACAGGGGGCTGGCAGCTATATTCTACAGGGGGCTGGCAGGCTCTATATTACAGGAGCTGACAGGCTATATACAAAGGCTGGCAGGCTATATACTACAGGGGCTGGATATATACCTCCAAAAACATTGTTGGAAGGGCCACCACCAGTTTGCGCCCAGGGGCCCCCACCACCCTTAATCCGGCCCTGGGTGTTTGTAGCAAACACCACTGGTAACATCCGCCATCTTGGCTGAGGTGTCGCCCCTAGTTGTATAAAGACCTGTGTAGTTTCACAACATCTGTTACAATGTGCCAGTGGCACATTGTAATAGATGTTATGTAAAATCCTACATATTGCTATAGTGTAGTATGGCAGTATATGGTAGGATCAATCAGACAACCTTAGGGGTCTGAAATATAGTTAAAAAAAAATGAAAACTAAAAATTCAAATCACCCCCTTTTTTTAGAACTGATATGAAAAAATAAACAGTAAAATTATAGATATGTTAGGTTTTGCTGCGTGACAAAATGTCAATATAAATTTATTATAGTCAACTGTGCCCAAAAGTCGGGAACAAAAAGTTGTACAGTCCCCAAAATTGTAGCAAAGTACATAAGCTCATACTGCAAAAAATTACATGTCACAAAGCTGTGTATACCAAAGTATGAAAAAATTATTGATGCATAGCAAAAGATGGCAATATTAAGAATGTTATTTGTACAGAAGGTTTAAATGTTTTTGAATGAATTAAAACACAAAAAAAACTATATAAATTTAGCATCCCTATAATTGTACCAACCCAAGCAATGAAGAAGATATGTTATTTGGGGCACACATTTAAAACCATAAAAACCGAGCCCACAAGAAAACGTCTAAAACATGTTTGTTTTCATCAATTTTACTGCATTTGGAATTTTTTCCCACTTCCCAGTACATGGCATGAAATAGTAAATACTGTCACTAGAATGTGTAATTTGTTATGCAGAAAACAAGCTTGGGGGGCTGTGTATTAATGGAGCCTGGGGGGCTGTATATTAATGGAGCCTGGGGGGCTGTATAGTAATGGAGCCTGGGGGGCTGTATACAGGATCAGAGTCGGGGACGTAGCAACAGGTCAAGGCAGGCAGCAGGGGCGCGTAGTCAGGAACGGAACTGGGGTCACAACGGGAAATGACAATAAACGCAAGGGACATGGGAACAAAGCTTTTTATAAGGCTGTGAGGCACAAAAATCCAGCAGGAACATAGGAAGGGGCTGGGAATTTAACAGGAAGGGCAACTGGCTAGCACCAATTATCGGCACGCTAGCCCTTTAAATTTGACACAGTTGGCCCAAGCCGGGAATTGGCGCAAGGAGTCGTGAATGAATCCCGGCGAGTTTAGTTGTACGGAGAGCGCAGCGGGGCACACAGAGGTACACGGTGCGCCTGTGACCCAAGACAAGGATCACAGGGGCACCCGTGACAGGATCTTGGTTAAAGCGTAAAAATATGGCATCCGTGGAACAAGGGATATCTCTTCCTCTCACCACAGGGCGCCACATACTTTGTTGTGCCATGACTAGTGATGAGTGGAGTTCAGCCGAACCAAAATTTTAAAAACCTGTTCGGTAAGCTACCTAGACCCCAAAAAATAATGATCGGTGCTGGGGCTTATACTGGATCTTAACTATTTAAATGGTAATGGCAAGGTCAACAGCGCCATTTAAATTACTGCCAGCAGCTGAGTGCTAAGAATTAAGAGGCGTTGGTAACTGAGTGGTGAGAGGGGTGGGAGTTAAGCCAGCCCCAGCCTTATACTGTAATGAGTCCAGGGGATCTGAACCTGAAAAGTTAATTATGAACCTAAACTTTGCGGCTTGTGTCCACTGAACACTACCCATTACCCCCCCCCCCCCCCCCCCCAGCTGGAAACGTGTGTGACATTAAAACCAGGTACCCAAGCAAAGCACCGATTATAATTGGGTTTTCTACAATTCCAGGAAAACGCCTTTGAGTCATTTACCTTGAGTTTTTTATGAAACCAACTGGTTGTTTTTGAAGTTAAGTGTTCTCCCTATTTCAGTTTTTTAGAATCAGATACATTCCTTGCTTCATATAAAAGTAAAGGTGTGAAAAAACACATCTTTCAGCAACTGTCTGTGTTTTAGATTACACAGTTATCCATATGTCATGAATGGAAATCCATTGGCCCAGGTTTATTTAACCCCCTACACCAGTTTTTTGTCTCACTTTGCACATTCTTTTCAGTGCAAACTGCTTGCACATAAATATGTGACACATTTGTGTTGCAGCTGCACTATGCGCCCCACGACAAAATATTCTGCACTGAAAGGGGTGTTCCAGTGCACTCTTGGACCGTCTTGACACTGTCTTGCAGTGTCCGACAGAATTGTGTTGCACGCTCTATGTGAAAGGTACACCCAGGGGCGCACCTGCCATGAGGCGAGTTGAGACTCTCGCCTCAGGCGGCGCGCCACCTGCTGGACAAGGGGGCGGCGTTGTGTGCCCGCTCGCTCGCTTGTGCTTCCGTCTGCCCGCCATGCTGATGCCTATGCCGCTGCCCAGGCTGACAGACCTCCCTCCATGCCGGGTGGCGCATTCTCTTTCCCGCCGCACACATCCCCCTGTCAAAAGTGCAGCGCCACCTGTCCGCTCCGGGCATACCCCCTCGGCTTCCTCTCAGCTCGGCTCCCTCTCCTCTCCGCTCGGCTCCCTCTCCTCTCCGCTCCCATATGGATGTGATGTGTGTATGTGTATATGGATGTGATGTGTGTATGTGTATATGGATGTGATGTGTGTATATGGATGTGCTGTGTGTATGTGTATATGGATGTGATGTGTGTATATGGATGTGATGTGTGTGTGTGTATATGGATGTGATGTGTGTATGTGTATATGGATGTGATGTGTGTATATGGATGTGATGTGTGTATGTGTATATGGATGTGATGTGTGTATGTGTATATGGATGTGATGTGTGTATATGTATATGGATGGTACACTGTATGCATTTTATACTACATGGCAGCATGCTGTATGTATTTTATACTACATTCCGATATGCTGTATGTATTGTATATTACATGGCGGCACACTGTATGCATTTTATTCTACATGGCGATATGCTGTATGCATTTTATACTACATGGTTGTACACTGTATGCATTTTATATTACATGGGGGTACTCTCAATGCATTTTATACTATGTGGCGTTAAGCTGTATGCATTTTATGCTACATGGCGGTATACTATATGCATTTTATACTACATGGGGGTACTCTCAATGCATTTTATACTATGTGGCGTTACGCTGTATGCATTTTAAACTACATGGCGGTATACTATATGCATTTTATACTACATGGCGATATGCTATATGCATTTTATACTACACGGTGATATGCTGTATGTATTTTATACTACATTCCGATATGCTGTATGCATTTTATACTACATGGGGGGACGCTGTATGTATTTTATACTATATTGTGATATGCTGTGTGCATTTTATACTACATGGCGGTACGCTGTATGCATTTTAGACTAAATGGCGGTACGCTGTATGAATTTTATACTACATGGCGGTACACTGTATGCATTTTGCATTGCTTTATTTTCACATCAAACCAATATGATGGATCTGGTCCTGACACTCCCTGATATATTACATATATGGGAATGGAGCCTGGGGGGCTGTATTGTAATGGAGCCTGGGGGGCTGTATATAAATGGAGCCTGGGGGGCTGTATATAAATGGAGCCTGGGGGGCTGTATATTAATGGAGCCTGGGGGCTGTATAATATTAGAGCCTGGGGGCTGTATATTAATATTTGTATCTTAAGGTTTTTAATCCCACCACATGAGTTCAATGCTAAGGGGCCCGCCCCTGCACTGTTGTCCAATGGCCTACTGAAGCCTGGAGCCAGCCCTGCCAGTAGACACTGCTTCGAAGTACAATAGGAACGTCAGACCGATTTGAGCGCATATTCATGAAGGGGTGGTGGTGACTGCCGAGCTTCATGCAGCAGTCACCCCCTCCTAGTCCTACCCCCTAATAAATACGCCAGCATTTCTATTGTACAGCGCGGCAGTGTCTGCTAGCTTTATCGGTTCTGATAACGCTAACAGGGTAACACTGCTACACCTGAGATATTGCTAGGAGCTGCTTACTCTAGTGCTTTTTTTAAGGTGACAGGTCCTCTTTAAATCTGCCGCACGGTCCGACTGTGCACAGAAACAACCGTTTCAGAGCAGAAATTTGTGTTGCCTGTAGTATAGTGCATCTGCGCCACATAAGGGTCCAGTGCGACACATATGTGGCCCGGACAGTTTCCACTACAAAGAACCTGCAAAGTCCGATAGAAAACTGGTGCACGGCCCATAGTAAATGTGCAGCATAGACTTTTGATGGTGGGGAGTAAAAAAGGGGAGTAAAAAATGTTAATGCAAAAACCAAAGAGGGCTTACCGTACCATAGTGGCTTGCCAAGGCCCCAAATTTTACCACAAAAAACTGGGAAAACCTTTTGACTCGAGTACCAGTATATAGCTAGCCTGCCCCTACCCCAGTATATAGCCAGCAGCCCCTGTCCCAGTATATAGCCGCCCCCCCTCGTCCCGTCGTGCAGCCGCCCTCCCCGCCACGTTGTGCATGCAACCAGTTGATTTAAAAAAAAAAAAGAAGACCTGCAGGGGCTGCCGGAAAGGTGAGTTTTGATTTATTAAGCGAGTTTGAGCTTTTCAGCACATTTTTTGAGCTGAAAAACTCGGCTTATACTCGAGTATAGCTGTCATGTTAAAAAATCCCTCATTCAGGAAATATCCTTTCTTCTAGACCCCATTAAGCATAAATACTACATCTTCCATGTCAATGTATTCCTGGTAATAAGAGGGAATGTTAATTGCTAATTAAGCTAATTGCCCATGTTTATACCCCCCAAGTGTAGGCAGGGATAGTTCCCATACACATCTGTATGTCCATACTCCATGTTTCGAGAGGTTTATTGCTATACATTACCTTGTGATGATACATTTCATCTTCAGTTGCCAATAGCAGCTGCGGTTTGGGCTTCGGAGAACACTCCAGCATTTAGATCAAGGTGCCAACAGTAATGGCCCGGACCTACCATATACCCTAAGAGGGTCCAACGGAAGTCATTTTACTGAAATACTTGGTGTCATTTTGGCATTTTCTTGTGTGGTTCTTCTGCATCTGAGGATTTACAAAATTATACCTAAGCCTGTTAGGAGATGTTTTGGGTTTTATAAATGTTCCCCTTTGTTTTTACATGTAATATACTGATTAATTGACTTCTGGCTGGAGTCTTCACCTATTTACACAGACTGCACCTAGTTTATTTATTTTGGCAGCAGATGGAAATTCTTCTCCATGGGGGATTTCATTTACATTAAAGGTGACTCTGGAGAGTAAGGTTTCACACGTTCAAGTACCTGGCGTTTCTGTGGAGGAGTCGTATATTGGGATCAAATCAAATCTTGTCCCGAAAACTGATGTCACTGCAAAACTGGGGAAAGGCATTGGGCCTCCTGCACAGGAACGTGGCCAAATCTCTGAAGTGAAAAGCGCAAGTATTACATCCGTTTTTTTACAGACCATAATCTTTGTCCATAGGTTAATGCAGTCATCAGTCATTGACACTTTATTTCAGTGATGTTATTTGTGAATAGTCTACCAGGTTTGTAATGGAACAGCACAATTGGGCACATTTATAATTTTCTTTTTTTTAACCCTTTAAAGGGCTTTGCCCATGAAAGAAAGTTCTAATTTTAATCCCCTAGTGTTTACACAATAAAGATCATTTTTTAACCCCTTACTTTTGATCCTATTACTCTCTAGACTGGTCAGTATAAGAATTCAGAGTGTGGACGGGGACTCTCTGAGCAGACACTTCATGATCCCTCTGTGCTGTGAGATGCTGTATGCTGACAATGTGCTTAGATAATGCTTATATAGTCATAATACTGGATTCTACATTCTACTAGTATCTGACACATAGAAAAATAGATGTGAGACAGATCAGAGATGAGAGATGATGAGATCCATGAGATGGATACAAAACACAATGTCACTCTTAGTTCTGCTAACTCACCTATAACATACACAGAGTTAGCCCTGCTATATGTCTACCTCCTGGATAAAGACTTTATCTTGTCAGTAGCTTGTAGAGTAAGTCTCTGCAAACTGCTGCTTGCCCACAGGAAGTGCCTGTGTGTGAGCTCGTCTTGTAATGCAGGGGGGAGGGGCAGGAGGCAGAGAGCACTGCAGTGTGCAGACAGGAGAAGCTATTCATGAGAAGAATCTGACCATAGTTGTAAACAGTAATAAAACAAAATTGTAAACACCAGGGCTCATAGATACAGGTTGAAATTATATCTGTGAAATGCTGTATTTTTGGTAATAACAATGAATTAGAGAATGTGTTGTTTTGTTATCCTGAGTATATTTAATAATCTTTTCTTAGTGGGAATACCCCTTTAATTTGTAAATGACATTTTCTTCCATAACAGTGACTCCTATACTTGAGCCCTCATCAGTGTCAACTATGTTTCCAGCAATAACAGCAAAAGTCATTAGTAATCCTTGTAAATGATGCAACACTCATTTTATCAGAATGGTTTTACCGTGCAGCTTTATGCTTTGTATCTTAAAGGTGACCTCATTTCACCCTCCAAGGTTATATAGTGTTTACCCCCATGCAGTCGCGGCTCCGCACACACTGATAGCCCTGGAATGCTAACACATGCATTTGGTCGAAATAGTAGGTATTTTTATTAATACGGTATCTGCTTCTTTTCTTTGGAAAATCTAGTGGACATCCTTGAGGTGTAGGTAGCAACTTGAAGTATGTTTCATGTTTCAATCTACTTAGGGATTTCATTATACTTAATTAAAACAGTTTTCTTTAATAGTCTGGTAGTAAAACTTTGTTGCTCACAATGAAGATTAACAGGGTGGTGAAAGGGGTTGTTCTCTTTTGACAGGCACAATTAATGAGTAGGGTCCACTGGAGATATGATTCTCACAGGGTGTAGAGGTGGTGCAACTCCCAGGGTTGGTACTCATCTTTTTGTATAGAAAAGAAGCATCCTATGGGTCACCCAAAGTCTTATGGTTCAACAGTTTCATTAAATGATGCACAGTTTTAAAACATTATACAAAGCAGTATAAGTTTAGATAAATAGTCATGTGTGGACAAATTTTCTCTTTTAACTGGTTGCCGCAGGCGCCTCCTTGATTTCTGACATCACCCTGTCCCCTGAACCCCTATGACTTCACAGGACCAATTTGATTGGTCCTGCAATGTCTATCGCTGCCATTGGCCAGTCAATACAGACTTGCCAGTGACAGTGATCTAAACCATGACAGATCTAAGTACCCCCCCTCCACTCTCCAACAAGGCCATTCTGCATTTGGTGGCGTTCGGGAGCGGAATACTTGTGATCTGTCCTGTAGTTACTGTGCCCAAAAACACTAATCCCCCCCCCCCCATCATCCTTTTTTCCTTGTGTTATGCCCCCTCATTTTCTGTTTTCCCTTCCCCCTAATCTCACTTATAAGTGCGTTGTGATTAGTATTAGGAGGAGTGCACGCGGTATGTAGAGGAGGTAGTAGTGCACGCAATTTGTGAACCTGCTACTAAAACTATAAACCTTCTGACATTCGTAAAAAATCAGCATACGTAAAACAAAATATGGAGATAGAAATCAGACAAATGGCAAAAGTTTTCTACAACAAAAAATTGTGGTGTTACCTTTTGAAAACTGAAATTTTTTTGAAATTTTTCTTGTGTCACAAGATCAAGCGCTTACATGCACCAAGAAGAAGAAGAAGGTGAACTCCGGCGGACGTGAGCGGGAAATGCGACACATGCAGGATATCGGGCGCACGATCTTGGTGAATCGCGGCAAGGTGCATGATCATCGGACAATGCATTTTTGTGGACTCCGCAGGATCGGGTAAGTAAATGTGCCCCAATGTGTCAGGAGAAAACAATCTCAAATTTAGTTAAAGTTACTGTATTTTTCGGACTATAAGACGCTTCTTACTATAGGGCGCACCCCAGATTTCGGCTTCCAAAAAAAGGAAAAATATATTTTACACCAATTAAAATATCCCTGCTGGTCACACTAAAGTACATTTACGCACACAGCTCTGCATCTTCTCTAGTTACACACTCAGTTCTGCATCATTCATAAAGTTACACACACAGCCAGCATCATCCATTCAGATACACACACAGAGCTCTGCATTATCCATACAATTACACACACAGCTCTGCATCATTCATACAGTTACATACACACAGCTCTGCATCATCCATCCATCCAGATACACAAACAGCTCAGCATCATCCATTCAGATACACACACAGCTCAGCATCATCCATCCAGATACACACACAGCTCAGCATCATCCATCCAGATACACACACAGCTCAGCTACACACACAGAACCACATACAGAATTACACACACATACTTCCCCCATTCCCCATCTTCTCACCCTGTCCCAGCGCAGCATGACAGTATCAGACCTGTGGTTATGTAAGAAGCATGTGATTAGTCACATGATGCTGACATCATCGCAGGTCCTGTAGGACACCCGAAGAGGAGAGAGCAGTGCGGAGGCTCTCCTCTCTGGGAGATTGGGTGCAGCTCTATATTAGGGCATCACCCGATCTCCATTATAGCGGTCAGGAGGGTCTGGCAATGCTGGATCCTTCTGACCTTCAGTCTATAAGACGCAGGCACTTTTTAACAATATTTTTCTTGTCAAAAAGTGTGTCTTATAGTGCAAAAGATACAGTAGTTAAAGTGTTGAAAAGTTATTACAATACGAACAGACTCTGATAAGAATTAAAAAAGTAAAAACTTGCTGCGTCCTTAAGGGGTTGATAGATTAGCCAAAATATCTACATTTCTGTTTTGTTTTCTTTAAAAAAAAAAAAAAATTAAAAATGGCAAAAAATAACAACTCAAAAAACCTTGCATTCAGCAAAATCAAATTAGAATTAAAAATTTTTAATATACCAAATCATTTATCTTTTACAATGAAGCAGTAACAGATTTGGCTGCCTGCTTTAGTAATATTTTAGTTAGCGGGTAGCTGTAGTAAATTTATGGGCATCAGTGATGAAGCTTATTTCCTGACCATCAATGGTTCTTTCATAGTCGGTGAACAAAGAGTCATATTCATAGAGCTCTTTACATTTGTGTGCTCCTGCTTCTCCAGTAAAGCAAATTCTCCTTTACAGCTACAGGGTTTGAACAGGAGATTCTAATCAAGTATTGCTGACCCCAATGCCCCCACTATGGAGGAAATCTTAGCTATCGGTCTAAGACAAGCAGCACGGCACGAAACCAGTGACACCTGTGAATTTTCTTAATGCCCTTGTGTAGTCATATTTACACGAAGCCTATAACATCAGGTTAACTTTATATTTCCTGTATATTTGCGATTTTATATCTAAAGCACAAGGGTGTTACATACAGCTCACATTATATAAAGCACAGAATTGCTAATCATTGGGAGGAGGTAATTAAAGGAAATCTACCAAAAGGGTGGAGGATTGTAAACCAAGCACACTGACATACTGGTGTGTGCCCCCCACCCCCCCTTGCAGGATCTGCTTTTCTTTTAGTTTCTTATGTCCTTGTTTTCAGACCAAAAGGCTTTAAAAATTATGCAAATAAGCCTGAGGGGCCCCGAGCTCAACTGGCAGCTATGGAGCCCCTCAGGCTAATTTGCATAATTTTCAAATTATTTTTGTGTAATCAAGGGCATAGGTGCTAAAAAAGTGTGGATCCTGCCAGCTGGGGCGCACACCTGCATGTAAGTGTGTTTGGTTTACAATGCTTCATCCTTTTAATAGATTTGCTTTAATAATGGGAACTTAATAAGTTTGTTAATTTATAAAATCTCAGATATAGATATTCATAAAAATGAAGGGTTCAACTGCAGTATGTTTCTGTATAGGACAGATCATTTTTTTTCAGTCCAAATCCAGCAATATCACATACTACAAAATGGTAAAATGCAGGAGAGATTGCAGGACATTTCAGCATTTGGAAGCAGTGGAGGGCATCCAACAGAGGAAGAACATGTAGATTGAAGGAGACCGGTGAAGCAGAGCAAGCTCTGTGTGCACCCTCTCTGTGACACAGACGGCACAAAGGCACTGTGATTGTGGTAATCTTCTTATATTTGTTGTCTATTGGCCTCCTTCCTTCTACAATCAACTTTTAAAATTATGTTAATGAGCCTCGCCCTTCCCGGGCAATGAGATCACTAATTGAAAGCGGTCACTGCACAAGGGCTGAGGAACCAGGGTGGAGAGTGAGGCAGTCTTTAAATCCAGATGACAGAGGGGCTAGGGTTGCCCCTCGGGCTCATAAGCATACTTTTAGAAGGAAGCAGGCCATGGATAACAAATATAAGATGATTACCACTAAGTGCCCCCCGTTTATCATGTTTGATTTTGATTGTAGATTTCCCAGTGTAACTAAATCTTTGAGGCAATTTTTTTTTTCAAATTTCAGATATTAATAGATCAAGTGATAATAATGAACTTTGTAATATACTCCATTGAGTAAAGCAGCTTCTCTGTGCCTTTTTCTGCTCTTTCTCCTGCAGTGAGCATCTGAAAGTCTACAGATAAGGAGGCTAATGATAAGTCTTTCCCTGCCTAGAGAATATTTCACTTGATGATTCAGCTCTCTGAGAAGAATTAATTATCCAGGGTTAGACATCTTTATCTCTCATCTGGCAGTAGATACAGGACAGAAGGACAGTAAGCCGAGTTACACAAACTGCTTACATGAGGAAGAAAGGAGGGGAAAAAGAAGGACATCAGAACAGATTTTATTAATAAAGTACAGGCAGTCCCCGGGTTACGTACAAGATAGGGTCCGGAGGTTTGTTCTTAAGTTGAATTTGTATGTAAGTCGAAACTGTATATTTTATAATTGTAGATCCAGGCAAAAAATTTTTTGGCCCCAGTGACAATTGGAGTTTAAACATTTTTTTGCTGTAATGGGACCAAGAATTATCAATAAAGCTTCATTACAGACACCTTACAGCTGAGTATTGCAATCTGGGACTATAGTAAAGTGTTCAGAGAGCTTCACCAGAGGTCAGATGGGTCTGTCTGTAACTATGGGTTGTCTGTAAGTCGGGTGTCCGCCTTACAGTCTGTAAGTAGGGGACCGCCTGTATATTACAAAGTTTTATTTTCAAATCTCTTTTTATTAAATTTTTAACATGAGAAAGACAGAAAACAAAACGTATGAAAGCAGCGTTGTACAAGAATTGTCCAAACATCCTTTCACAAAAGGTTGTAAAAACAATGGGGCAGATTTACTTACCCGGTCCATTCGCGATGGATTCAGGTCCTGCCGGGGTTCATTAAGGCAGTTCCTCCGACGTCCACCAGGTGGCGCTGCTGCGCTGAAGAGCATCGGAACGCACTTAAGTTAACCTGCCTATTCCTAGTGAAGGTAAGTGCAAGCTCCGCGACACATTTTTTTTTTAAATGCGGCGGTTTTTCCGAATCTGTCGGGTTTTCGTTCGGCCACACCCCCTGATTTCCGCCGCATGCATGCCAGCGCCGATGCGCCATAATCCGTTCGCGTGCGCCAAAATCCCGGGGCAATTCAGGGGAAATCGGCGCAAATCGGAAATATTCGGGTAACACGTCGGGAAAACGCAAATCGGGCCCTTAGTAAATGACCCCCATTGTATATTGAGTCATGGGGGCTCATTTACTACAGGTCCGTCGGATGCATTTCTGTCGGGTTTTCCGAATTTTTCCGATTTGCCCTGAATCCCCCCCGAGTTTTTGGCACACTCGGTCGGATTTTGGCACATCGGCGCCGGCGTGCACACGACAGAAATCGGGGGGCGTAGCCGTCGTCCAACCCGATGGATTCGGACAACGCGCAAGATATGACATTTAGAATTGTGTCGCAAGACACGCATTTACAAGCACCGGGAAGAAGAAGGTGAACTCCGGCAGACCTCGGCAGGGAAGCGACGGATGCAGGAATCAGGCGCACAATCTTCATGAATCGCGCCGGACTTCATCCTCGTCAGACCCTCCGAATTGGGGATCGCCACAGGACCAGGTAAATAAATTTGCCGCATAGCATCGCTTCAGGACCTTAATATAGTCAAAAGAAAAGTGCAATGATGAGGTAATGGTTCTGTAGTAGAACAGTATTACATATTGTAGATATAACTGACATCAAGGATTCTAGATGCATCTTCAAGCTGGGAGGGGGGGGCGGGACTTCTTTATGCGTCCCCAAAGAGCTAGGGGAGGACAACCACCTTGGGGTGATATGTAGTTAGCAGGAGGAAAGGAAGTTTAGAGGCGAGGGGGATGAGAGGAGGCAATGATGATATAAAGTTATAAAGTTAATAGCTGTGTAAATGTCAAATTTGGGTCTTGTGGTGGAGAACTCAGGATTTCAAGCCAGGGGAACAAAGTTCTCAAGAATTTTGGATAGTTTGGATTGCTTAGAGCACTAAGTTGATCTAAACGACATAGTTGTGATGTCCTGTTTGCCCAGTGTGAGGGGGATAGAGGGAATATTAGCTGCAACCATAGGGATTTGTTGTTTCCACCCTTCCAGGACAGCAGGATGACATATACACACACAATTTGTTCATTCAGAGGAGGTGCGTTGGAGCAAAGGCTTCTTATTACCAAATCGACTGACTTCCAATAGGGGTGGGTAAGGGGGGCACATCCACCAGATATGTAAGAGAGTCCCTCTACCGCTTTGACAACTCCAACATTGGTCGGAAGTGTTAGTATCAAATTTATGCAGCACAGAGGGGGTCTCGTCCCACCTACTCACTAGCGTATAGCTAGTTTCCTGTAGTATGACACATTTAGATCGGCCAAAACTATGTTTTAGAATCAATACTTTCTCTTGTGTAGCGAACGAGCAGTCTAATTCCTTCTCCCGTGCCCGTTTCAAATTTGTCATATTCTCAGGTGACCCGGACTTGAAAAATTTATATATCAAGGACGCAGACTTAGTAATGGGAGAAGAGGAAGCCATCATTTTTTCCGAGTCAGATCCCAAAACAATTCCCAAGTTTTTACCATATTACATTGTTTTCTTTTATAATCTGCACTACTGAGTTACATTTTATTTTGGAAGTTTTGTTATGTTTTAAGTACAGAATAGAAAACTCTCTTCTATTAGGATCTTTCCTTTTTGGGTCTGGTGATAGGTCTTTATGATGGAAATACAGACAGCTGTATCTCTGTGTGGCGACATAAAAGCTTTGCATTCTGATAGACATTATATTGTGAGTCTTGTTGGACAAGAGTGTAGGACGCAACAACTCCTTGTAAAGTTTAATGAGCACCAGACACCTTAATGCACATCTGCCCATCCCACAGGATAATCTATTAAATGTCTTCTAACATTTATGACTCACATGATGCAGGACATGCCTGGGAATGAGCATGCAAATAATGAGTACACTTTCTAAAATAAAGCCAGGATTGAATTCTCTACTTTTCAGTGATTCACATGCTAGAGACCGGTCTAGGACACCACTAGTAATAGGAAGAAGTCGCCCCCTGCTGGACACATTGTTAAATGCTTTATAAGGCAAAATGTTACAAAAATAAATAATTGAAGACTGACTTAGGCCTCTTTCACACAAATATGGAAAAAACGGGCGTATACTGAACCGTTTTCATATGGTTAGCATTAGCTACATTAATCTCAATCGGCAAAACGGCCATCCATTTACATGACTGTATTGTCCAAATGGCGGTACCCCTGAAAAAATGTGAAATGTTAAATTGCGGTGTGTCCACTAACTAGCATCACAGGTGACTACCAGTCAGTGGCCTTTATATAAGGCTACAGCTACTCACTGTGCTGTATATAGGGCCACAGCTACTCACTGTGCTGTATATAGGGCTACAGCTACTCACTGTGCTGTATATAGGGCCACAGCTACTCACTGTGCTGTATATAGGGCTACAGCTACTCACTGTGCTGTATATAGGGTACAGCTACTCACTGTGCTGTATTTAGGGTACAGCTCCTCCCTGTGCTGTATATAGGGTACAGCTACTCACTGTGCTGTATATAGGGCTACAGCTACTCACTGTGCTGTATGGGCTTCAGCTATGCACTGTGCTGTATATTGGGTTACAGCTACTCACTGTGCTGTATATGGGTTACAGCTCCTCACTGCGCTGTATATAGGGTACAGCTCCTCACTGTGCTGTATATAGGGTACAACGTCTCACTAAGCTGTATACAGGGCTACAGCTACTCACTGTGCTGTATATAGGGCTACAGCTACTCACTGTGCTGTATATAAGTTACAGCTGCTCACTGTGCTGTATATAGGGCTACAGCTCCTCACTGTGCTGTATATAGGGCTACAGCTCCTCACTGTGCTGTATATAGGGATTCAGCTACTCACTGTGCTGTATATAGGGCTACAGCTCATCACTGTTGACGACAATCCTTTCTGTTTGTATTGTTGTGTCTTTGTCACTAGGTTTTGCCCTTTGGAACAGGCATGGAACGTTGACCAGTTGTCTCCTACTGCTTAGGGTTGGTAGTGTAATTAGGCAGGGACAGCTGGGAAGGAGGTTTAGACTTTGGGCCCTCTGTCTTTGTCTGTTTCACCAGTCTGTTCCCTAACCCTGCATAACAGCCATATTGAGACCATGAATTTCTACTTTGCAAGTTCTTATGGGTGCCTGAATAGCTAATATATGAGAGTGTGTGTAAGACCATTGTAATGAAAGTCATTAATATATATAAATATATATATATATATATATTTTTGCATAAATACTATCTCCTTTCTTGTCTTAATATAGGAATAAATTATCTGCCACAGTCCGGCAGCTCCGATTTAATATGATGTAGCTCTGTCTAATTTGTTATCTAATAGAGATGAATATACAAATTATTCATTATTTAGCAAACATGATTAAACCCTCACTCTGTATATTTACTATATTTGGAAACATGGCAGTATTCTAGTGCCCCCGTTACAGCAGGGTGTGAGGCTAGGCTAGGGAGTAGTAATGTGTACTGTACACAGCCCTTTATACAGTATTATTCCTGCTTCTACTAACCAGGATAAAACGGCTAACAATTTCACTCACTTTTTTGGCTTTCCAGAGCAGTATTTTGTCCTTTACTATGACATCTTTAAAGAATATTACCCCTTTGCCATACAAGCTGTACGTCTACCATGGTACTTAGCTATTAGGGTTAAGTACAAGCTATCCAGAAGCATTTTAAAGGCTATAAATGGTGAAGATACTACACTTCTGATCATTCTAAACCCTATCATCAAAAAGATTATCTAAAATGCCAGGAAAAAAAAGGTGCGGAGAAAGTTGAACTTGACATTTATCATTCTAGCATTCCACCACTAGGTGACAGACTAATTCTAGACATCCTGGAATTGGAAAGTACATAAACACATATGAAGTGCGGCTTAAAACCATCTATTGACTCTTCCAATTTGCAGGGGCACATCGGTGTTAACAGTATAAGACAGAGATGGATAATAAGGTAATGAGCTTCCCAGTCTGATCACAAGACTGAGCTTCTAGGTTTTGTGCAATTCAGTTCTATCACATATTACAACCTGCAACTTTCTTAAGGAGGTGCCTTATTTTGGATATTGTAGTAGTATAAGACACTGTGCATGATACTCTTGTAATTGCTTCCTTTGCAAGGTTAATTTACAGAATATTTTTAGTAAGTAGATGTGTCCTTTTGAACACTGCAACACATGCATGATATACCATAGCCATAATGACAGCTAGAAAGCTTCCATTTATAGTGACTCCATTATTACTTCAATTAATAAGTAGCTCCATAGAGATCCCTTCACATCGCCATACAATTATGCGGCAATCAACTGATGCCGGCACACCCCTTTAAAGGAAAGCTACCATCAAATATCAAGAATGATAAACCAGGGACACTAACTCATAGATCCAGGCATCATTACTGTGGCAATCTTCTTATATTTGTTATCCATGGCCCCCTTCCTTTTAAAATCCCCTCCATGCTCTGGCTTCACAGGCTGTTACACTGTCTTGCCCTTCCCCCTACTGCTCCGTGGCACTTCTCCCTCCCTCTTCCTACTGTATTCTTACAGCTGCAGGGGGGGGGGGCGGCAGGAGGGAGGTCAGAACAGTATAACAGCCTGTGAAGACATCGCACAGTTCTGGTACAGCCCTACTTGCTCATAAGCATAATTTAAAAAGTTGATTTTAGAAGGAAGGAGGCCATGCACAAATATACGAAGATTACCACAATCACAGTGCCTGGATCTATGATAAAGTGTTCATGGTTTATTCATGCTTGATTTTGATGGTAGATTTCCTAGTAGTATGTTCTCTCTCTAATCAGTCAGCATATAACATTACTTTTTTGTATATAGGTGTGGGCACGTTCAAAACACGGTTTCAGAAGTGAAAATAAGATTTTAATTTCTAACGGAGCGTTAGCTCTCTTTTAAAATATAACAAACATTAAATACACAAATACAACAAACAATGTAGACACATCCACATACAAATATTATATAAACCCCAGTGTGGGTACAGGGACTTATTCGTCCTTTTCTGTATGTGCAATGTCTTACTGACAGAAAATTGGTTCTTTTTAAATATTACAGACAATTAATATACTAACGAACAGTATAGCAATATATCTTAGTGTTCTTAATTATAAAATACAAGGATTTGGTTTGTCCTGTTCTGTGTATAGAATGTCTTTCTTTATGGAACCATATACTGTGCACACTTATATAAAATCTTATACGTTTATAGTGTCCCAATTTTAATTTTTAGACAAAAGGATACTGGATTGGTCCTTATTGTTTGATTCCTCTAATGTTAAAAAATTCAAATACAAATACAAAAATGAAAAAGGTAAAAAGTAAAAAATTGCATGCATAAAAATGAAAAAGTTAAGAGGATAAAAATTTTTTGAGGGTAAATTGGTATCCAGGAGGTTTTAATATTACACAAGGTGTAGGGCCCTACACCTGTGTGGACTCTTACAGATCGTTTTCAATAATACTTGAAGTTTAAACACTCACAGTTGGTTGATCGCATATGGCTGTTTGAACACTCAAGCGCCCCCCCCTTGCAGGATCTGCTTTTCTTTTAGTTTCTTATGTCCTTGTTTTCAGACCAAAAGGTTTAAAATTATGCAATAACCTGAGGGGCCCAAGCTCAACTGGCAGCTATGAAGCCCTCATCGCTAATTTGCATAATTTTCTAATTATTTTTGTGTAATCAAGGCATAGGTGCAAAAAGTGTGGATCCTGCCAGCTGGGGCGCACACCTGCATGTGAAGTGTGTGTTTGGTTTACAATGCTTCATTCCTTTTAATAGATTTGCTTTAATAATGGAACTTAAGGAAACCTACCACCACAAATCTACCTTAATAGGTAGATTGGGTGGTAGGTGGCATCAATGGACGTGAGGATAGCCCTTTTAAGGCTAATCCTCACGTCCCTCACTTTTTTGTAACTTTTATTCCACATTTATTTAAATTTACTTATGCGGCTACCGGGGCGTGGAGTAGCCCATATGAATTACATGAGGGCGGTCTACTCCACGCCCGGTACCCACTTTATACCCCTCCTACTCACCCATCTTCGGCGCGCAGCTCCGCATAGCTGCGCGCCCTCGTCCGGCGACCCTGCCGTCTGCGCATGCGCAGAAGAGCAGGCCCGCGCCTGCGCGGTCACAACATCCGAACAGGCGCGGGCCTGCCTTCTGCGCATGCGCAGACGGCAGGGGTCGCCGACAGGGCCGCAGCTATGCGGAGCTGGCGCGCCTGAAGATGGGTGAGTAGAGGGGTAACTTGGGTACCGGGGCGTGGAGTAGCCGCCTCATGTAATCTCATATGCGGCTACTCCACGCCCCAGTAGCCGTCATAGTAAATTTAAATAATGTGGAATAAAAGTTCCCCAAAAAGTGAGGGGACGTGAGGATTAGCCCTTAAAAGGGCTATCCTCACGTCCCATGTGATGCACCTACCACCCATCTCCTTTATAGGTAGATTTGTGGTGGTAGGTGCCCTTTAATAAGTTTGTTAATTTATAAAATCTCAGATATAGATATCATAAAAATGAAGGGTTCATCTGCAGTATTTCTGTATAGGACAGATCATTTTTTTTTCATCCAATCCAGCAATATCACTACTACAAAATGGTAAATGCAGGAGAGATTGCAGGACATTTCATCAGCATTTGGAAGCAGTGGAGTGCATCCAACAGAGGAAGAACATGTAGATCGAAGGACACCGTTGAAGCATAGCAGCTCTGTGTGCGCCCTCTTCTGTGACACAGATGGGCAAAAGGCACTGTGATTGTGGTAATCTTCTTATATTTGTTGTCTATTGGCCTCCTTCCTTCTACATCAACTTTAAAATTTATGTTAATGAGCCTCGCCCTTCCGGGCAATGAGATCACTAATTGAAAGCGGTCACTGCCAAGGGCTAGGAACCAGGGTGGAGAGTGAGGCAGTCTTAAATCCAGATGACAGAGAGGCTGGGGCTAGGGTTGCCCCTCGTGGCTCATAATCATACTTTTAGAAGGAAGCAGGCCATGGATAACAAATATAAGATGATTACCACTAAGTGCCCCCCGTTTATCATGTTTGATTTTGATTGTAGATTTCCAGTGTAACTAAATCTTTGAGGCATTTTTTTTTTTTCAGATTTCAGATTAATAGATCAAGTGATATAATGAACTTTTGTAATATACTTCATTGTGTAAAGCAGCTTCTCTGTGCTTTTTCTGCTCTTTCCTCCTGCAGGAGCATCTGAAAGTGTACAGATAGGAGCGCTAATGATAACTCTTTCCCTGCCTAGAGAATATTTACTTTGATGATTCAGCTCTCTGAGAAGAATTAATTATCCAGGGTAGACAATCTTTATCTCTCATCTGGCAGTAGATACAGGACAGAAGACAGTAAGCCAGTTTACACAAACTGCTTACTTGAGGAGAAAGGAGGGAAAAAGAAGGACATCAAGAACAGATTTTATTAATAAGTACAGGCAGTCCCCGGGTTACGTACAAGATAGGGTCCGGAGTTTGTTCTTAAGTTGAATTTGTATGTAAGTCGAAACTGTATATTTTATAATTGTAGATTCCAGGCAAAAATTTTTTTGGCCCCAGTGACAATTGGAGTTTAAACATTTTTTTGCGTAATGGACCAAGAATTATCAATAAGCTTCATTACACGACACCTTACAGCTGAGTATTTGCAATCTGGGACTATTGTAAAGTGTTAGAAAGAGCTTCACCAAGGTCAGATGGGTCTTCTTAACTATGGTTGTCTGTAAGTCGGGTGTCCTTAAGTATGGGACCGCCTGTATATTACAAAGTTTTATTTTCAAATCTCCTTTTTTATTATTTTTAACATGAGAAAGACAGAAACAAAACGTATGAAGGCACGTTGTACACAATTGTCCAAACATCCTTTCACAAAAGGTTGTAAAAACAATGGGGCAGATTACTTCCACCCGGTCCATTCGCGATGGATTCAGGTCCGGCCGGGGTTCATTTAAGGCAGTTTCCTTCCGACGTCCACCAGGTGGCGCTGCTGCGGCTGAAGACATCGGAACGCACTCAAGTTAACCTGCCTATTCCTAGTGAAAGGTAAGTGCAACTCCGTGACACATTTTTTTAAAAATGCGGCGGTTTTTCCGAATCTGTCGGTGTTTTCGTTCGGACCACACCACCCCTGATTTCCCGCCGGCATTGCATGGCCACGCCGATGCGCCCATATCCGTTCGCGATTGCGCCAAAATCCCGGGGCATTCAGTGGAAATCGGCACAAATCGAAATATTTGGGTAACACGTCGGGAAACCAAATCGGCCCTGTAAAGTACCCCCATTTGTATATTGAGTCATGAGGGCTCATTTACTACAGGTCCGTCATGATGCATTTCTGTCGGTTTTTCCATTTTCTTTTCCGATTTGCCCCGAATCCCCTCCCCCCGAGTTTTGGGCACACTCGGTCGATTTTGGCACAATCGGCGCCGGCGTGCACACACAGACAAAATCGGGGGGGCGTAGCCGTCGTCCAACCCGATGGTTCGCGACAACGCGCAATATATGACATTTAGAATTGTGTCGCAAGACACGCATTTACAAGCACCGGGAAGAGAAGGTGAAACTCCGGCAGACCTCGGCAGGGAACGACGGATGCAGAATCAGCGCACAATCTTCATGACTCGCGCCGGACTTCATCCTCGTCAGACCCTCTAATTGGGGATCGCCACAGGACCAGGTAAATAATTTGCCCCATAGCAATCGCTTCAGACCTTAATATAGTCAAAGAAAAGTGCATGATGATGTAATGGTTCTGTAGTAGAGACAGTATTACATTTGTAGATAACTGACATCAAGGATTCTTAGATGCATCTTCAAGCTGGGAGGGGGGGGGGGACCTCCTTTTATGTGTCCCCAAGAGCTAGGGGAGGACAACCACCTTGGGTGATATGTTAGTTAGCAAGGAGAAGGAAGTTTAGAGCGAGGGGGATGAGAGGGAGGCAATGAGGTATAAAGTTATAAAGTTATAGCTGTGTAATGTCAATTTGGGTCTTGTGGTGGAGAACTCAGGATTTCACGCCAGGGAACAAGTTCCATAATTTTGGATAGTTTGGATTGCTTTAGAGCACTAAGTTGATCTAAACGACATAGTTGTGATGTCCTGTTTTGCCCAGTGTGAGGGGATAGAGGGAAATTAGCTGCAACCATAGGGATTTGTTGTTTCCACCCTTCCAGGACAGCAGATGACATATACACACACAATTTGTTCATTCAAGGAGGTGCGTTGGAGCAAAGGCTTCTTATTACCAATCGACTGACTTCCAATAGGGGTGGGTAAGGGGGGCACATCCCCAGATATGTAAGAGATGTCCCCTCTACCGCTTTGACAAACTCCAACATTGGCTGAAGTGTTAGTATCAAATTTATGCAGCACAGAAGGGTCACGTCCCACCTACTCACTAGTGTATAGCTAGTTTCCTTTAGTATGACACATTTAGATCGGCCAAAACTATTTTTAGAATCAATACTTTCTCTTGTGTAGCGAACGAGCAGTCTAATTCCTTCTCCCGTGCCCGTTTCAAATTTGTCATATTCTCAGGTGACCCGGACTTGAAAAATTTATATATCAAGGACGCAGACTTAGTAATGGGAGAAGATAGGAAGCCATCATTTTTTCCGAGTCAGATCCCAAAACAATTCCCAAGTTTTTACCATATTACATTGTTTTCTTTTATAATCTGCACTACTGAGTTACATTTTATTCTTTGGAAGTTTTGTTATGTTTTAAGTACAGAATAGAAACTCTCTTCATTAGGATCTTTCCTTTTTGGGTCTGGTGTAGGTCTTTATGATGGAAATACGACAGCTTATCTCTGTGTGGCTACATAAAAGTTTGCATTCTGATCAGACATTATATTGTGAGTCTTGTTGGACAAGAGTGTATGGACGCAACAACTCCTTGTAAAGTTTAATGAGCACCAGACACCTTATAAGCACATCTGCCCATCCCACAGAATAATCATTAAATGTCTTCTAACATTTATGACTCACATGATGGCAGGACTGCCTGGGATGAGCATTGCAAATACCGTGAACACTTTCTAAAATAAGCCAGGATTGAATCTCTACTTTTCAGTGATTCACATGCTAGAGACCGGTCTAGGACACCACTATATAGGAAGAAGTCGCCCCCTGCTGGACACATTGTTAAATGCTTTATAAGGCAAATGTTACAAAAATAAATAATTGAAGACTGACTTAGGCCTCTTTCACACAAATATGAAAAAACGGGCGTATACTGAACCGTTTTCATATGGTTAGCATTAGCTACATTAATCTCAATCGGCAAACGCGCCATCCATTTACATGACTGTATTGTCCAAATGCGGTACCCCCCTGAAAAAATGTAAATGTTAATTGCGTGTGTCCACTAACTAGCATCACAGGTGACTACCAGTCAGTGGCCTTTATATAAGGCTACAGCTACTCACTGTGCTGTATATAGGGCCACACGCTACTCACTGTGCTGTTATATAGGGCTACTATAGGGCTACTCACTGTCTGTATATAGGGCTACAGCTACTCACCTGTGCTGTATATAGGGTACAGCTACTCACTGTGCTGTATTGTTAGGGTACAGCTCTCCCTGTGCTGTATATAGGGTACAGCTACTCACTGTGCTGTAATATAGGGCTACAGCTACTACTGTGCTATGGGCTTCAGCTATGCACTGTGCGTATATTGGGTTACAGCTCTCACTGTGCGTATATGGGTTACAGCTCCTCACTGCGCTGTATATAGGGTACAGCTCCTCACTGTGTCTGTATATAGGGTAGCCAACGTCTACACTAAGCTGTATACAGGCTACAGCTACTCACTGTGCTGTATATAGGGCTATCCAGCTACTGTCACTGTGCTGTATATAGTTACAGCTGCCTCACTGTGCTGTATATATGGGCTACAGCTCCTCACTGTGCTGTATTAGGGCTCAGCTCCTCACTGTGCGTATATAGGGTTCAGCTACTCACTTGCTGTAATATAGGGCTACAGCTCATCACTGTTGACGGACAATCCTTTTCTGTTTGTATTGTTGTGTCTTTGTCACAGGTTTTGCCCTTGGAACGGCATGGAACGTTGACCAGTTGTCTCCCTACTGCTTAGGGTTGGTATGTATTAGGCAGGACAGCTGGGAAGGAGGTTTAGACTTTGGGCCCTCTGTCTTTGTCTGTTTTCATACCAGTCTGTTCCCTAACCCTGCATAACAGCCATATTGAGACCATGAATTTCTACTTTGCAATTCTTATTGGTTGCCTGAATAGCTAATATATGAGAGTGTGTGTAAGACCATTGTAATGAAGTCATTAATATATATAAATATATATATATATTATATTTTTGCATAATACTATCTCCTTTCTTGTCTTAATATAGGAATAAATTATCTGCCACAGTTCTGCGGCAGCTCCGATTTAATATGATGTAGCTCTGTCTAATTTGTTATCTAATAGAGATGAATATACAAATTTTCATTATTTTTAGCAAACATGATTAAACCCTCACTCTGTATATTTACTATATTTGGAAACATGGCAGTATTCTAGTGCCCCCCTTTACAGCAGGGTGTGAGGCTAGGCTAGGGAGTAGTAATGTGTCTGTACACAAGCCCTTTATACAGTATTATGTCCTGCTTCCTACTAACGGATAAAACGCTAACAATTTCACTCACTTTTTTGGCTTTCCAGAGCAGTATTTTTGTCCTTTACTAATCATCTTTAAAGAATATTACCCCTTATTGCCATACAACTGTAAGTCTAAATACCATGGTTACTTAGCTATTAGGGTTATACAATAAGCTATCCAAACAGTTTTTAAAGGTATAAATGGTGAAGATACTACACTTCTGATCATCTAAACCCTATCATCAAAAGATTATCTAAAAATGCCAGGAAAAAAAAGTGCGGAGAAAGTTGAACTTGACATTTATCATTCTAATATTCCCCCCACCACCACTAGGTGACAGACTAATTCTAGACATCCTGGAATTGGAAGTCATAAACACATATGAAGTGCGGCTTAAAACCATCTATGACTCTTCCAATTTGCAGGGGCACATCGGTGTTAACAGTATAATGACAGAGATGGATAATAGGTATGAGCTTTCCCAGTCTGATCACAAACTGAGCTTCTAGGTTTGTGCAATTCAGTTTCTATCACATATTCCAAACCTGCAACTTTCTTAAGTAGGTGCCTTATTTTGGATATTGTAGTAGTATAAGACACTGTGCATGATACTCTTGTAATTGCTTCCTTTGCAAGTTAATTTACAGAATATTTTTAGTAGTAGATGTGTCCTTTTGAACACTGCAACACATGCATGATATACCATCGCCATAAGACAGCTAGAAAGCTTCCATTTTGTGACTCCACATTATTACTCAATTAATAAGTAGCTCCATAGAGATCCCTCATCATCGCCATACAATTATGCGGCAATCACTGATGCCGGCACTCCCCCTTTAAGGAAAGCACCATCAAATATCAGAATGATAAACCAGGGACACTACACTCTAGATCCAGGCATCATTACTGTGGCAATCTTCTTATATTTGTTATCCATGGCCCCCTTTCCTTTTAAAATCCCCTCCATGCTGCTGGCTTCACAGGCTGTTACACCTGTCTTGTCCCTTCCCCCTACTGCTCCGTGGCACTTCTCCCTCCCTCTTCCTACTGTATTCTTACAGCTGCAGGGGGGGGGGGCGGCAGAGGGAGGTCAGAACCAGTATAACGCCTGTGAAGACACGCACGTTCTGGTACAGCCCTACTTGCTCATAAGCATAATTTTAAAAAGTTGATTTTAGAAGGAGGAGGCCATGCCAAATATACGAAGATTACCACACACAGTGCCTGGATCTATGATAAGTGTTCATGGTTTATTCATGCTTGATTTTGATTTGGTAAATTTCTAGTAGTATGTTCTCTCTCTAATCAGTTCAGCATATAACTACTTAAAGGAAACCTCACCACTTTAAGTGGCAGGTTTCAGAGAAAACACCGACCCAGCTCAGGCTGAGCTGGTGCCGTTGCTTATTTTTGTTAGTGTTTTAACCGCGTATCGCGGGTTTAAAACACTTTTTAACTGTAAAGCCGCGCAGGTGAGGTACGCCGCTCGGCGCTTCACCATGGCTCGCGGCTCCCTTCACTTCCTTTAGCCGCGCGCCAGTCGCACGCATGTAGCGCCGAGCGCGTACCACCCTGCGCCGGCTATACAGTTTAAAAAGTGTTTTAAAAACGCGAGACCGCCACCGCAGTTTAAAACACTAACAAAAATAAGCACCGGCACCAGCTCAGCCTGAGCTGGTGCTCGGTGTTTTCTTCTGAAACCTGCCACTTCAAGTGGTAGGTTTCCTTTAAACAGTTTTTTACAGGAATTATGGAAAAACCCCTGAGGACACAGTTTGTTTTTGGGGGTCGGGGCAAAAAATAAATATAAAGGTTTAATTACCTTACTTAAACATCATGATGATACTTCCATTCCACAGCACCTTTGCCCGATTGAAGTGCTGGGGGTGATTTGACCACCTTTGGCCAATCCCCGGACTCTGAAAACAGTATGTCACTTCCTCTGAAGTCAGAAATTACATCCCATGGCCCCAGGAGTCCATGGATGGGAGAAAGTGGTTCAGTGGTCCCCCTGGAAATTCCACTGGGGCATAGATGCCGTATACTGGAAGTACTGGCCCCTCAAGGGAATCAAGAGCCACAGCAGGCCACCCTTTGACATTTTAATTGACTGATTTCTTCTCACTTATTGTCAATGTGGCAAACCCATAGTACGGTTACCAATTGCCAGATCCGTCTGTGGTTCACTGGTGACCAGGTCCACACACAGGCTGGTCACGGCAGACCAAACCCATGAACAGCCTTGTTCTTGTTGTCTAGTACCATATACAGATGGAGTGTCCCTGGTCCACTACAGAATTCAGGTCACTGATGACCAAATGTCCTCAGACAGGTCACTACTGGATGGACCCACATATAGGCCGTTTACTGATGGTTGGACACCCACACACAAACTGGTTACTGCTGGCTAGGCTGGTAAATGCTGATAGGTCTAAATACAGACTAATCACAATCAGACAGGCTATTAATGTCCAGCTTTAAACACAAACTGATTATCTCCTGCCAGACCCACAGAGGGGCTGATCATTCTTGGCTGAACCCCAAAACAGTCTGGTTATTGAAGGATATCTACCATCAAAATCCATCATGATAAACCACTTACTCATAGATCCAGGCAGGGTCGGCTCCAGGTTTCAGTAGGCCCCTGGGTGAAAGAACCTCAGTGGTCTCTTTACAGTGAACTCACGTGGAAGCTTTCAAAATTCAGAAACTCAGTGCTGGCTCCGACCCTGGATCCAGGCACTGCGACTAAAGTAAGTGTCTTATATTTCTTATCCATGGCCTCCTTCCTTCTGTAATCAACTTTTAAAATTTACAATAGCCCCTGTGTGATCTGACTTTACAGGCTGTTACACTGTCTCACCCTCCCCGTGCTTCCTCAGCACCCATCACGCTCATTAGCATAACTTTAAAAGTTGATTTTAGAAGGAAGGAGGCCATGGACAACACATATACGAATATTATCACAGTCACAGTGCCTGGATCTTTTTAAGTGTCCTTTTTTATCATGATGGATTTTGATGGTAGATTTCCTTTTAATTTGGAGGCAAATATTTATAGTTGACATAAAACCCAAAAATAGCTATTTTTAGCACTGCATTCTGCATTTTTTTATTACATTATTCACCATGTGAGATACATATTTTTATATTTTTAATATTATTGCTTTTCAAAAGTAACTTATATGGGGAGGGGGGGGCATGTTTTGAATTTTCACCATGGATTATATGAGATACCTGCTGTGTCCCATTGATGGTCGTCCATTTTTTGTATACGAATACAGCAGGTAACAACTATTACTCGATTTGTCACTCGATTTTTACAATTACTTGAAAAAAATAAATATTTGGCGTAGCTATACAGTACTACAGGAAAACCCCTTTACGCCCCACTGCAGCACCATACACCACCAAATATTACTGCAATCATGAGAGCAGGCAATAAACGCTAACTCCCAGAATGTGACTGCAACCCCCTCTAACCAAACCCAGACACGCCTGATACACAATAGTCTTAAAAACTGTCCTTTAAATAAATAATACTAGGACAACATCCTCGGAGACCAACACCTATTATAGCTTATGGACACGTCCACAGCAAAATGGCTTCTTCATGGAGACATGTAGGAAGTGTTCAGTTGTAGCTCTTGTGGTTTTGCATCCTGTCCTCCTGTCATCTCATGGGGTGACGTCATTGCAGCTGCGCGGTCAGTGTTTTGGCCTCCATCGTTTTCCGTAGAGCATCAGTCATTCGCAGTGTATGTGGCCGGTGTCGGGCGGGGTGCACAGGGAGACAGGGCGGTGACGCGATCGGAACCAGTGGGGAGAAGTGAGGTTGGCGATCCGGTGGGTATTGGTCGTGGTGTGGGTACTTGGCGCCATGATCTTCTCTGTGATTATAGTGAGGCCTAGTGATTGTTATTGTTGCACGCAGTGAGCAGCCAATGAGCGGGCTGCTGGAGGCAGGGGAGCCGGGTGTAGCAGCAGGGCTGTGGACCGGCACATGTACTCTAGTATGGCTCATTCTGCTGTATGTTATGTGCAGGGTCACTGATAGGCATCAGGCACTACAAGTCCCAGCATGACTGACTGCCATTGTCATTACACAGGAAAGGCAGATGCATCATATGTATCTGTTTCTGGGAAAGCTGGGTGGCGGTGCCCCTCTAGTGTCACCCATCTTCCCCAGACAACTGCTTCCTTATGATATTGTGTGTACACTGGGTGCACCCTCTGATTTTTGAAGGCACCACTTCTCTAATACTGTACACAGGAGGAGCCGCCAGCGTAGGTCGCTGCTTACCAAAGTACAGATGCCAGTTATTACCCCCATTACACATAACGGAAAGCAGATAATTCTGGATACTTTGTCAGTATTAATGTTTAAGGACATCTTCACCAGGATGAAGGATTGTAAACCAAGCACACTAACAACTTGGTGTGCGCCCCCTCTGGCAGAATCTGCTCTTCTTTAAGCTACCTATACCATTGTTTTATAGAAAAAAAGATGAATACATTATGCAAATGAGGAGATCCAGGTTCCATTAACACCTATGGAGCCCAGAGCTGATCAGGCTCATTTGCATAGTTTTAAAAGCCTTTTAAAAAACAAAAACAGGGAATAACAAGCCAAAATAAAAACAGATCCTTCCAAAGGTGGCACACGCCAGCATGTCGGTGTGCTTGGTTTACAATCTTTAATCCTGGTGGTAGATGTCCTTTAAAGAAAATCTACCATCAATATCAAACATGGTAAACCAGCGACACTTAACCATAGATCCAGGCACCATGACTGCAGTAACTGTTTTATATTTCTTATCCATGGCCTCTTTACTTTTAAAATCAAAGCAGGTACACTAGCCTGTGAAGCTATAGCATAGAGCTGCTTCAGTAACATGCCCCTCCCCCATAGTCTTTCTGGCTCATTTACGAAATTTTGAAAGTTGATTTTAGAAGGCTGGTGGCAATGTATAACAAATATAAGAAGATAACCACAGTCACAGTGTCTGGATCTATGAGTATGTGTCCCTGGTTTAATATGTTGGTAGATTTCCTATAAGTAAAGCAGCTTTTATGCTTTGTTTTTGCTCTTTCTCCTGTAGTGAGCAGTATATTTGAATGCTGTCATAGCTCCATCCGCTTCAGACATAAAGAGGCTAATGATTTACTCTTTCCCTACCATAGAGCAGTGGTGGTGAACCTATGGCACGGGTGCCAGAGGTGGCACTCCTAGCCCTTTCTGTGGGCACTCAGGCCATCACCACAGGACCAAACAGGACCGAATCCACCAAATCTTCCTGCAGTCCCAGGCAACTTAAGAGATGCTGCACTCAGCGCTATTTTAAAGTGACACTTCATTGGCTGTTTGGAACTACAATATCTTTGTAGGTCATCCTGCTGGACCCAACATTCTTCCTGTACTGAGAAACCCTGTAGAGAAGCTATGTGCCCTCTTTCTTTCAACTGTATTGGAAGCCTTACGAGGAAGAACACGTAGCAATAAGTTACTGCTTAAAATGCCATGTTGGCACTTCATGGTACATAAGTCGATTTTGGTTGTAGTTTGGGCACTTGGTCTCTGAAAGGTTCGCCATCACTGCCCTAGAGGATATTTCCCTTGATGTTAGGAGATTAGAATATCCAGTAACTGTAAGGAGAAGTTGCCTGGGATAACATTCCAAGAGCTTCAGCCTTGATCACATGCTAAGGTTACATTGCGTTTCAGCAGATGCAGTGGAAAAGCAGTGTAACCTCAGCAGGCTGAAGCCTTTGGAATGCATCAAAAACACATCAAAAAACATGACGCAATGCATCGTGTGAAAGTGCCCTATTTTAATTCCAGACAACCCCCTTAAAGGGAACCTGTCACCAAGTGGCGCAACCTGTCATTTGGGGCGCACAGTGAAAGCTGTAAATTCCAAGCCCACAAGAAAACGGCGCAATTACGGTTTTTCACCAAATTCACTGCATTTGGAATTTTTTTTTTCCGCTTCCCAGTACACGGCATGGAATATTCAATACCATCACTATGAAGTGCAATCTGTTTCGCAGGAAACATGCCGTCACACGGCTCTGTATGTGTAAAAAAAAAAAGTTATAGATTTTTGATTGTGGGGAGTGAAAAATGAAAAAACAAAAAAGGGCCAGGTCCTTAAAGAGTTAATGGTTATACAAGTCATTAATAATAATAATATTATATTTGTATTGTATTTACTGCAATCTGCATCACAGGGTAGCACTATTTCCATCTAGGTTGTCATATGGGGAGTTTAGTGGAGAAGTTTCCGTGACTGAAAAATCCATTCATGTGTTTATTTTCAGATTTAGGCCTCTGACTTACTGGCAGATTCAGGCCAAAAATATTGACTTCTTTCTACTAGTGCTATTTCCCGGATTGTATACTGCCCCAGGACCTGGACTCATAGTCATAGTCAGATATGATTTTTGTACTCTTTGCCTTCCTGCAGGACGTCATTTGTTTTGTACTATAATTATATTTTTAGTACAGGGTTGTATTCTCTGCAAGAGGAAGAGACGAATAACATCATGTATGGCTACTATGCCCGGAGTTTGGGTTATGGCGCATTGTTCAGTCCAGGTAATAGCTGTCTAATGGTCTGTATTGTACAGACTAAGGCTGCATTCACACGGACATGTATTTCTCCAGTCCTGTATCTACAGGCTGTATTTCTGTATAAATACGTGACGTTTTTCATCCGTATGCAGCACGTATTTAACCCGTATTTTATACATGCCCATAGACTTTTAGGGCATACAGAACTGAAATACGGGAGAAAATAGGACATGCTCTATATTTTTATACGGCCAGTATACGGTCCGTACACTCCAGTGTCAAAAACGGCAATATAAATGGTTGGACGTATTGTCCATTGAAATGAATGTGGCCGTATGTAACCTGTAAAAAAACGGTACGTATACGGCCGTTTTTATACGTCCGTGTGAATGTAGCCTAAGGCAGCATTTACACAAACGTATGTATAAGTTCCCCATAGACGCCAATGGACGCACGTGTTTGGAACCGTACCGCTCCGTACACGGGGAAAAGATAGGACATGTCCTATCTAACCCTGTGTTCACGACTGTGCGCCATGCATCTCTACAGTGAGGGCAGGGGGTCACAGTATCTATGGAGAGGGGAAGGGTCAAAGTATCTATGGAGAGGGGGTTTGTGTGAATTCGCCCAAAGGCCTTCTGCACACAGCCAGTAGTAACGGGCCTGCATGTCGGCCCGACCCCACAGACAATATACATTGCACAGGGCAGGGGCCTTGCATTTTAATGAGATATGATACATGTCCATCCCATCTGTCTACATTTAATACAGTATCGGCACTGCAGCTCTGCAAGCAGATGGGAAGACCTTGCACCATATTTCAGCATAATGCATGGATTCCCGTCCTGTAAAACATGTGCAGTCCTAAGGACCGGGCCATCATACAGACTGCACACAAACTGTGTTAAGGTACATTAAGACGTCCGAATCTCTTACACTGAAATCTCTAAGCTAACGGTTTTTATTTTGTCTGCCTTTGGGTAAAAAAGGAGAAACCTGCCTTATATTTTGCTTGCAAAACAGGACATGTCTGTCAAAAATTTGTCTGAATCTTAATACACATTGGGGGAGATTTATCGTCAAGTGTCTGAGGTAAAACTGTTCTAGTTGCCCAAGGAAACCAATCAGAAATCAGCTTTCATTGTATAAACAGCTGTCGAAAATGAAATCTGAGCTCTAATTGGAACAGTTCTGCTCTAAGAGACTTAAGATAAATCTTTCCAATTTTCTTCTGTACATGTATAAGAATGGTTGCCGGATTTACCGTCACAGTTTCTCTGCAGCCATTACACAAGCAACAGAAACCAGACAAAATTGACTGGTGTGCAGTGTGTTTGTAGGCCACAAATTTTGGCACAGGAAGCGGAGCGCGACCTTTGTATTGCATCCGGGATCCGTAACGGATAGATGACATGAGAGAGGCAGGAGTGTTGTAAACCCATCAAGAAGCCATTAGACCACACATTCCCCTCTCAGGTGTCCAGATATAAATGTGTATGAGGAGATTGCCGATGCATGTGTTACTGTATAATTTATCAGGATTTCCAGGACTCTTCCTCTGTAACCTACATTCAACCCTAAAATTTAGTGACCGGTTCCATTTAAACTTGTTGTCAAGGTTGGACAAACTTTTCCCAAGCAGCAGATCTGCTGCCGCCTCTATAGGTGAATAATGGTATAGCGTGGCTCCTGCTGTATAGATGTGGCCCCGGAGGGGAGGGCCCTTCTCTGTATTGTACTGTCCTGGCTTATGGAAAGGGAATGTCATAATTGAATAATATTCTCCCACTATCTAAATATTATCACATATTATACTGGAGGATAGCCTCAGGTTTATGTCCTGACAGACTGGGTGTTGTCCTCATGACTCACTGACTGTCTGTGGCTAAATATAAAGTGTTGTGCCGGAAGCCGATGGGGCTTTTTTATTTCATGTTTTCATATTTATTAGTATAATTGTTGCCATATTAAAGGGAACCTGTCACCACATTTTTCTGAAACACAGCTAGTGGCAGGTTCCCATAAAACCCAATTAAGTAACTGTCACCTTCTTTTAGCTAAATATTGTTTCCTTCGGATCCCCATATAGTCAACTTTATAATTTCATGTTTAGGGGGACATGGTCGCCTCGGGCTGACATCATCTCAGGTCATTTAGTCTTCTTACATTTGCATACTGTACCCCATGCATATATCTGATGAATGAAATCATGGCACAAAGAGGAGTAGAAGTCCACGCTGGCTGCTGTGATTTCATGTGATATGAGATGCTGTGATTCCTTGAGATATGTGCTTGGTGTACAGTTTGGTAATGTTAGAAGGCTAAAGGACCTGCAATGATGTCACTCTGGTCACATGACATTACTGCTGCATGCTGAGAATGTGTGGGGATGAGTTGCTGAATTCAGCCCAAAGAGGCCACACCAACTTTGACTTGCTGTAGATATCCCTGGATACCAGGTCAAAGTTGTTTACATGGGGACCTGAGGGAAACCATTTTTAGCTAAAAGTAGGTTGTCAGTTAGTTAATAGGGCTCTATGGGAACCTGTCACTAGCCGTTTTTAAGAAAAATCTGGTGACAGGTTCCCTTTAATACACAAATATTAACCTCTTCATTGTGCTGCGCTTCTCATGTATAGAGCAACCACAGTACAGTTGGGTACATAGGTGCTGTACTTTGCTTGTAAATGCCATCTGAATTGCTACAATCTGGGCATGTTGCATACATACAGTAAGCTTCAGTACAAACACTGTCTATACAGATATGTTTCTTTAAAGTAAAACTAACCCTTTTTAAATAGTGTGTTTTTATTTTTTAATTTGAATCCTGCAGGTGAAAATACTAAACTTTGTATGAACTTCGTTAAGTAAAACCACTTCTCTGTTCCCTTTTCTGCTTCTTTCTCCTGTACTGAGCAGTGATAGACTTCTGAACTCCATCCTCTTCAGACAGATAAGGAGGCTAATGATTAATTCTTTCTATACCTAGAGGGACTGTCTGTATTTACGCTGATTTAAACAAACTGCTTAAATATGGAAGAAAGGCAGGGGAAAAATTACAGGCGGTCCCCTACTTAAGGACACCCGACTTACAGACAACCCATAGTTACAGACAGACCCCTCTGACCTCTAGTGAAGCTTTCTGAATGCTTTACTATAGCCCCAGACTGCAATGATCAGCTGTAAGGTGTCTGTAATGAAGCTTTATTGATAACCATTGGTGCCATTACAGCAAAAAATGTTTAAACTCCAATTGTCACTGGGGCCAAAATTTTTTTTGTCTGGATCTACAATGATAAAATATACAGTTTCGACTTACATACAAATTCAACTTAAGAACAAACCTCCGGACCCTATCCTGTATGTAACCCGGGGACTGCCTGTATATTACACAGTTTATTATCATCTGCAGTATTGTCCATTTGTAAAGTTTTATTTACACTTTAAACTACAAAGAGGTTTCAGTTCCTCAGTAGTGAAATAATAGATGATACACTGAATGTGTGGTATATGTCAATGTGTAATTGACTAGGTTTGTATTTTCTGGCAGATTAAAGCTTGAAGTCCTTCCTTTTCTTCCCGGAGGATTATAAGGTAAATGATATTTATGTGTGTTATTGTATTTCAGCAGCGTCTGGACACTGCTTGTAGCTTTTGTGGCTGGATAGGGCATTGATATCTCATTGTGGGGGACCAACACCCAGCCCCCATATTGGATAACTGTAAGGCCAGTCATTAAAGTGCATCAGTCCCCGAGATGCAGTTACAGCTAGTGGCCACTACACAAAGCTCAGAGCCCACTGCTTCAGGCTCTGTGCTCTCTGTGTATAAGAGGTACTACAGCTTTCGGCCCCATAACCCATTGGTGACCAGGCCTTAAAAGGCTTTAATGATCACCAGAACTGTTTTTAACAAATTTTCATACTTTGTAATGTATGGTATATATATATATGTATGTATGTGTGTGTAAAATATTATTTTTTTTAGTTTATAAAATGAACATTATAAATTAAAGGGGTATTCTCGTCTGGGCATTCACATTCAATTTCATTAATCTGCCATATATACATTTCTTCAATTTGATGTTTATAAAAAAATTGTGCCCTGTTTGAACATAATTTCTCATAAATGTAGTGATATGGTCCCTTAGAAACAAGACTGTGTCCTTGGATACGACCACCTCTGCTGGAGTGATTACATAAAGACACACAGGGTATTTGAAATGTCCGGGAGTTACGGAACGCTGATTCCAGGAGGTCAGGCAGGACTCAATAGTCCATGTCTGGCCACCACTGCCAGAGTGCGGGGTGGTCGTATCCGAGGAAGCCATTTCATTTCTAAGGGACGGCATGGCTACATTTATGAGAAACTATCTTCACACAGGAACATTTTTTTTTTTTAATAACATCCAATTGAAGAAATGTTTACATACGGCAAATGAATGAAATGAAATGTAAATTCCCAGATGGGAAACCCCCTTTAATTCCCCAGTATGTGATGGTCGTTTTAATGTATTATACGGTTACCGAAAATCTCTGTAGCTTAAATATGGACGATTCCACCATTGCCAACCCACAGCATTTTCATAATATGTGTCTATGGCTGAAAGATTTAAAGAGCAGTCCTCCACTGGCAGAAACTTCTATAGAATTTGGCTATGATTTCAAAATAACTGGTTTTTTTTTCTGTCCATTATGTAGTTTCTGAGAAATTTCCATTTCAATCTGCACGCTAATGTCGCAACTGGTGCACTCAAAGCGCTGCTGTACCTGCTTAGACTACTCCACGCATCGTCAGATAAGCAGTAGATTTTATCTGGCAAGAACTATGGTGCGATGCTGAAAGAAGAGGGACGTGATTTAGCTAGGAATAGCAGGGCCACATTTGCTGAAGACTTGCCCTGGGTGTACCAATTGCCTCATTAGCATATGGATTAAAATGGGAATATTTTGGAAATGGCATGATGGACAGAAATTATAAAGATATTAATACAGAAATCATCCTCTGCCAAAATCCAGACCCCAAAAAGTAGAGAAATATTAACATAAATATTAAAAAAGTAGCTTCCATTAACATAATATTGAACGCCATAAAATTATTTTTATTTTTTAATTTTATTAATAACCATTAAAAATCTGTATCACATACAATAGAAACAAGAGAGATTCCAAATAAAACGGGATATTATGCATGTGCAAAAAATGGGGCTGGGGTGAGAACATTATATGTATATACTGTGTATTTAATTTTATATCTTTGGATCCCAAGATAGACACAAGGTATTGCCTCAAAGGGGGGAAGCGTCCACACTCTGACCACACCACTTACCCATCATTGCACCGCACAGTCCCCGAACCCCCGGAATTATAAATATAAGTTGTAAATTGCAGGGAATTCCTCTAAAACCTTCTGCCAGCAGTTACCATACTTGTATGTAGCTTGTAACAAACAGACCACTATGAGAAAAGATGACTTTGGTGGCTTATCTAAGCTGAATCTCCCCATTAACACAATGGGTGGGATACATTATGGCTTCTTTGACAGTTTTTTGGCAGAGATAATATAGGCAGTCCCCGGGTTGCGTACAAGATGGGGTCCATAGGTTTGTTCTTAAGTTGAATTTGTATGTAAGTCGAAACTTTATATTTTATAATTGTAGTTCCAGACAGAATTTTTTTTTTACCTTGTGACAATTGGAGAATCAAAATTTTTTGCTGTAATGGGACCAAGGATTATCACTAAATCCTCATTACAGACACCTTACAGCTGATCATTGCAGTCTGGGACTATAGTAACATCCGGAGAGGTCACAGAGGGCAGAGGGGTCCGTCTTTAACTAGTCGTCTGTAAGTCGGGTGTCCCTAAGTAGGGGACCACCTGTACAAGCATCACCCTCTCCCTGTCAGTTTTTGTGGTTCTCCGATCCATACACCACTTTGGGCATGTCTGGTAGTGTTGTGGGCAGGGGAGTAAATACCCAACACATCATACGCTACACTGTTGAGTAGTTATACACTACTATAGTTTTTACCTGAAAACCAGTGGAGACTCTAGCAGAGGACTCCGCCAGTTCTGATCTGGTCTACAGAGGGAATCTTAGGAGGCTAGTAATGTGCTAAACCCTAATCTATGTTTACCTAATCCTAAAATACTTTGTAAACCTTGCTTTATGTAGCTAATATTCGAATTATCGTCAGAGGCTACTGGGGCATGGACTTGGCTCCCACTGACCCAGAGGCTACTCCAACCCCTAGTAGCCTCTGGGAATAATCAGAATATTAGATTAGGGCTTAGGGTGCAGTCACACGTTGCTTTTTGGTTGCGTTTTCATTGTACTCTAAGGAAGGTGATTTGCATTTAACCTATAAACTATATGTTAATGCATGTGTTTTGTTAACGCATTAATGCATGTGGTCTGGTAACATGCGCTAACTTGGTGTTAGCACATGCGTTAACATCATGTTTATGATGCGTTTTGTAAATGCAAATGTTAACAGTAATGTAATTGGGCAAATCACCTCTCCTCAGCTGTTGTAATGAAAACGCACCAAAACGCACAGTGTGACCTCGCCCTCAGAATGTTACTAGCCACCAAATATCAGATCTAGCTTAATAGGTAGATTTCTGATGGTAGGTTTCTTTTAATGAATTCCACCAAATCTGTATGGCCACTTTTAGGGGTTTGAGTTAGGTAAGTTTCCATTTTTATTGTGCTTAGCATTGTACAGAATATTGATAAGTTTGTCTCTCCAGCAAAGTCTGATTTGTGTTTTTTCCTAACATGTCATGAGCTATCATAAGGTTTTATGACGAGTCTACAGTAGTGTAGAAAGGCGGCTTTGTATCGGTCTCAATGACTTCCCTTGTGTTTTGGGAGCACAGCTGTAAGTGTATACTGGGTGCAGTGATAAAGCACTTCTCCAGAACAATTCATTCACTTTTCTTTACTGATTTTTCACAACCTTGGATGAAATGGGTTATACTTATATGTGTATGTGTGCATGTGTTGAAGGGAACCTGTTGTGTACTTTCACCATAATAACCACCAACTGGACGACCACAGCAGAAATGTCACTTAAAGGGGTTGTACCAAGTTTGATTGTTATCCCTACCCTAATAGATGGTTAATGGAAGTGCTCGAGAAAGCTGAGTGCTGTGCTTGTCTTTTCCAATGCTTCCATAGCAGGGCTGTTGAGTCGGTAGGCCAAACCTCCGACTCCAATTCCGGCTCCTCAGTTTCCCAAACTCTGACTCCAGCTCCTCCAAAATGGTCACCAACTCCAAGACTCTAACGCCACAATTCTGTTTTCCTGGTCACTCTCGCAGTGCTTGAGATAAATGTAGACATTTTTTTCCCAGTCCTAATCTATAGCTGAGGAGATTCACTACTGAGCATGTACATAAAGTGCAGCACATATTCATCTCCACTAAAAGGGGGGATCAGGCATGCATAAGCCGCAACGAAAGGCTGCATGAAGCCTGTAGAGCCATGAGTTGCGGCCTGCTGACAGTCTGAGTCCATTGAACACTTCCATAACTGACGAAAGTGTTCATTGGTGCAGGAGGGCGGGTAGTGGTGAGTGCAGCTGAGAAGTTCTCACTACTTCCGGGTCATCTCCTGCCACTCTACTCAGTGTCCTAAATCCTGACATTGATTGTATGCGTCAACATCAGCAGCCACAGGAGAGGACCCAGGAGTGGTAAGTACTTGTTAACTGTACTGTACTGCTCCCGGGTCCTCTCCTGCTCCTGGTGTAGTTCTGCTCCGGGTCCTGACAATGCTGCATACAACCAGCACAGGAGGCAGAGCGGCACATTGAGGAGAGAAGAGTCAGGAAAGGAGAGGTGGCTTTTTTGTCTACTCTGGGGTATACAGTATTATTAGTTTTATGCTCGGGGGGGGGGGGTGTCCCTAAGTACGTTTTTCTTTTTTTTTTGGGCAGCTCTGGGGATCTCCATTACCGCACCACATACATCCCCTGGGGAAGTCCTCGGCCCAATCACTTATGCGTTTCCATGGAAATGGATGCGATTGATACCCAGCACCCGCTGTCTTGCATTGTATGGAGGCAAAGTTGTGACAGAGTACAGGTCATCACCTCCTCTATGACTAGTTAGAGCTAATAAGCTTCACTTTTACAGCTGATCTTAATAATATATGAACGATGTTTCTGCTTTCGGGGTAAGTTGGGTCTAGTGAAAGTACATGGTTTGTCTGGAACGTGGAAATGCAATTCCTGTCGGTAGATTAGAGATGTCTACATAGAGAAGCTGATGTGTCCTGACAAGTTCCAGAAGCGGACGCTTGGGAGTGAGACGCAGCGCTGTATAATAGGCTTGTGTGCTGCTGTCATCCCAATTACCCAGATAACGCGGCAGCCAGTCTTTGGACGCGGTGCCAGGCTGTGTGCGCTGTGACATTTTCGGAATTGGAAACAAGCGACTGGTTCTCTTGTACTGAGGCGACTCTTATTCTTCTGTGCGTACCGAAAGGACACCACAAATTTTGTCTAGTTTTAGGGGAAGCATTGTGCTTTTGTGATATTTTTGATGATCAATAGTTACTGTAGTATGATAGTAGAAATCTAAGGTGCGCCTTATAGTCCAGTGTGCCTTATATATGAACCATACTTACAGACAACAGCTGCCTTGAACTGTGCACAGGTCTGCCACCTGCTGGTCATTCATCCTTATAAGCAGGTGCGCCTTATAATCCGGTGTGCCTTATATATGAACCTAGACATCTAAGCAGGCATTTATTGCTGGTGCGCCTTATCCCACTCTACATCCGCTCTTGCCTCTCAAGCAGTCACCTTGTTACCCCACTAGACATGCACACTCAGCACTCTAGAAGTCACACAGCTACCCTCACCATACAAGGCTATGGATTCGCAGAGCATGCAGGGACCAACATTTTAAGTAAAAAGCTTCAATAGAAAAAGGAGTTCAGTGCTTATAATAAGAAGTTAAAAAAATAAGCTGACACCTAACACCATTTGCAAACGAATTTTGCTCCCCATTGACGTCTATGGCCCTCAGTTAGTGTGCGGTGAGCACACTTTGGGGGAGATTTATCATCAAGTTTCAATTACCCAGATAACGCGGCAGCCAGTCTTTGGACGCGGTGCCAGGTTGTGTGCGCTATGACATTTTCGGAATTGGAGACATGCGCCTGGCTCTCTTGTACTGAGGCGACTCTTGTTTCTTCTGTGGGTAACGAAAGTACTCCACAAATTTTGTCTAGTTTTAGGGGAAGCATTGTGCTCCCTAAGACTTCATGGTGTTATTTTTGGATGATATTTTTGATATCAATAGTTACTCTAGTATGTTGGTTCTTAATATAAAGCCACACTTTAAGCTGGGCTTACAATTATGTATAAAATAGATTTGGGGAAAACAAGTACCGTATTTTTCGGACTATAAGGCGAACAAAAAATCCTCTGATTTTCTCAGAAATCAGAGGTGCGCCTAATAGTCCAGTTAGGCTTGTCTGTACTTAAAGACAACAGCTGCCTTGTACTGTGCACAGGTCTGCCACCTGCTGGTCATTCATCCTTACAATCAGGTGCGCCTTATAATCCGGTGCGCCTTATATATGAACCTAGACATTTAAGCAGGCATTTATTGATGGTGTGCCTTATAGTCCGGTGCACCTTATAGTCTGAAAAATACGGTACTGAAATAGACTTGGGGAAACTGCTGGATAGTAACATTGGCTGAAAGGGGTTGGTCACTGTCATAGAGATGCACTGCCTCGTCACATGACTTGGGGTTCGACTACACAGGGTTAATTTATTTAGCCCCCCAATCTTGCGCTCACCTTTAAGTCAGGGTGCAAATTGAGCATAAATCACACCCCAGACAGTCCTTACACTCCAATTATGAAAATATTCTGCCACCACTTATTGAATTAAACCTGCTATCAATAAGTATCCCACTCTACATCTGCTCTTGCCTCTCAAGCAGTCACTTTGTTACCCCACTAGACATGCACACTCAGCTCTCTAGCAGTCACACAGATACCCTCACCTTTACAAGGCTATGGATTTGCAGAGCATACAGGGACCAACATTTAAGTAAAAAGCTTTAATAGAAAAAGGAGTTCAGTGCTTATAATAAGCTGACACCTAACACCATTTGCGGACGAATTTTGGTCTCCATTGATGTCTATGGTCCTCAGTTAGTGTGCGGTGAGCACACTTTGGGGGAGATTTATCGTCAAGTTTGAGGTAAAACTGTTCTAGTTGCCCATGGAAACCAATCAGAGCTCAGCTTTAATTTTATAAACAGCTTTGGGAAAATGAAAGCTGAGCTCTGTTTGGTTGCCATGTGCATTTAGTACAGTTCTGCTCTAAGAGACTTATGATAAATCTCCCCCATTGTCTCACTGCACCCTGTACGGCGATTTATAGCACATGTCCTATAGTTCACTATGTTACGGTGCCGGCCAATTGCTTCTCTGTGCACTACCCCTTCCTCCTCCTCTAGAGTGCGCGGGTGTATGTTCGCCCGGACCATACCCCGTGTGAATGTACACTAAGCCACCTCCAACGTGTGAACACTGTATTCCACTATAATTCACATTATTTTATATGTTTTCTGTTTGGCTCAGGTTTCAGAACTATCCTTTGATTAATTAGTCAAAAGTGTTAGTCAAAAGTGATTGACCAAAAGGTTAATTAAGAGGAGAGTCGTGGAATATTTTTTTTAAATTCTTTGTCCCTCTGGGTGTGGCCACACAGTGCATTATTGGTGGTTTTTAACCTCTTAACGCTCAGCGTCCGATATATCGGACGCTGAGCGCAGTGACTTAGCGCTCAGCGTCCGATATATCGGACGCTGTGGAACTTTCTCCCATCTGCCTACTGCATCTCTGGAGCTCAGCTACATTGCGCTTCCTTACCTCTCTTGCCAAGGCTCCTTTCCCACGATTGCTTAGTTTGGCTGGATGGCCAGGTCGAGGAAGAGCTGTGGTCTTCCAAACCTTCTTCCATTTAAGGATAATGGAGGCCATTATTTAAGGAAATAGACAGCATTTGAGTTTAACCCCTTCCCACTCTCACAGTGACTTAGCACTCAGTGGCAGATATATGCGCCGCGGTGCTGATACCGCTCAGCTCTGGATCAGAGCCGAACCAGCATCGGGATACATGGGGTGCCGGCTAACAGCCGACATCCCAGTGTAACACCCGCGGTTGGAGTGGTTTCCAATCGCGGGTGTTTAACCCGTTAAATGCCGTGGTCAGCGTGACCGCGGAATTTAACATGCCTTCGGGGCCGCCGATCGTAGCTATGGCAGTCCTGGGGTCCGATCAGGTCCCCAGAGCTGCCTGTAGGCACTGCCTGAAAGATGGCGTCTCTGACGTCATGTTAAAGGCACAGTGTCAGCCTATGCATGTGCATAGGCTGACACTGCTAATACCCTACAATACATCAGTATTGCAGGATATTATCATGAACAAGCAATCAGATGTTTGCTTGTTCATGTCCCATGGTGGAACGAGTAAAAAAAAGTATTAAAAAAATGTTTTTCAATAAAAAAATAAAGTTAATAAAAATCTATAAAAATGCCCATAAGCCCCATAACATATGAACAGAGATATAACGCAAAAAACTGTCTAAATCATAACACAAACCCCACATATATAGTATCACCACATCTGTAACAACCCGTAGAATAAAAGTAAATAATTAATGAACACGCACGATGAACACCGCTAAAAAAACTGTTAAAAACTTGCCAAAAATGATGATTTTTTACCTATTGAATCCCACAAAAAAAATGCAATAAGATGTGAACAAAAGACACATGTACTCCAGAATTGATGATTTTCTTTTCCTGCCCTCAATTAAAGTTCCTAACCCCAACTCCAAAATGGTAACACTGGAAAAAGCATCTCATACCGCAAAATAAAATGCCAAATTTAATAGCCTGGCCAGTGTGAAAACTAAAATCCTGGCAGCTGCAGGGTGCTCCTTCCCTCCTCCGCCTCGATGTGCGCCCATAAAGCAAGTAACGGCCACATGTGGGGGGTCTCTGTACTCGGGAGAAATTACATAAATTGTAAGGTGGGTTTTCTCTTTTTATCTTTTGGAAATGTGTAAATTTTAGGGCTAAATGAACGTATAAGGGAACAATATGACCATTCTAAATTTCACCTCCATTTTGATTCAATTACTATGAAGATCTCAAGGGTTAACAATCTTCCTAAAAGCTATTTTCTTTTTTTTTTGTAAATAAACGCAAAACTTATCTGCCAAAATTTACCACTAAAATGAAGTACAACATGTGGGGAAAAAACAATCTCAGAATCACTTTGATAAGTAACAGTGTTCAAAAGTTATAACCGTATAAAGAGACGCAGGTCAGAATCCAAAAAATCGGGCTGAGCCTTAAGCTACAAAATGGCTGCGTCCTTAAGGGGTTAAACACATAGGGGGAGATTTATCAGAAGTGTCTGAGAGCAGTACAGTTCCAGTTGCCCATGGCAACCAATCAAAGCTCAGCTTTCATTTTCCCACAGCTGTTTATAAAATTAAAGCTGAGCTCTGATTGGTTTCCATGGGCAACTAGAACAGTTTTCCCTCAGACATTTCTGAAAAATCTCCCACATTGAAAACTGTTTTTGGTGCATTTTTGCTCGTTTTGCTGCTTTTGAATCTGTTTTTCTTAATTTCTGGAAGTGTAAGCATCTGTGAAAATGTTAACACAGCTGCATACTCTTCCAAAAATGAAAAAAAAAAGCATCCATTTTTTGTAATGTGTTTTAAAACGTGTGACCACACCCTAAGGGCTTATTCAGACGGGTGTGTCTCTGCTGCGCATCTGCAGCAGACACCTCTATCTTTGGTTCTGGTTTAATATCTAGAAATATTCTTTAATATGCTGTCAGATTCAAATTGCAACAGACTTGGAGAACTGGAGATACGGGCAGTTAAAGACACAGCTGTCGAAGATATGGATATAGATCCTGTTGTCCCCCTATTTCTTTAAGTGAATCTCCAGTCCAATAGATCTCAGAACCACAAATGTAATACCTGATGTCATCTGATACCCGTTACTAGCATGGTGTACCTAATAAAGTGGCCGGTGAGTGTATGTGCTGTTTTTGGAACCATTAGCAATTACGTGCAGGAATGATGCAGGTATTTTTGGGTGGGGCTGTAACGGGTCAGAGGATAAAATGTTATTGTATGCAGATGACATACTGTTTATAGTAGAACAAACAGAGGAATCTATCCTGACTATTATTGATACAATAGCAGAATTCAGTAAATTCTCTGGGTTAGAAGTAAATTGGAATAAATCTTGTCTTCTTCCAGTGGAGGAATCTGACAGTATTGGCCAAAGGAGATAACATAGAATACCTGGGTATTAAAGTTTCTGCTAATCCGAAGGAATACATTGGAAATAATTAAATGCCACTAATACAGAAGATCCGGAAAAAAATATATGTATGGATTAAATTGCCTATATCACAGCCAGATAGGTTAGCATTGGTTAAAATGATCTTGCTACCCCAATTGCTACATATTATTACAGTTACACCCATATGGATCAGTGGTAAATTTTTTTAAATTATTGAGAGACTTCTGGAAGCAAGAGGGTGAGACTTAAATTGGAACACCTTTATAAGCCAAAAGGAAAGGGAAAAGGAAATATGTATAAAAAAGTCAGCTGGAATAACTAAGAGCACATATGATTTTCGTAAATTTATGATTGTATATATTGAAATGGAATCCAGAATTATGCATTGCATGTCTTTATATATGAAGTTTAAAATATTCTCTCATATGTCTGTATTTCTGCTTGTTTTTTTTTGATGGTTTTCTTAACCTCTTCACGCTCAGCGTCCGATATATCGGACGCTGAGCTCAGTGACTTAGCGCTCAGCGTCCGATATATCGGACGCTGAGCTGATGCCGGTTCAGCTCAAGATCTGAGCCGAACCGGCATCGGGAAAGACTGGGTGCCGGCTGTGACTGATAGCCGGCACCCCAGTGTAACACCCGCGATCGGAGTTGTCTCCGATCGCGGGTGCTTAACATGTTAAATGCCGCGGTCAGCGCGACCGCGGCATCTAACATGTATCTGGGGGGTCTTTCCCCCACGATCGGCCCCCCCGAACCGTTTTCGGGGTGCGCCGATCGTTGCTATAGTAACTCTGGGGTCCGATCTGGACCCCAGAGTTACCTGCAAGAATTGCCAGTAAGATGGCGTCTGTGACGTCATCTTACTGGCACAGTGCCAGCCTATGCGAGTGCATAGGCTGACACTGCTAATATCCTGCAATACATGAGTATTGCAGAATATTATCATGAAGAAGCAATCAGATGATTGCTTCTTCATGTCCCATGGTGGAAAAAGTGAAAAAGTAAAAAAAAAAGTTATTCAATAAAAAAATAAAGTCATAAATCACTAAAAATGCCCCAAACCCCCAAAACATATAAAGAGACATATAACTCAAAAAAAAGTCTAAATCATAAGACAAACCCCCACATATATAGTATCACCGCGTACGTAACAACCCGTAGAATAAAAGTAAATCATTATTGAACCCGCATGATAAACGTCGTAAAAAAAAACTGTTATAAACCCTCCAAAAATTATGATTTTTACCTTTTCAATCCCACAAAAAATGCTATAAAATGTGATCAAAAAACCATATGTACTGCGACATGATACTGGTGCAAAGTACAACATGTCCCGCAAAAAACAAGCCATCAACCAGCTCCGTAGCCAAAAAAGTAACAATGTTATGCCACTTGGAAGACGGCAATACATAAATGATAGATTTTTCCCCACATTAGGGTTTTGTTTGACAAATTTAGTAAAACGTAAGAAAAAATATTCATGTCTGGTATCCCCGTAATCGTATCGACCCATAGAATAAAGATAACAGGATTATTAGTCTATACGGTGAACACCAAAAAAAAAGAAGTAAAAAATCCAGTACAGAATTGATGCTTTTCTACTCCTGTCCTCAAAAAAAGTTCCTAAATTTTCAACAATAGGTGATACAAACCCCAAAATGGTAACACTGGAAAAAGCATCTCATCCCGCAAAAAAAATGGCACCACATGGCCCCAATAACGAAAAAGCGAAAATTTTATAGCCTTCAAAAGGGGCCAATGAGGAAACTAAAATCCTGGCAGCTGCAGCGCCCTCCTTCCCTTCTGCACCTCGCTGTGCGCCCATAAAACAAGTAACGGCCACATGTGGGGGGTCTTTGTACTCAGGAGAAATTGCAGAACAAATTGTATGGTGGGTTTTCTCTTTTTATATTTTGGAAATGTGTAAATTTTAGGGCTAAATGAACGTATAAGGGAACAATATGACCATTCTAAATTTCACCTCCATTTTGATTCAATTACTATGAAGATCTCAAGGGGTTAACAATCTTCGTAAAAGCTGTTTCTGATAGCTTGAGGGGTGCAGATTTGAAAATGGGTTGGTTATATAGGGGGTTTTGATGCTAAATATGTAAAATTTCATTCAAAACTGTATTTATCCCCAAAATAGTCAATTCTGAAAATCCGAAAAAGCGATATTCTATTTGCAAGCCGCGTGACATCAAAATAAATTATCCAAACATTTCAGAAATTATGAAAATGTAAAGTAGACAAATGGGAAATGTTATTCAGCAACTTATTTAGGTGGTAAATCGATCTGCCTGAAAACGCAATGATTTTGAATTTCGAAAATGGCAAATTTTTCCAAAAATTTATCATATTTTCTTTTTTTTTGTAAATAAACGCAAAACTTATCTGCCAAAATTTACCACTAAAATGAAGTACAACATGTGGGGAAAAAACAATCTCAGAATCGCTTTGATAAGTAACAGTGTTCAAAAGTTATAACCGTATAAAGAGACGCAAGTCAGAATCCAAAAAATCGGCCTGAGCCTTAAGCTACAAAATGGCTGCGTCCTTAAGGGGTTAATGTTTGTATGCAAAAAACTTAAATAAAGTTTAGTATAAAAAATATGAATTTAAAAAAATATACAATAAACATTTAAAAAAAATATATATGTGCCTTTGACCTGAAGGTTGGGTCAAAGGCTTAGAAGTGGATGTCCTTTGGCCACATCCCACACTGACATTGTGAACAATGCCAAGCAGAAATGGATGATGCATGTCACACTGCTCAAGGCACATTTAAAGAGAACCTTTCCCTAGGATTTTCCCCACTATATTACAAGGACCCTCAGCTAGGGTACGAAAGATCCTTTAAGAGTTCATATATATAATTTAATTGATTAGCAATTGACAACAGGCCAGGAAACAAGAATGCAAACTCTTACATTTCTTTGGCAATACAAATATATACAGTACATCTTTAAAACTTTTGTGTTGTGTGACCAAACAATGACCTCGAAGGGCCCCAAGAGGGTTCGGTAGAATTACAAAAAGAAAGAAGAGCAAGGAACTAAGGGCGTGGAGCAGAAGATAAGATTGATAAAGGAAGGGTTTACGCCAAGTACCAGACATAGGTTTCACAACAACCTCCTGTAATCAGGAGATTTTTGGAATTGGATATGGGGTGCCGGATTTTATAAAAATGAGGTTCTCCATGTACATAAAGTCATTCATTTTTGCGACGCTCATTGTCAGTGGTGATGTTTGCTTTCACAGAAGGAGAATGGCAAGATCTTGCAGCAATGCAAAGGAAGCATAACAAGGAGTGCTTATATCTTTGAGTAGACATGTCACAATGGTGGACAAGGAAGAGGGAGGGGGTGGCTAGAGACTAATTGATTCTCCGTAGAATGATGAGATGACTCTTCCCAATTCCTGCCAGAAGAGGGAAAGTAATACACCGGACCAAAACATGTTAAAATGAGCCCTCCAAAACTCCACATCTCCAACATGTGCCTGGAACTTGGTACAAGGTACCCACCAGACTACATACTATTTTTATCCATCTTGCTATAGTGCAGTGATGACGAACCTTTTAGAGACCGAAGTGCCAAACCATAACCAAGGCCCACTTATTTATCACAAAGTGCCAACACAGAAATGTAATTAGTGATTTATGCGTCACAGCTTTCATTCATATCAGCATCCTGAGGACACCAATAAAGCAGAAAATAGGAGAAATTTGGATGATCATTGTAGATTCCCTCAAGGATCCCCTAAACAGGAAGAATTGTCAGGGCTGGAGCCGGAGCTACAATGATAAATCCAGATCTGTCCACACATTCCCACTCCGTCCAGTAGTCCCAGGTAGAGCTGTCATTTTAAAATAGCTCTTATACAGCAAGTCCTGGGCTGTCTGGGACTGCAGAAAGATACCTGGAGTCCTCTCTGGTGATGGCCTGGGTGCCCACAGAAAGGGCTCTGAGTGCCGCCTCTGGCACCTGTGCCATAGGTTCGCCACCACTGAGGTAGCGGCTTGTATCCTGCCTCCTGATAGTGAGAACTGATAGTTCCATGGCAAAGATCCTAGTATTTTTGTTCTGGGGAAAAGGAAATATTCAAATCCTCTTCCTATTGACTGAGATAAAGAAGACCTGAGTCATCTGGAATTGACTGCAGATATGTGTTTGTCAGGAACAGTGTGTATCTGAGACTGCTCATGTTACACCACAGGCACTCAAAAGTAGTTTTCTCTTTGTTGTATTGTGTACAACAAAGTAATGCCTCAGATGGATGGTTCTCCATACTTCCAAGGGTTGGGTGTCTTTCCGGTCTGCATGTTCTTGGACTGTTAGCCAGTTCGAACCTTTAATAAAATGCTCTGCTCTTAACATACCTGTTAGGATCAGTGGATCCTCTGGACCACCGCGGGAGATGTAACTAGCCAACACCCGGAACTGGAGCCTAGCGGCACCTGGTTTTCACCAGAGCCCGCCGCAAAGCGGGTTGGACTTGCTGCGGCAGGATACCACTAGGTCGTTCCCAGGTGTGACTAGCCCACGGTGGCAGCCGAGGTCGAGGTACCTTAGCGGATGACAAAGTCGTAGTCGGGTCCAGGCACAGGGTCAGGGCAGGCGGCAGAGATGCAACGTCAGGTTCAAGTCCGGGGTCAGCAACAGGAGGTCCAGGCAGGAGGGAACGGGAACACAGGCACACAGCAACAGGGAGGAACACAGGTAACACGGCAACACAGGACTCAGGAACGGGAACACACAGGAATACACTGGAACGCAGGAATACAGGAATACGCAGGAACACAGCAATACTCGCTAGGAAGCTTTCTCTAAGGCTAAGAGGCACAAAGATCCGGCAGGGAATGATGGGAAACAAAGGGTTATATACAAAACAGGAAATGACCAATACTAATCACCTGTGCGCTGGCCCTTTAAATCTTGAGACAGTGCCGCGCGCGCGCCCTAGGGAGCGGGGCCGCGCGCGAGACGTAGTCCGGACGGGAGCGGGAGCCAGGAGAGGTGAGTGCACCGGAGCGGGACCGGGGCAGCGGAGGGAGGCACGGGTGCACCCGCGATCCGCGATATGGATCGCGGGGGTGCCCGCAACGGAGGCACGGGTGCACCCGCGATCCGTGGTATGGATCGCGGGGGTGCCCGTGACAATATCTACCCCACTCCACTGCTTTAAATCAAGTCTTCACAGCCCAGAGTCTCACCATACGCAAATTGGACAATTGAGAGAATAGATGCATTTCTTGCATCAAGATAAAGAAATCTGCGGGTTAGAAATGGAAAAAAAGCAGGTTGTCAGCATAGGCTGCTATCTTGTAAGAAGAGCCTCAATACCTGAAATGCCCTGATTATTACGTATTCGGCTTAAGAAGTGCCGTATATATAGTATTATGGCAATGTTGGTCAGTGGGTCCAGTGCTACATTAAAGTCTCTGCCAACTACTACTACTACTACTAATACTACTACTACTACTTTCAAAACGACATTACCAAAAGTCATTACCAGAGTCATATGTTCCCATTGTTTCAAGTTCGCAAGTAAGTTGTACGTGGATGTGTTCCAGATCAATGTAACACAGATGCAGGTCACCCCCTCCACAACCACCCCTATACAATGCTTAACACCTAAGGGCAAAGAACAGTAAAGTAATACAAGCAAAGAAGAAAAAAAAAACCTTGACAGGTTTATGAGCATAGGCCTGACGATGAGGCTAATTCCATCAGCGAGGTAGTTTTGTCACGAACCGGGAACCATCCAGTCCGTTGTATCAGGTAGAGGTGTGCGCCAATTTCATAGATATAGGCGGCAGGATCTTCTTAAACTTTAGTAGGTAAAGCTGAGGACAAGTTTGGTCCCAGTGGGATACCATCATCTATATGCGCTGGAGCAATAAAATCTTATGCTTGATCTTTATTGAGCCAATTAGGGATTTCAACTGGCGGTCTTCTGCTTTTCTCAAAAAGTAATTGTTGCCATTATGTCTGACAATTAAGTAAAAGGGGTAGCCCCATCTGTATGTTGCCCCCACGTGTTTTATGCGCTGTAACAGTGGTTGAAATAGGCCCCTCATGTTCAGGGTGCGAGCTGAGTAATCCCGATAGATATTATATTTGACATTATAGATAATATATGAATGTGATCAATTATCATTTCTGCATCTGGGGGGCAATGAAGTAGATTGTTGAAGATAAGTGTCATCCTCTCTGCTAGGTTGTCATTAGGAGGGCTCTCTGAGAGACCTTTTATTGTACATTACATTATATTGATTCTTCTGCGGTTCTCCTGGTCGTCCAGAAGAAGTGTTAGTTGCTGCATATGTAACCTAGAATAGCCAACTTTCCATTCTAGAGCGACAGACACATTTTCAGTGTTCACAGTATGGCTTGGAAGTGCATCTAAATCCTCCCTAAAACCTTCCAAGGCTTGTTGATGAGAGGCTTCTACTCTGTTAATCACAGCATCTAAATGTTGCCTTGTGGGAAGGGCCTGGATTAACTCTCTGAGTAGCTGAAGCTTAGAGTGTATGGTGCCCCCAAGTGTGGCAGCCGGGGATGAGGGAGGGTGATTCAGGGGGCTCTCATGGGGGCTTGCCCAGCTGGGGCCTGTTGACGGTACAGGTACCTGGAAATGTTGCAGGCTCTCGTGTGGGGCATTGGGTATGCTGTCTTCCTCCTCACTGCCGGTCAGGCCCGGAGAATGCTTGTTGGTGGGAACGGCCGCCAAGATGGATGGGGCCACTGGGTCTGTTGCGTCTGGCGCCTAAACTTCTCAAGGCTCTGCTCAGATGCCATGTGCCCGTTTCCCTTGGCCTGCACTACTGCCACGCCGGTTGGACGTAACAAGTGCCAGGGGACAATGCTGCAAAGAGTAATGGCGGCTGTTAGCACAGAGCTCCGAGCTTTAGCATCCTCAATCCGCCATGATTAAACCACATCCCCTATAATCCCCTTTTTAATGTGAAATATCCCCCGTGAAAAAATAAGGCAAATGACTTTGCGCTACCGAAACAGCCTGTTGGTAGTTATTGGAGCGAAGTGTGCCTGACCTACAGCAACGATGGATGGAGGCACAAGTGTATAGATATAGTTTTGGGGGGGGGGGGGGGGTTTCACATCCCCCTGCCATTTGTAGATTTATTTATTTTTTTTACTATAGTCTGACAGCCCCTTTAAATGTAGTAAGTAAGTGTATTTAATAGTTTAAGAATGTTTTTATTCACATTACAAATATTGAAAGAGAGGGAAAAATAGAATTCTTAAATAATCTGACCACAAAATCCAGGCTGGATGTATTGAGCTATATATGAACACAGCTACAGCTGTAGCTCCCGGCATTGCCCGAGATAGTAAATAACTACTCTTAGCTACAACAAAATAGAATGGGTTAAGACTAGAGATGAGCGAACATGCTCGTCCGAGCTTGATGCTCGGTCGAGCATTAGGGTACTCGAAACTGCTCGTTGCTCGGACGAATACTTCGCCCGCTCGAGAAAATGGCAGCTCCCGCCGTTTTGCTTTTTGGCGGCCAGAAACAGAGCCAATCACAAGCCAGGAGACTCTGCACTCCACCCAGCATGACGTGGTACCCTTACACGTAGATAGCAGTGGTTGGCTGGCCAGATCAGGTGACCCTGGGATAGACTAGCCGCTGCCCGCGCTGCTCGGATCATTCTGTGTCTGGATGCCGCTAGGGAGAGAGCTGCTGCTGGTCAGGGAAAGCGTTAGGGTGTTCTATTAGCTTACTGTTAGGCAGGAGTGATTCTCAAAGAACCCAACAGCCCTTCTTAGGGCTACAATAACGTTCTACTTTTTTTATTTTAATTTGCATCTAGTACCATTTTGTGAGGAATTAGCAGGGGGACTTGCTACCGTTGTGTTTAGCTCTTAGTGGCACACATATCCATAGCAAAGACCGAAGTGGGAAAATTTAGTAGGGGTTGGATTTCAATTAGGCACTAACTCAGTGTCATCTCATCTGGCATAGTAGTGTGCTTTGATACTTGGCTAGAAAATAGCCATAGGAGAATACAAAGAGCTTACTTACGCCTACAGTAGCGTTCTATATATTTGATTTCTGGTTGATCTGCTGGTGGCTGTACTTTCTGCAGTGCATGTACTAGCCAATTCTGAGCAATTTGTAGTGAGACTTGCGACCGCTGTGTTCTGCGCTTAGTGACGCACATATCCATAGCAAAGACCGAAGTGGGAAAATTTAGTAGGGGTTGATGTATTTATTTCATACAACTCCTTTAACCCCTTACCGACATGTGACGTAATACTACGTCACATGCCGGGTGCGGGTGCATGGAGAGGGCTCACGGGCTGAGCCCTCTCCATAGCCGGTAAGTCTTTGCTGCATATTGCAGCAAAGGCTTACTGGTAACACTGTGACTGGCGATCCCTCGCCATGGAAGCCTAGGGTCTTGCATCTTCGGGCTATCAGCACATTGTAATGAATGAGGAGTAAAATCCCCAAATACTGCCATACTATAGTATGGCAGTATGTGGTAGGATCTTACAGACAACCTAGGGTTAAAGTACCCTAGGGAGTCTGAAAAATAGTAAAAAATAAAAAAGTTTACAAAAAAAATTATAATAAAAACTCTTAAAAACTCAAATCACCCCCCTTTTCCCTAGAACTGATATAAATATAAATAAACAGTAAAAATCATAAACACCTTGGGGCAGATTTACTTACCCGGTCCTGTTGCGATCCAGCGGCGCGTTCTCTGTGGAGGATTCGGGTCTAAGGATTAAGTAAGGTAGTGCGCCCGATTTCCACTAGATGTCGCTGCTGCGCTGAATTCCGTCGGAGTTCACTGAAGTTCACCGTCCTACGCTGGGTGCAGGTAAGCGTTTTTTTTCAGCTTCGCAGTACACGGCATGTTAAAATAAATAACATTACGGGAAAGTAAAATTTGTTACGCACAAAATAAGCCCTCACACAGGTCTGTACACGGAAAAAGTTATGGATTTTTGAAGTTGGAGAGCGAGAAATTAGCCGAAAAACCCTCCGTCCTTAAGGGGTTAATGTAGGTATTGTACTTGGATAGGCCTTGCCTTATCTAGGAACCTAACTCTAGACAATGGGTCAGAGCATCTTTTATTCCCCTTTCCCCCTTACTCTAATGACTACATATAGGTGAACGCTACTAACGAGCTAGTATTCAGTTTTATTATTATCAGTTACTTATTACCAATTTCCCTTGTATAATATTTACTGTTTCAGGCGAAGAATGGGATACGTGACATGAAATACTGCTCATTAGAACCAGACTGGATCCACTTTCATCCTGATGCTTCTGAAAGAATCATACATGTCGGGCCCGATCAGATCAGGTGAGTAGACTTTATGTAGTATGTATATGTAGCTAATTTGTGATATAGTGCAAACCATACTTGTCAAGTTTTTAGGTAAGTTATGTAGCAATTGGTGTATTGTCATGAAACTGCCTAAAATCTGCACTCCTGATCCCACTTTGTTGGAGGTTTTAATTTCCCAGAACATTTCTATAGGGATAAATACATCTTTGAAATTCATGTTATACGGTATATCATTCACCAAGTTTAAAGAGCTCATATCTTATATATTCCTTGAAGCGTGAGTTTTCAATGGCCTGTGTTTGCTGTAATCTGCACAGGATTGTGTGCTGACCGTGGAATTGGGGTCGTATGTCGGCCCAATCCCATGGACTGAGTTCCTATCTCCTCTCTTCTGCCCACAGATCAAGTAGGATGAAGGAGGAGATGGGACCTGCTGCTGTTGGAGCTGCTCTGGCCCCAACGCCCTACCCCCCCCCCCCCCCCCCCTTCCCATTACTTTAAGAAAGTACTGAAACGATTGATAAAGGCGACAAAGGGATTTTTAAATTCATCATTGCAGAGGCTTTTGGACACCAGCTAAAAAGGACATTCCTGGTGAGCCTTAAAACGGATACTACCTAAAATCGACACCTCTCCCATGTGTTCCTCATTTACATTGCAAATATAGTGTAGACGCACAAAACACATAATTAGGTATGAAGCATTAAATACGTACAAAATTGCAGAGAATAAGTTGAATACAAAATATATTTTTTAATTCTTAGTAAAACAGGAGTAGAACACATCTACAATGGGCCTGTCTATGTATGGCTTTGATCTCCTGACTTGCAGCAGTAAACTTTGTCTCTTGGGAATCACATGACTTCAGAATGATGCAAGGACTCCCCTTTCTGTACAAGGTATACTGTCAAACCGGGCCGACTTATGAGCCGTTTCCACAGGCAGCACACCATCAGGAGACCTTAGACTCTGGTCAAAAGGATGAAGACATCACTGCATGCAAACTGAGACAGACTCTGTGTGTGTGTGTTTTTATGTGTTTTTTTTTCCCTCAGTCGGTTTTTAGTGATTCAGTGTTTTCCCATAGTGTTTTAAGATTGAAAGAAATAGAAGATGAGGCCTATAAATATGAAGTCACTGAGGACTTTGTCATTCATGCAGTCAGAGACCCTAAGGTATGTAGAAAGCTAAATGCAAATATCTTCATCCAGGTGAAGAATTATCAGATTATCAATTAACAATTTCCTGGTAATGAATTAAAGTTGTTGTCTGGGATTAGTAATCTATTGCTTACAAATAGACTGCAGAAAAGGGGATAATATAAGGAGGGGGTTACAGAAAAGGGGCATTATAAGGAAGGAGCTATATAAAAGGGGCATTATAAGGTAGGGAGCTGAAGGAATTAGGGCATTATAAGGAGGGGGCTACAGAAAATGTGCAATATCAGGATGTGCCCTTAAAAAGGCAGCACTATAATGGGGCAGCTACATGAAAGGGGGCATTTTAGATGGACTGTGGGAAAGGGGACACTATATGGGTTGGGGTTAGGTTTAGGGTAATTGCAAGACGCACATTTTTTTTTTCCAGGGACATTGGTGAGGGGGGTCTAGCTGACCCAGTCTCTAGATTACAAAAAGGTTGGGAACCACTGATGTAGATAGATGACAACCTCCAATTCTATAATTTTATTCCAGAGGAAGGCAAAAAGCCAGTGAGACATGTGCCAGTTATGTTATGTCATAATAATCCTAAAATGATGATCTCTTTATCAATAGGGAAAATCCTTTTCTTTCTTTCCAAATGTAGGAAAATAACATAGTGACTTTTACAGCATCTGGTAGGATGGTGAAAAAGCGATATTATGAATTAGATGACGACCCACAACAAGAGGTAATTTCTTGTATACGAAAGTGTATTATTTCTTTACGATTTATCCATAAATCTGATGCAGAGCATTGCCTGGCAGATCTGAGCCTAGTTTGGCTAAGACAAAGATGGACTACATGACTACTTATTCACTTGTATTCCCCTTTCTACCTTAGAGTAGATGTTGTGGAGTAAACAAACAATGCTGCGGCCTGTAACAAATGACTGCACCCCTATCCACACATTGTGTGTTGTATCGCAGCTCGGCCCCTTTTCTCTAAGAAAAATCAGATACAGTTAATGAAGAATTCTTACCAATTTGTAAATGCAAACACAATAGCCAGTCTGTTCTTTTCCTTTATTTGTATAACAAGTTCAAAAAAACTCAGATTAAGGAAAAATTTGATTTTCCCATCCAATGTTCTGTGAACCTCAGCTTGTGCTTTTCAGACGTTCAAGGCCGTGGTGTATGAGGATGAGTTGGACCTGCTGACAGTGGTGGCTGTGACACAGGCGGATGTAGAAGGCAAAGCACATGTAGATCTACACTGCAACGAAACGGGGAGGATTCTAAAGAAGATCACACTGCAGGAATCATGGGATGTGGTAAGGAGTACATAAGCTGGGAAGTAGGAGCTAGTGATGTGTCTTTCATGTTCTCTAAAAGCCGGTTCCTGTCAGTGAGCCGATGGGGTGATTGACTGGCCTGCGGCTCCCTATTAAATATAATAGGAGCCAGAAGAGCCGGCTCTTCTTAGTGTGCTGGCTCACTGGACTCCACTCACTAAGAAGAGCTGTAATTCCCATCACTAGTAGGAGCTTTCTTTACAGAGACTTTGCCAATTAAGGCCTCCATGTAGACGTGTTCATACTTATAGCCATTGACTCTCCACTAGGGAATTCTAGGAAAAATATGCAAATAAGTTTTCCAGGATTTCTTCAGCACAGTGTAGGGAACTGGTTTGACTGAGTGATAGGCTTTTGACTAGGGTCAGGAAGTAAGAGTTCTCCCTACGGAGACTTTGCCAATTAAGGCCGCCTTGTTAGGAGTACACAGTCCATCAGAGGTAATTTATGTCCTAAAGCTATGGAGTCTGATCCCTTGTACAATATACTGCAATACTTTTGTATTGCATTTTATTGTGGATATTATATACAGTACTGCTTCACCGTTCCCCCTAGCCCCTTAAAAACTGCTAGTATGTATATTTTAATATCAGTGTTGAAGGATTTTTACTAATATGCAGCCATGTTATTTTATTTTTTTTCTATTAGACTCACAGCCATGCATTAGTATTTGACCGGGACACCTTGATTCATATAGAGGAGAGACCCAACCACAACTTCTCATGTTATGTATATAAGATGCACTGTGGCTCCGAGGATTCGTAGTGTGTGCATGGACTACTTATTTAGCATTTTCCTATTTAAATGAAATCCTTGTTTTAAAGGTAATAAATATGTGTTTCTCAAATGTATCTGTTTATTTTTTTAAGATACATATGTTAAAGGAAACCTACCATTTGATGTGATGCATTATGAAGCAAACTTATCTTGAGAATGCTGTAGCTACACTGATGCAGGATCATATCTTGGTTAATCCCTGACTTAAACATTCAGGACCTTGGGAAAGCCGGGCCAGGCTGGCTGCCTCCATCAACACATTAGACACCGAGCTTGTAATTACAAATGGAGGTTAGTCAAGACATTAAAAATCCGCTTGAGCTGGATGACTCGTACACAGCAGCTGGGGGATGGTGCAGCAATTGATTTTTCTGCCTTCAGGCACAATCCAGGGATTACATCATCCTGTCCTGCAGAGAAAAACTTATGTGGTAGGAGAAGCAATGAAACTAGCTGAAGAAGCTGTAGAAGCGACAAAGCTTCATTATCATAATGTTATATCTGTTTTATCTGCAAAACCACTCAGCTCAGGGATTAACCAAGATATGATCCTGCATCAGTGCAGCTACAGCATTCTCAAGGTATGTTTGCTTCATAAGGCATCAAATCAAATAGTAGGTTTTCTTTTAAATCTACCCTTCAGTACTCAATGGGGACTTATATCAAGGCTTGTACCCCAGTTTTTTGGCATTGCAAAATAATCATATTGCCCTGAGAACTGACAGGCATTGCAATTATTTTCCCCTTTACACCACCACCACCACCATGTCATGAAGGGAGCCTCCTGATGTATCGTACAGCGGCGCACAGAGTTCTGGAATATGATAAATCTCCCCCTTTTACTCTCTCTCCCTGCATGCTCCACAAATAGGAAAAAATGTCATTAAAGTTGCCTTTTACAACTTGTAGAATTATCTGCAGAGCAACCCATTTCATTGTTGTGTGTTTACTTGAGGGATATGGGACGTTAGTGCCACGCCTTTCCCTAGTAAGCAAAACACACACACACCTGGCCGGCCACAAGACTTAAAAGAAAACACAATTCTTCAGATCTGGCCATGGTCCTGTTCTAATGCTCATATGCCCAAAGTCGCAATGGACCTTATTTTCACTACAGACAGGTTGCAGAAGTCCAATACAGCTGGCTTGCACACATTTTTGAGCGATATAAATTTGTTTTAACTTTGATTGCACCATGACATAATCCTGTTCTGAGTCTGAGGTTTGCATTGGTTTGGATGCATTTAAAAACAAACAAAAGACATGTGACCTCCTTTTCTGCTCCCATACAGCTGCTCCCTCAGGCTCCTACACTCGCACAAGGACAGAGCTCAGTGTGTGGTGAGATGACATCAGTGGGGGAGGGAGGAGCTGTGCAGGAGCAAAAAGGTGGGGGATGAGAGCCGAGGAGTGAACTAGCAGCACAAGTCACATGTTTGTTTGTTTTTTTTTTTTTGTTTTTTTTTTGAAACTACACTCCTCAGTGGGTGAAAAATAAATTTTAAGAAGTGTGTTAACACTTTAGATGTTAGACAGGGGTTAAAACAAAATGGAGGTGTAATTTACAAGCTGTAATTTTTTTCGGACAATACATACATTTTTGGCCAAAAATTAAACCGTCACAAAGTATTGAATGATAAAAAAAACTCCACAACGTTTGATACCCAATTTCTCCCGAGTATGAGGATGCACCATATTTGATGGTAACCTGCTGTATGGGCGCACGGCCGGGCATAGAAGGGAAGGAGCGCCATTCAGAGCAGATCTGCTTTGTCAAATTTTACAGGCTACAAAATGTTTATTTTTTTTTTTTTGTAATTTGGACATATGGGGAATTATTTTTTGTGTGGATGAGATCCACTTTTCAGTTACATAATTTATCATTTTTTACCACATCCATCCACCGAGGCCTGACCTAGGTGTGGAGGCACCTGGATTCCCTGGCACCCGAGTGGCTAGCTTGGAGCAGGGCATAGCGCCACAGGGGGCTTGGTCCAGTCCCCGTCCACGGCAGTAAGAGCCAGAGAGGGGGATGCAAGAAGTGGGGGAGGCCGCAGTATGATGGAAGGTTCCCCCTGGGGCAATCCTGATTTATGTGTAATGAAGGAATCCCTGGGCAGAGGGTAAAGGGGAGGCCCATGATGGTAGCGGCTGCAACTAGGGATCAGGTGTGGAGCCCGAGGATGATTAACATATTACTCACAGTCTCTTTACTCAAAAGACTTCCAACACCGTAACCGTTAACAAACTGAGGTCGTAGATCCTTCCTGATGGGTTCCACAAGGTAGGTGTTGGTTGGCTAACAGTCTGCATGTAGTTCACAGTCCTGGTCGTTTAGTTTGAGCTGAAGAATAGCTTAGGCCAGTGGTGGCGAACATATGGCACTGGTGCCAGAGGCGGCACTCGGAGCCCTCTTTGTGGGCACCCAGGCCATCACCCCAGCATGAAGTTCACCAGACAGGACTCAAAGAATCTTCCTACAATGATAGGCTAATTTTCCCACCTCCTTTCAACTGCGGTGGTGTCTTTAGGAGGCTGAATGACTAAAAGTTGTCAATGAACAAGGAGAAATAAATTAATGCTTAAATTGATGCGCTGGCACTTTGCAATAAATAAGTGGCTTTTGGTTGAAGTTTGGGCACTCAGGCTCTAAAAGGTTCGCCATCACTGGCTTAGGCTGCTAGGGAAGGAATACATTGTTACATTTTATTGTAAACAGTCAAAACTTTAACCCTGCTTTCATAGGCAGAATACAATTTGGCTGCAATATCACAAATAGCCACTCGGTGGTAGTATAGGATAAGGGATTTGGGCATTGGCAACAGAGCTGTGCACACTCTGCTTACCACACAGCAGCCAACCGGAGTGGGTTAAATTCATTTTGCTCCATCCAGCAGGGCATTACAGTTTCCTTAAACCAAATCCAGCAATTCTGGTCTTCTGTTTTTATTATTGTAGTTACACATTTGATAATATCAGTTGAATGCCTTGATTCTATTTCATGTTGAGAGATAGGGCCTATTAGGTTAGTTAGAGGCCAGGCCCCTAGCCTTTGGCATACCTCACAATTGAGATGTAATGGGACACTTCCAGATGGGGTTAAAGTGTGTCCAAAGCTCAGGTTGTGTACTTGGGACATAGTTAGAAGGGAGGAATCGGATCCACGCTTCACTGTGGAAATTTTATTTCCCTTAAGCCCTGCTTTTTATTCCGCCCCTCACTCCACCCCCACACAGTATAATTTTCCCCCTTGCCTAGTTCCACCCACGGCTCCCCTTCACATTTTGTCCAATCATTTCCCCCTACCATTGTGGCCCCCTCATATTATTATTAATAATAATTATTCTTTATATAGCGCACATAGATTCCGCAGAGCTGCACAGAGTTTGCCAAATCAGTTCCTGTCCCCAATGGGGCTCACAATCTCATCAACCTACCAGTATGTTTTTGAGTGTGGGAGCAAATCAGAGGACCCGGAGGAAGCTCACACAAACGCGGGGAAAACTAGCAAACTCTTTGCAGATGTTGACCCTGGGACTTGAATCCAGGTCCCCAGCGCTGCAAGGCTGTAATTCTTACCACTGAGCTACCGTGTGCCCCAGCTCCCTCTTATTGCTGCTTAAAAAAATATTAAACACCCGTAGCTCTTCTGTCCCCTTCTGCTCCTGTCTCTCACCCTGAATCCATCAGCCAGATGACGACATAGTAATGATGTGGGGAGTTGTTGGCTCTCTGCTTCACCACTGATTTGCCCTTTGGAAGATCTAGAACATCCTACCACCTGGAACTGAGCCCAAAATCTGGGACTGTCCCACTAGATCTGGGACAGTTGGGAGATATGAAGATTGTAATACATGGCCACATCAGTTCTACATCCAGAAGCTACCGGTATATGCTCTGGACCTATCACATTCATCTCCCCTTATATTACACATGGACAGAGGATGTCCCAAAAGGTCAACCCCAGTGATACAATGATCTGTACAACAGGTGACGTGTGTTCTTCTTTTCCTGTGTTTAAAATTCTTTTAATATAAGAAAATATTTAAAATATATATATATATATATATATTTAAAAACAAAAAAATTACCTGTACATAATCTTCTCTTACGGATTGGAAAGATGTACCTTATCAAGCCTTAAAGAGGACCTGTCACCCAAAATTTTGGCACTAGGAGCTGCTTACTAAAGTAAAAGCAACTCCTAGTGCTTGAACAAATGCTGCAGTGTTAGGATAGGGTTACCGGAAGTAAGCAGCTTTAGTAAGCAGCTCCTAGTGCCGAAATTTTAGGTGACAGGTCCTCTTTAAGACATTGGGGGAAATTTACTACACTATCCTGGACTACACAAAAGCCTGTGGAACAACACAAATGTGTGAAAGTAAAACAGACTTGGCCGACCTGCACACCTGTCATAGAAAGACCGCTTTATCTTATGCAGCTCCAGCAGTGGTCACAGTCTCAGTGACATAGATGCGCTGGTGCCATAATTACCATAGATGATGTATAGACCCCTGAAAGTGACCAATCAATCGCAAAATCATACAGCACCACCCACCTGAACTAGCCAATCAGAAGCCACATCACCCTGCTCCACCCACCTGCCTCCATTATAAATACCGTTGCCAGTCATATGTATAGACAGTTGGCGGCAAGACTTCAAGACGTGTGGACCTATGGAGCCCTGGGACCTAGGGATCCTGAATGTCTGGACCCCAGGACGTGTGGATCTCTGGACACCTGGCTACCTAGGATATTTATTGGCAGTAACCGTCTAAGCCCAGAGGAAGGGCAATCCTTCAGCAATGGTTTCCCTAGAGGTTTCCTCCACAGAGGTTTTTCCTCTCCTGAGTGCCGAATGGTGACACCTTGTGAGTCTGCCATGGGATTGGCATTATAAATAATAATATTTAGGAAAATAAATAAATATTTGGTCCTTTAATTCCCAATCATGTTTTTTGTAATTTTTTTTTGGTTTAATTCATTTTTCTTGATAATGAGGGTTAATACAAGGTCTGTACACATCACATTGCACAGTTATAAGGTAAATATATGCAGGGGGTATAGTCCAATAACTGCCCCTATGGATGTATCTGCCCCCAGTGATTGCCCCTTACCATGTGAAGAAGCCATACCACCCAACTGGTGTACAAGCCCCGAAACAGGTGCAATTCCCGACCATGCAATTATTTCCTATTTTCTTGGTAAGGGGTTGCGCTAATACTTGTTGAGGACATTTGGAAACCTTTATTCTGAACAAGTCAGAAAACTTGCATACAAGCCCAGATAAATGTAATCTCCCAACTTTCGAGAAAGAAAGAAAAAAGATGTGGTGTGCTATGCATGCCATAATTTTTTTTTTTTGCCATAAGCCAAGCCTTATGCTCCACCCCATATTCCACTACACATTATAATTACCCCCTTAGTGCCCTCCATCCCCCTCACATTGTGTCCCCCCAGTTCACTGTCACTTTGTAGCCCCTCTAATATTGTGCCCCAAGCTCTCTCATATTAAAGCCTCCACCAGCTCCCCCTTATATTATCCCCACCAGCTCCCCCTTAATTTGTGGCCCCCAACAGCTACCCCTATTATTTTGACACCCCCCCCCCCCCACTAGCAGAGCTAACCCTCTTATTTAACCCCCAAGCAGTTGTTATTCTCCCCCTATAGTAAAATAATTCACACCTTTCCCGTTCCCTCTCAGCGGCTCCTCTCCCTCTGCTGTGTGTAGTAGAAAACCCGTCAGGCAGATGACATTATCACATCACGCCTGCCGCCTCTGCTACATTTAGCAGAGTTACTCAGTTAATCAGCTCTGTTGGTGTCCAAATTGCTGCCTCGGTACATACCTCCCACTGGGGGGGACAGAGCCCCAGCTCAGTGGTTAGCATTACAGCCTTGCAGCGCTGGAGACCTGGGTTCATGTCCCAGGGTCAACATCTGCAAAGAGTTTGTATGTTCTCTCCATTTTTGCGTGGGTTTCCCCCGTGTCCTCCGGTTTCCTCCAACACTCCAAAACATACTGGTAGGTTGATTAGATTGTGAGCCCCATTGGGGACATGGACTGATTTGGCAAACTTGGTGCAGCGCTGCATAATCTGTGTGCACTGGTCCGTTTTTAAGCAGTCTGTTAAACGCATGCGTTTTTTGAAAACGCATCCGTTTTTGACAGGTTTTACCAATTATCTTAATTAAAAGTGGTCAAAAACGGATGCATTTTTTTAAAAAAACGCATGCGTTTTTGGATGGACTGCTTTAAAACGGACCAAAAACTGGTTTAAAACGCCATGTGTGGCATCACCCTTACAGGTGCGAATATAAATCAATTGACCTTTCAGCTGCCTCCATTGTTCTCCGCATAGTTTACAAAGTGGTTGTTCGGATTACATGAGAGCTGATTGTATAATGGATGTCTCATACCTAGTTCTTATAACTTCTTTCTCTACGGCGCTCAGAACAAAGTAACTGGCACTAACTATGAAACACAGAAGCACCTTGGGATTAGAGCCAGACTAAAGTTGCAAAACACAATACTAGAGCCCTGCTATTTCCCCACAAAGCAGCGACCCTCCTCCTCGTCCTCCTCGTCCTCCTCCTCCTCTCTCCTCCTTCCTTCCATCATTTCAGGGGAGGGGAGGAGGTGTGGGCCCTACTCTGCAACCACCACACAAAGTCAGTCCAGTAGCAAAGTTTGTGCTGCTAAAGATGGAGGGTTACAAAAGTTTTCTGTTTTTCCTCGTGTCTGCCCTGGTTTTAGGATTCACTCTGGTCATCTTCGTGTTGGTCTGGGTGTTAGACTACAGCGACGGGCTGGCATGGGACGGAGGCAATGCTGAATTTAACTGGCATCCGGTATTGATCATCACAGGCTTCATCTTCATTGAAGGCATCGGTATGTTCCTAGTGTCTGATATCATCCTAGTTTCTAGGTGTGAAATATATTTGTCATTTTATATCTTCATAATTCACATTCTTTTACTGATTTAGTGTAGTTTTACATTCTTCGGCCCTGGGCTTATTCCGGTGTAATTATTCGTACAGACTGTATGCTGGTATTTGTAGTTCTTTAGAGCTGACACCGTTTGTTGATGCTAAACCTTAGAAAATTAAGAAGTCTCCAAAATGTAAACAAATCCCTATTTCATAACCTCTTACCACATGCCACATCTGGCAGGAAACCGAAACGGTGGGGAGTCCTGCACAAGTCAAGTCTTCTTACATAAGTGTCTACTCACTAACAGATTTTGGGAATGAGGGGTTCTTAATTTTGTAATTAAGCTTAAATATAACAATTTAAAAAAAAAAAAGTTTTTAGAACCTGTGACATGTCAGACGTTTTGATTGGTAAGGTTCTGATCCAAACTCATATGGAGCCTGAAGGTTGTTTTCCTTGTGGCGTTTTTGGCGCATTTTTAAACGCATCCAAAACGCAAGTGGAGGGGATTCTGACAAATATGTTTCCCATAAAATGCATGCGTTTCATTAGAAAAATATATGAGTTTTGGCCAAATCCCCTCCACTTGCGCTTGGAATGTGTTTAAAAATGCAACAAAAATGCCATGTGGGAAAGCGCCCTGAATGTGTATCCTCCTTGTTTTTTTGGGTTACTTACTACTGTTGGATATATCTAGTGACTACTACTATAAGCATACCTTTTATGTATGGGGGTATGTTATATGACATTACAGTCACTCTGTTATGTTACTGGGGGTATGTTATATGACATACATTCACTCTGTTATGTTACTGGGGGTATGTTATATGCATTACATTCAATCCGTTATGTTACTGGGGGTATGTTATATGACATACAGTCATCCGTTATGTTACTGGGGGTATGTTATATGACAACAGTCACTCGTTATGTTACTGGGTATGTTATATAACATTACATTCACTACGTTATGTTACTGGGGGTATGTTATATAACATTACATTCATCCTTATGTTACTGGGGGTATGTTATATGACATTACAGTCACTTCGTTTATGTTATGGGGGTATGTTATATGACATTACAGTCATCCGTTATGTTACTGGGGGTATGGTATAAAATAAGACATTCACTACTGGTAATATAACATACATTCACTAACGTATTCTTATAGTAGTAGTCACTAGATATATCCACAGTAGTAAGTAACCCAAAAAACAAGGAGGATACACATTCGGCGCTTTCCACATGGCATTTTGGTTGCATTTTTAAACACATTCCAAGCGCAGTGGAGGGGATTTGGCCAAAACTTCATATATTTTCTAATGAAACGCATGCATTTTATGGGAAACTATTTGCGTTTTGTCAGAATCCCTCCACTGCGTTTTGGATGCGTTTAAAATGTGCCAAAAACGCCACAAGGAAAACAAACCTTCAGGCTCCATATGAGTTTGGATCAGAACCTACCAATCAAAACGTCTGACATGTTCACAGGTTCTAAAAACTTTTTTTTTTTTTAAATTGTTATATTTAAGCTTAATTACAAAATTAAGAACCCTCATCCCAAAATCTGTTAGTGAGTAGACACTTATGTAAGACTTGACTGTGCAGGACTCCCCACCGTCGGTTGTTCTGCCAGATGTGGCATGTGGTAGAGGTTAGAAAGGGATTGTTTTACATTTGGGACTTCTATTTTCTAAGGTTTACATCAACAAACGGTGTCAGCTCTAAAGAACTACAAATTCCCGCATACAGTCGTACGAAATTACACCGGAATAAGCCCAGGGCCGAAGAATGTAAACTACACAAATCAGTAAAAGAATGTGAATATGTAAGATAAAATGACAAATATATTCACACCTAAAACTAGGATAGAATCTCACTAGGAACATACCGATGCCTTCAATGAAGTGAAGCCTGTGATGATCAATACGGATGCCAGTTAAATTCAGCATGCCTCCTCCCATGCCAGCCCGTCGCTTGTAGTTAACACCAGACCACACGAAAGACCAGATGAATCCTAAACCAGGCAGACACGGAGGAAAAACAGAAAACTTTTGTAACCCTCCATCGTTAGCAGCACAAACTTTGCTACTGCTGACTGACTTTGTGTGGTGGTTGCAGAGTAGGGCCCACACCTCCTCCCCTCCCCTGAAATGATGGAAGGAAGGAGGAGAGAGGAGGAGGAGGACGAGGAGGAGAGAGGAGGTCGCTGCTTTGTGGGGAATAGCAGAGCTCTAGTATGTTTTTTGCAACTTTGTCTGGCTCTAATCCCAAGGTGCTTCGTTGTTTCATAGTTAGTGCCAGTTACTTTGTTCTGAGCGCCGTAGAGAAGAAGTTATAAGAACTAGGTATGAGACATCCATTAACAATCAGCTCTCGTAATCCGACACCACTTTGTAAACATGCGGAGAACAATGAGGCACTGAAAGTCAATTGATTTATATTCGCACCTGTAAGGGTGATGCCACATCGCGTTTTTAAACAGTTTTTGGGTCCGTTTAAAGCTCTCCATCCAAAAACCATGCGTTTTTTAAAAAAGCATCCGTTTTTGACCACTTTTATATAAGATAATTGGTAAAAACCTGTCAAAACGGATGCGTTTTCAAAAAAGCCATGCGTTTTAACAGACGGCTTAAAACGGACCAGGCACACAGATTATGCGCGCTGCACCAAGTTTTGCCAATCAGTCCCATGTCCCCAATGGGGCTCACAATCTAATCAACCTACCAGTATGTTTTGGAGTGTTGGAGGAAACCGAGAGACACGGGGGAAACCACCACGCAAAAATGCAGAGAACATACAAACTCTTGCAGATGTTGACCCGGGACATGAACCCAGGTCTCCACGCTGCAAGCTGTAATGCTAACCACTGAGCTGGGGCTCTGTCCCCCCCAGTGGAGGTATGTACCGAGGCACAGCAATTTGGACACCAACAGAGCTGATTACTGTGTAACTCTGCTAAAGGTAGCAGAAGCGGCAGGCGTGATGTGATATGTCATCTGCCTGACAGGTTTTCTACTACACACAGCAGAGGAGGGAGCCGCTGAGAGGGAACGGAAGAGTGTGAATTATTTTACTATAGGGGAGAATAACAACTGCTTGGGGTTAAATAAGAGGTTAGCTCTACTATGGGGGGGGGGGGGGGGTGTCAAAATATAGGGGTAGCTGTTGGTGGGCCACAATTAAGGGACTGGTGGGGATAATATAAGGGGGAGCTGGTGGGGCTTTAATATGAGAGAGCTTGGGCACAATATTAGAGGGCTCAAAGTGACCGTGAACTGTGACACAATTGGGGATGGAGGGGCACTAAGGGGTAATTATAATGTGTAGTGGAATATGGGGTGGAGCATAAGGCTTGGCTTATGGCAAAAAAAAAAAATTATGGCATGCATAGCACACCACATCTTTTTCTTCTTTCTTTCTCGAAAGTTGGGAGATTACATTTATCTGGGCTTGTATGCAAGTTCTCTGACTGTTCAGAATAAAGGTTTCCAAATGTCCTCAACAATATTAGCGCAACCCCTTACCAAGAAAATAGGAAATATTGCATGGTCGGAATGCACACTGTTTCGGGGCTTGTCACCAGTTTTGTAGTATGGCTCTTCTTCACATGGTAAGGGGCAATCACTGGGGGCAGATACATCCATAGGGGGGTTTATTGGACTATACCCCCTGCATATTTTACCTTATACTGTGCAATGTGATGTGTACAGACCTTGTATTAACCCTCATTATCAAGAAAAATTTAATTAAACCAAAAAAAATTACAAAAACATGATTGGGAATAAAAGGACCAATATTTATTTTTTTCCAAATATTATTATTTATAATGCCCAATCCCATGGCAGCCACAAGGTGTCACCATTCGCACTCAGGAGAGGAAAAACCTGTGTGGAGGAAACCTCTGGAACCATTGCTGAAGGATTGCCCTTCCCTGGGCTTAGACGTACTGCCAATAAATATCCTAGGTACCGTGTCCAGAGATCCACACGTCCTGGGGTCCAGACATTCAGGATCCCTAGGTCCCAGGGCTCCAAGTCCACACGTCTTGAGTCTTGCCGCCAAATGTCTAATACATATGACGGCAACAACGGTATTTATAATGGAGGCAGGGGGTGGAGCAGGGTGTTGTGGCTTCTGATTGGCTAGTTCAGGGTGGGTGGTGCTTATGATTTTTCGATTGATTGGTCACTTTCAGGGGTCTATACATCATCTATGGTAATTATGGCACCAGCGCATCAATGTCACTGAGACTGTAACCACTGCTGGAGCTGCATAAGATAAAGCGGTCTTTCTATGACAGGTGTGCAGGTCGGCCAAGTCTGTTTTTACTTACACACACATGTGTTGTTCCACAGGCTTTGGTCTAGTCCCAGGATAGTGTAGTAAATCCCCCATGTCTTAAAGAGACCTGTCACCTAAATTTCGGCACTAGGAGCTGCTTACTAAAGCTCTTACTTCCGGTAACCCTATCCAACACGCAGCATTTTTCAGCACTAGGAGTTGCTTTTACTTTAGTAAGCTCCTAGTGCCAAAATTTTGGTGACAGGTCCTCTTTAAGGCTTGATAAGGTACATCTTTCCAATCCGTAGAGATTAGTACAGGTAATTTTTTTGTTTTTATTAATATATATCTAAATATATATATTATTTTATATTTTCTTATCTTAAAAGAATTTTAACACAGGAAAAGAGGAACACACGTCACCTGTTGTACAGATCATTGTATCACTGGGACTTACTACTGTTGGATATATCTAGTGACTACTACTATAAGCATACCGTAGTGAATGTAATGTTATATACCATACCCCCAGTAACATAACGGAGTGACTGTAATGTCATATAACATACCCCCAGTAACATAACGGAGTGACTGTAATGTCATATAACATACCCCCAGTAACATAACGTAGTGAATGTAATGTTATATAACATACCCCCAGTAACATAACGTAGTGAATGTAATGTTATATAACATACCCCCAGTAACATAACAGAGTGAATGTAATGTCATATAACATACCCCCAGTAACATAACAGAGTGAATGTAATGTCATATAACATACCCCCAGTAACATAACAGAGTGAATGTAATGTCATATAACATACCCCCAGTAACATAACAGAGTGAATGTTATGTACTGGGGGTATGTTATATGACATTACATTCACTCGTTATGTTACTGGGGGTATGTTATAATGACATTTACACTGTTATGTACAGGGGTATGTTTATATGACATTACATCACTCTGTTATGTACTGGGGTATGTTATATGACTACATTCAATCCGTTGTGTACTGGGGGGTATGTTATGACATTACAGTCACTCCGTTATGTTACTGGGGGTAGGTTTATATGACATTACAGTCACTACGTTATGTTACTGGGGGTAGTTTATAACTTACATCATACGTTATGTTACTGGGGGTAGTTATATAACATTACATTCACTCCTTTATGTACTGGGGGTATGTTATACTGACATAACAGCACGTTCGTTATGTTACTGGGGGGTATGTATATGACATTACAGTCACTCCGTTATGTTACTGGGGGTATGGTATATAACATACATTCACTACGGTATCTTATAGTAGTAGTCACTAGATATATCCACAGTAGTAAGTAACCCAAAAAACAGGAGTGATACACATTCTGGCGCTTTCCACATGGCATGTTTTGGTGCATTTTTTAAAACACTTCCAAGCGCAAGTGGAGGGGATTTGGCCAAACTTCATATATTTTCTAATGAAAGCGCATGCATTTTATGGGAAACATATTTGCGTTTTGTCAGAATCCCTCCACTGCGTTTTGAGATGCGTTTAAAATTGCCAAAAACGCCACAAGGAAAACAAACCTTCAGGCTCCATATGAGTTTGGATCAGAACCTTACCAACAAACGTCTGACATGTTCACAGGTTCTAAAAACTTTTTTTTTTTTAAATTGTTATATTTAAGCTTAATTACAAAATTAAGAACCCTCATCCCAAAATCTGTTAGTGAGAGACACTTATGTAAGACTTGACTGTGCAGGACTCCCCACCGTTCGATTTTCTGCCAGATGTGGCATGTGGTAGAGGTTAGAAAGGGATTTGTTTTACATTGGGACTTCTATTTTCTAAGGTTTACATCAACAAACGGTGTCAGCTCTAAAGAACTACAAATTCCCGCATACAGTCGTACGAAATTACACCGGAAAAGCCCAGGCCGAAGAATGTAAACTACACAAATCAGTAAAAGAATGTGATATGTGAAGATTAAAATGACAAATATATTCACACCTAAAACTAGGATATAATCTCACTAGGAACATACCGATGCCTTCAATGAAGTGAAGCCTGTGATGATCAATACCGGATGCCAGTTAAATTCAGCATGTCCTCCTCCATCCAGCCCGTCGCTTGTAGTCTAACACCAGACCACACGAAAGACCAGATGAATCCTAAACCAGGCAAGACACGGAGGAAAAACAGAAAACTTTTGTAACCCTCCATCGTTAGCAGCACAAACTTTGCTACTGACTGCTGACTTTGTGTGGTGGTTGCAGAGTAGGGGCCCACACCTCCTCCCTCCCTGAAATGATGGAAGGAAGGAGGAGAGAGGAGGAGGAGGACCAGGAGGAGAGGAGGAGGGCGCTGCTTTGGTGGGGAATAGCAGAGCTCTAGTATGTGTTTTTGCAACTTTGTCTGGCTCTAATCCCAAGGTGCTTCGTTGTTTCATAGTTAGTGCCAGTTACTTTGTTCTGAGCGCCGTAGAGAAGAAGTTATAAGAACTAGGTATGAGACATCCATTAACAATCAGCTCTCGTAATCCGACACCACTTTGTAAACTATGCGGAGAACAATGAGGCACTGAAAGTTCAATTGATTTATATTCGCACCTGTAAGGGTGATGCCACATGGCGTTTTAAACAGTTTTTGGGTCCGTTTTAAAGCTCTCCATCCAAAAACCAATGCGTTTTTTAAAAAAGCATCCGTTTTTGACCACTTTTAATAAGATAATTGGTAAAAACCTGTCAAAACGGATGCGTTTTCAAAAAAAGCATGCGTTTAACAGACGCTTAAAACGGACGCAGGCACACAGATTATGCGCGCTGCACCAAGTTTTGCCAATCAGTCCATGTCCCCAATGGGGCTCACAATCTAATCAACCTACCAGTAGTTTTGGAGTGTTGGAGGAAACCGGAGGACACGGGGAAACCCCAGCAAAAATGGCAGAGAACATACAAACTCTTGCAGATGTTGACCCGGGACATGAACCCAGGTCTCCACCTGCAAGCTGTAATGCTAACCACTGAGCTGGGGCTCGTCCCCCCCGCTGGAGGTATGTACCGAGGCACGCAATTTGGACACCAACAGAGCTGATTACTGTGTAACTCTGCTAAAGGTAGCAGAAGCGGCAGGCGTGATGTGATATGTCATCTGCCTGACAGGTTTTCTACTACACACAGCAGAGGAGGGAGCCGCTGAGAGGGAACGGAAGAGTGTGAATTATTTTACTATAGGGGAGAATAACAACTGCTTGGGGTTAAATAAGAGGTTAGCTCTACTATGGGGGGGGGGGGGGGGTGTCAAAATAATAGGGGTAGCTGTTGGGGGCCACAATTAAGGGACTGGTGGGGATAATATAAGGGGGAGCTGGTGGGGCTTTAATATGAGAGAGCTTGGGCACAATATTAGAGTGGCTACAAAGTGACGTGAACTGGACACATATTGGGATGGAGGGGCACTAAGGGGTAATTATAATGTGTAGTGGAATATGGGGTGGAGCATAAGGCTTGGCTTATGGCAAAAAAAAAAATTATGGCATGCATAGCACACCACATCTTTTTCTTCTTTCTTTCTCGAAAGTTGGGGAGATTACATTTATCTGGGCTTGTATCAAGTTCTCTGACTGTTCAGAATAAAGGTTTCCAAATGTCCTCAACAATATTAGCGCAACCCCTTACCAAGAAAATAGGAAATATTGCATGGTCGGAATTGCACACTGTTTCGGGGCTTGTCACCAGTTTGTAGTATGGCTCTCTTCACATGATAAGGGGCAATCACTGGGGGCAGATACATCCTAGGGGGCTTTATTGGACTATACCCCCTGCATATTTTACCTTATACTGTGCAATGTGATGTGTACAGACCTTGTATTAACCCTCATTATCAAGAAAAATTGAATTAAACCAAAAAAAATTACAAAAACATGATTGGGAATAAAAGGACCAATATTTATTTTTTTCCAAATATTATTATTATAATGCCCAATCCCATGGCACCACAAGGTGTCACCATTCGCACTCAGGAGAGGAAAAACCTCTTGGAGGAAACCTCTGGAACCATTGCTGAAGGATTGCCCTTCCCTGGGCTTAGACGTACTGCCAATAAATATCCTAGGTAGCACCGTGTCCAGAGATCCACACGTCCTGGGGTCCAGACATTCAGGATCCCTAGGTCCCAGGGCTCCAAGTCCACACGTCTTGAGTCTTGCCGCCAAATGTCTAATACATATGACGGCACAACGGTATTTATAATGGAGGCAGGGGGTGGAGCAGGGTGTTGTGGCTTCTGATTGGCTAGTTCAGGGTGGGTGGTGCTTATGATTTTTCGATTGATTGGTACTTTCAGGGGTCTATACATCATCTATGGTAATTATGGCACCAGCGCATCATGTCACTGAGACTGTAACCACTGCTGGAGCTGCATAAGATAAAGCGGTCTTTCTATGACAGGTGTGCAGGTCGGCCAAGTCTGTTTTTACTTACACACACTGTGTTGTTCCACAGGCTTTGGTAGTCCCAGGATAGTGTAGTAAATCCCCCATGTCTTAAAGAGGACCTGTCACCTAAATTTCGGCACTAGGAGCTGCTTACTAAAGCTTGCTTACTTCCGGTAACCCTATCCAACACGCAGCATTTTTCAGCACTAGGAGTTGCTTTTACTTTAGTAAGCACTCCTAGTGCCAAAATTTTGGGTGACAGGTCCTCTTTAAGGCTTGATAAGGTACATCTTTCCATCCGTAGAGATTATGTACAGGTAATTTTTTTGTTTTTATTAATATATATCTAAATATATATATTATTTTATATTTTCTTATCTTAAAAGAATTTTAACACAGGAAAAGAGGAACACACGTCACCTGTTGTACAGATCATTGTATCACTGGGTAACAGAGTGAATGTAATGTCATATAACATACCCCCAGTAACATAACGTAGTGACTGTAATGTCATATAACATACCCCCAGTAACGTAATGTTATATAACAGTGATGGCAAACCTTTTAGAGACCGAGTGCCCAAACCAAACCAAAACCCATTTATTACCCTGATGTGCCAACGTGCCATTTTAAGCAGTAACTTATTGCTACCTTTTCTTCCACTTATTTAATTGTATCGGCCGCCTAAGGCCCCCAATACAGTTGAAAGAAGGTGGGCAAATTCAGACTATTATTGTAGCATCTCTCCAGGGTCTCTCTGTTTAGGAAGAATGGTGGGTCCAGCAGGAGGACCTCCAAAGATAATGCAGTTATTTCAACACCTGCTCAATTTTCAAGCAGTTCCAAACAGTCAATGAAGTGTCACTGTAAAATAATGCTGAGCAGGAAGATTTAATGGATTTGTTCCTGTTTGTGAACTCTGTCCTGGGCTGATGGCCTGAGTGCCCACAGAAAGGGCTCTGAGTGCCACCTCTGGCACCAGTGCCATAGGTTCGCCATCAATGTTATATAACATACCCCCAGTAACGTAATGTTATATAACATACCCCCAGTAACGTAATGTTATATAACATACCCCCAGTAACATAACGGAGTGAATGTAATGTTATATCACATACCCCCAGTAATGTAATGTTATATAACATACCCCCAGTAACATAACGTAGTGAATGTAATGTTATATAACATACCCCCAGTAACATAACGGAGTGAATGTAATGTTATATATCATACCCACAGTAACATAACGGAGTGACTGTAATGTCATATAACATACCCCCAGTAACATAACGTAGTGACTGTAATGTCATATATCATACCCCCAGTAACATAACGTAGTGACTGTAATGTCATATATCATACCCACAGTAACGTAACGGAGTGACTGTAATGTTATATACCATACCCCCAGTAACATAACGGATTGAATGTAATGTCATATAACATAAGAAGGGCGGGGTGATGACGCGATCGGAACAAGTGGGGAGAGAAGGTGGAGGTTGGCGATCGGTGGGTACTTGGTCGTGGTGTCGGGGTACTTCGGCGCCAGACTTCTCGTGTGATTATAGTGAGGCCTTAGTGATTGTTATTTTGCACCGCAGTGAGCAGCATGAGCGGCGCTGTGACGCAGGGAGGCGGGATGTAGGCTCAGGTGTGGACTCGACATGTACTCTATAGGCTCATTCTCTGTTCTGTTATGTGCAGGGATCACGATAGATAGCAAAGACTACAAAGTCCAGCTGATGACGCCATTGTATTACACACTGAAGGGCAGATGCATCATATGTATCTGTTCTGGGAAGAGTGTGGGGTTTGCCCCTTCTAGTGTCACCCATCTTCCAGACAATGCCTTCCTTATGATATTGTGTGTACACTGGGTGCACCCTCTGATTTTGAAGGCACCAACTTCTCTAATACTGACACTAGGTAGGAGCCGCCAGCGTACGGGTCCGCTTACAGTTACGATGCCAGTTATCTACACCCCATACACCTAAACGGAAAGCAGTATAAATTCTGTATATACTTTGTCGTATTATGTTTTAAGGCGCATCTTCACCAGGATAAAGGATTGTAACCAGCCACTACACTTGGTGTAGGCCCCCTGCCTGCGCAGAATCTGCTCTTCTTTAAGCTACCTGTATCCCATTGGTTTTATAGAAAAAAAGATGAAGACATTATTCAAATGAGGAGATCCCGTCCATTAACACCTATGGAGCACCAGAGCTTGATCAGGCTCATTGCTATTAGTGTAAAACCTTGCTTTTTAATAAAACAAAACCGGGATAATACAATGCAAAATAAAAACAGATCCTCTCCAAAGGTGCACATCGCCATGCATGGCTGTGTGCTTGGTTTATCAATCTTTAACTCCTGGTGGTAGATGTATCCTTTAAAGAAAATCTACCATCCAATATCAAACACTGGTAACCAGGCCACTTAACCATAGATCAGCAACCATGTACTGAGTAACTGTTTTAATTTCTTATCCCGGCCTCTTTACTTTTAAATACAAAGTCAGGTTACACTAGCCTGTGAAGCCTAAGCATAGAGCTGCTTGCAGTAAAACAGCCCCCCCCATATAGAGTCTTTCTGGCTCTTTACGAAATTTTGAAGTATTTTGAAGGCTGGTGAGTGGCAATGTATCGAAATATAAGAAGATAACCACAGTCACAACAGGTCGGATCTGATGAGTATCGTGGTTCCCTGTGGTTTAATATGTTGTAGATAGTTTCCTAAAGGTACAAGCAGCTTTTATGTCTGGGTTTTTGCTCTTTCTCGTCATGTAGTGGACATATATTATGAGCTGTCATAGCTCCATCCGCTTCAGACATAAGAGGCAATGATTACTCTTCACCTACCATACAGTGGTGTGACACCTATGGCACGGGTTGCGCAGAGGTTGCACTCGGAGCCCTTTCTGTGGGCAGCATCGAGCCATCAACACAGGACCCAAACAGACCGAATCCACCAAATCTCTCTGCTCTCAAGCAACTTAAGACGATGCTCCACTCAGCGCGATTTTTAAATGTGACACTTCTTCGTGTTTGGAACTGCAATTCTTTGTAGGGTCATCCTGCTGGATCCCAACATTCTTCCTGTAACTGAGAACCCGTAGAGAAGCTATGTTGCCCTACTTGCTTTCAACTGTATGACCTTACGAGGAAGAACACGTAGCATATAAGTTAATGCTTAAAATGCCAATGTTGGCACTTCATGTAACCTAAGTCATTTTGGTTGTAGTTTGGGGCACTGTACTCTGAAAGGTTGCGCCATCACTGGCACACTAGAGGATATGTTCCCTTGATGTTAGGAGATTAGAATATCCGCAGTAACTGTTAAAATGGAGAAGTTGCCTGGGATAATCATTCCAAGAGCTTCAGCCTGCACATGCTAAGGTTTAATCTGGTTTCGCAGACTTCAGTGAAAAGCAGTGTACTCAGCAGGCTAAGCCTTTGGAATGCATCTAAAAAACACATCAAAAACATGACGCAATGCATGTAGTGAGAAGTGCCCTATTTTAATTCAGACAACCCCCTTAAGCGGAACCTGTCACCAAGTGGCGCAGACCTGTCATTGTGGGGCGCACTTAAAGCTGTAAATTCCTAGCACCTCACAAGAAAGCCGGCAATTAACGTTTTTTCACCAACCATCCACTGCATTGTCGGATTTTTTTTTCCGCTATCAAGTACACGCGCATGGAATATTCAAGTACCATCACTATGAAGGTGACAATCTGTTCGCAGGAAACTGCCGTTCACACGCTCTGTACGTGGTAAAAAAAAAAAGTTATAGATTTTGATTTGGGGAGCATGAAAAATGAAAAACAAAAAAGGGCAGGTCCTTAAGAGTTAATGGTTATAAAGTCATTAATACATACAATATTATATTGTATGTATTTACTGCAATATCTGCATCACAGGTACACTATTTCCAATCTAGGTTTCTATATGGAGGAGTTTAGTGGAGAAGTGTCCGTGACGAAAAATCCATTCCATGGTTTTTTCAATGTAGCCGCTCTGACTACCTGGATTCAGGCCAACAATATTTGACTTTGGGGCTGATTCTTTACTAGTGCTATTTTCCCCCCGGTGTTATACGGCCCCAGGGACCTGGACTCATAGTCATAGTCCAGATATATTTGTACTCGTTGCCTTCCTGCGGACGTCATGTTTTGTACATGCACTCAGATTACTATAATTATTTTGTTACAGTGGTTGTATTTCTTGCAGAGGAAGAGACGATAATTAACACTGTATGGCTAGCTAGCCCGAGTTTGGGTTATGCGCATTTTTCAGCTCCGGTAAGTAGCTGTTAATGGTCTGGTATGGTACAGACTCAAGGCTGCTTCACACGACATGTATTTCTCCAGTCCTGTATCTACAGGCCTGTATTTCTGTATAAATAACGTGACTGTTTTCATCCGTATGCAGCACGTTATTTAAACCCGTATTTTATACGATGCCCATAGACTTTTGGGCAATACAGAACTGAATAGCGGAGAAATATGGACATGCTCTATATTTTTATCGGCCATAACGGTCCGTACACTCCGTTGTCAAAAACGGCAATATAAACTGGTTTGACGTGATGTCCATTGATAATGATGTGGCCGTATGTTAACCTGTAAAAAAGAAACGGTAGTATCACTGCGAGTTTTATATACGTCCGTGTTGATGTCAGCCTAGCGGCAAAGCATTAACAAACTATGTATAAGTTCCCCATAGACGCAATGGACGCAGGTTGGAAAACCGTGACCCGCTGCCGTACACGGGCAAAGAATAGTGACCATGTCCTATCTAAACGCCTGTGTTCACAGAGCTTTGGTCCATGCATCATCTACAGTGAGGGCAAGGGGTCCACCTATCTATGGAGAGGGAAGTGGCAAGTATCTATGGATGAGGGGGTTTTGTGATTCGTCACCAAGGCTTCTGCACAACCAGCCAGTAAGTAACGGCCTGCATGTCGCCCGACCCCAACAGAACAATATACATGCCACAGGGCAGGGGGCCGTGAATTTTTTAATGAGATGTATAATGTCCATCCCCATCTGTCCTACATTTTAATACAGTATCGGCACTGGCCACTTCTGCGAAGCTGATGGGAGACCTTTTGCCCATCCACAACCCATATTTCAGCATAATGCCATGGATCCCGTCCTGATAAAACAGGTGCAATCCGAAGGGACCCCGGGCCAATCTATACAGATGAGCACAAACTGTTTAGGGGTACATTAAAGACGTCCGAATCTCTTACACTGAAAATCTTAAGCAACGGTTTTATTTGTCTGCCTTTGGGTAAAAAGGAGAAACCTGCCTTACTATTTGTTGCTTGCAAACAGACATGTCTGTCAACAAAGTTGTGCTGAATCTTAATACACAATGGGGGAGACTTTATCGTCAAGTGTCTTTCGAGGTAAAACGTCTAGTGCCAAGGTAGGGAACCAATCAGAAATCAGCTTCATTGTTAAACCATCTGTCGAAAATGAAATACTGACTCTAATTTAACAGTTCTCGTCTAAGCGCTAAGCGACATAAGATAAATCTTTCCATTTCTTCTGTAACATGTATAAGAATGGTTGCCGGATTTACCGTCACAGTTCTCTGCTTCGCTGCCCAATACAACAAGCAACAGAAACCCGACAAATTGGCTGGTTGTGCAGTGTTGGTTTGTAGCCACAAAGTTGGGCACAGAAGCGGGAGCGGGCACCTTTTATTGTATCGGGATCCGTAACGGTATAGATGACATGAGAGAGGCATGAGTGTGTAAACCCATCAAGAAGCCATTAGACCACACAGACCCTCTCACGGGTCCAGATATAAATGTGTATGAGGAGATTGCCGATGAGTGTGTACTGTTATATTATTATCAGGATTTCCAGGACTCTTCCTCTGTAACCACATTCAACCTAAAATTTACATGACCGGTATCATTAAACTTGTTCAAGGTTGAGTGGACAAACTTTTCCCAAGCAGTCAGTATCTGCTGCCAGATCCTCTATAGTGTATAATTGGTATAGCGTGGCTCCTGTGTATAGATGTGGCCCGGAGGTGGAGGGCCCGCTTTCTCTGTATTGTACTGTCCTGGCGTATGAAAGGAATGTCATATTGAATAATTTCTCCATATCCTAAATATATCACATATTATACGGGAGATAGCCTCTGGTTATGTCCTGACAGACTGGGAGGTTGTGCCTCATTGACTCACTGGACTGTCTGTGGCATAAATAAAAGTGTGTTTGCCGGAAGCGAATTGGGCTTTTTTATTGTCATGTTTTCATAGTTATCTAGTATAATTGTTGTCCATATTAAAGGGAACCTGTCACACATTTTTTCTGAAACACGCTTAGTGGCAGGTTCCATAAACCCAAGTAAGTACTGTCACCTTCTTTTAGCTAAATTTGTTTCCTTTCGGAGTCCCCATAGAAGTCAAACTTTTATCATTCATGTTTAGGGGACATGGTCCTCGGGGTGACTCTCATCTCAGGTATTTAGTCCTTCTCATTGATACTGACCACATGCATCATGATCTGATGAATGACAATCAGTGGCACTCAAAGGAGGATAGAGTCCACGCGCTGCTGTGATTTCATGTGATATGAGGATGCCTGTGATTCCTTGACGATATGTGCTTGGTGTACAGTTTGGTAATGTTTAGAAGGCTAAATGGTGCCTGCAATGATGTCACTCTGGTCACTGAACATTACTGCTGCATGCTGAGAATGGTGTGGGTAGTAGATGAGTTGCTCGATCAGCCCAAAAAGCGACCACACCACACTTGGATGACGGTGCTGTAGATATCCCTGATACCAGTCAAAGTTGTTTCCATGGGGACTGAGGGAAACCAATTTTTACTAAAATAGTTGTCAGTTATTAATAGGCTCTATGGGACAACTGTCACTACCTTTTTAAGAAAAATCTGGTGACAGGGTTCCCTTAAATACCTACTAATATCTGAACCTTCTTATTGTGCTGCGCTTAATTGATAGAGTCAACCACGTACAGTTGGGTACATAGTGCTTACCTTTGCTTTAAATGCTCATCTGAATTGCTACAATCGTGGGCCATGTTGCATACATACAGAGCGTCAGTACAAACACTGTCTATACAGATTGTTGCTTTAAAAGTATCAACTACCCTTTACTAATAGTGTGTTTTATTTTTTAATTTGAATCCTGCATGTGAAATACTAAACTGTAGTGAACTATCGTTAAGTTAAACACCTTCTCGTTCCCTTTCGCTTCTTTCTCCGTACTGAGCAGTTAGTGATAGACTTCTGAACTCCATCTCCTTCCACAGATAAGGAGGCTAATGATTAATTCTTTCTATCTAGAGGGACTGTCTGTATTTCGCTGTTTAACAAACTGCTTAAATTGGAAGAAGGCAGGGAGAAAATTACAGGGCGGTACCCTACTTATAGGCACAACCCTACTTACAGACAACCATAGTTACAGACAGGACCCCTCTGACCTACTAGTGAAGCTTTCTTATGCTTTACTATAGGCCCCAGGACGTGCAATGGTAGCTGTAGGTGTCTGTATGAGCTTTATTGATAACCATTGGTGCCATGTACAGCAAAAAATGTGTTTTTAAACTCCAATGTCCAGGGGGGGCTTCTGGGCCAAAATTTTTTGTGTCTGGATCTACATATAAATATACAGTTTCGACTTACATACAAATTCAACTTTAAACAAACATCCGGCTCCCTATCCTGTAGGTAACCCAGGGGACTGCTGCTGTATTTACACAGTTTATTATCATCTGCAGTATGTCCCATTTGTAACTTTATTTCACTTATTAAACTACTAAAGAGGTTTCAGTCTCCTCAGTAGTGAAATATAGATTGTATACACTGCAATGTGTGTATAGTCAATGTGTAATGACTAGGTTTGTATTTTCTGGCATATAAAGTCTTAGAACTTCTTTTCTTCCCGGAGATTATAAGGTAATGAATATTTATGTGTTATTGGTATTTCAGCTCGTCTGGACACTGGCTATTCTAGCTTTGTGGCGGATAGGCACTTACTTTCATTGTTGGAGGACACACCCAGCCCCCAGTATTGGATAACTGTAAGGCCAGTCATGAAATGCATCAGTCCCCAGATGCAGTTACACTAAGTGGCCACTCACAAAGCTCAGACCCACTGCTTCAGCTCTTGTGCTCTCTGTGTATAAGAAGGTACTACAGCTTCTGTGAGCCCATAAACCATTGGTGACATGCCTTAAAAGCGTTAATGATCACCGAACTGTTTTAACAAAATATGGTCATACTTGTTTAATGTATGGTTATGATATATTATATGTATGTGTGTGTGTAAAATATTATTGTTTTAGTTTGATAAAGATACATTATAAGTACGAGGGGTATTCTCGTCTGGGCATTCACATTCAATTTCATTAATCTGCCATATACTACCATTCTTCAATTTGATGTTATAACAAAAATTGTGCGCCTGTTTGAACAAATTTCCTATATTAGTATATGGTCCTCTTAGAAACAAGAACTGTGTCCTTGGATGACTACCACCTCTGCTGAGTGATTACAAAGAACACAGGATTGATTTGAAAGTGTCCGGGAGTTACGACGCTGATTCCAGGAGGCAGGCAGGACTCAATCGTCCTGTCTGGACCGCCCGCCCAAGTGCGGTGGGTCGTATCCGAGAGCCAGTTCATTTCTAAGGGACGGCGATGCTACACTTTATGAGAAAACTATCTTCACAACAGGAATTTTCCCTTGTTTTTTTTTAATAACTCCAATTGAAGAAATGTTTACATACGGCAAATGTAATGAATGAAAGTAAATTCCAGATGGGGAACCCCCTGTAATCCCCAGTATGTGATGGTCGTTTTTATGTGATTACGGTACCGAAACATCTCTGTTAGCTTAAATGATGGACGATTCCACCATGCACACCCACAGCATTTCATAAATATTGTTATGGCTGAAGATTTTAAGAGCAGTCCTCCACTGGCAGAAACTTCCATAGAAAGTTGGCTATTGATTATCAAATAACTTTTTGTTTTTCTGTCCTTATGTAGTCTTCCTGAGAAATGCCTCCATTTCATATGCTGCAGCTAATGTCGTCCAACTGGTTGCGCTCAAAGCGTGCCTGTACCTCTTGGAACGACTCGAGCATCGTAGGATAAGCAGTAGATTTATCTGGCAAACTATGTGCGAGCATGAAGAAGATGGAGTGATTAGCTAGGAATAGCAGGGCCACATTGGTGAAGACTTTCCTGGGTGTACACAATTGCCCTCTTAGGCAATGGAGTAAAATGGGACATATTTTGGAATGTCATGATGGCAGAAAATTATAACATAGTTAATACAGGAAATCATGCCTCTTCACAAATCCAGACCCCAAACACGTAGAGAAATCTTACATAAAGTATTTAAAAAGGTAGCTTCCATTAACATATTGAACGCCAATAAATGATTTTATATTTTTAAATTTTATAATTAAAACCATTAAAATACTGTATCACATACAATAGAAACAAGAGGATTCAACAATAAAAGCGGTGATAATTATGCATGTGCCCAAAAATGGGGCTGGGGTGAGAACTTATATGTATTATGTGTAATTTAATTTATATCTTTGGATCCCAAGATAGACACAAGGTATTGCCTCAAAGGGGGGGAAGCGTCCACACTCTGACACACCACTTACCACCTCTGCACCGCCACAGTCCACCGAACCCCCGATATAAATATAGTTGCTAAATTGCAGGGAATTCCTCTCAAACCTTCTCAGCATTACCATACTTGTATGTAGCTTGTAACACAACAGCCACTATAGAAAAGATGACTTTGGCTATCTAAGTGAATCTCCCCATTAACCCCATGTGGGTTGACATATGGCTTCTTTGAACAGTTTTTTTGGCAGAGATAAGATAATATAGCTCCCGGGTTGACGTACAAGATGGGGTCCATAGGTTTGTCTTAAGTTGAATTCGTATGCAAGTCGAAACTTTCTATATATTTCTATATTGTAGTTCCAGACAGAATTTTTTTTTACTTGTGGACAATTGGAGAATCAACTTTGTTTGCTGTAATGGGACCAAGGATTATCACTAATCCTCTTACACACCTACAGACTGATCATGCAAGTCCTGGAACTATACGTAACATCCGGAGAGGTCACCAGAGGCAGAGGGGCCGTCTTTAACTAGTCTCTGTACGTCGGGGTTCCCAAGTAGGGGACCACTGTACAAGCACCCGCTGTACCCTGGTCAGCTTTTGTGGTCTCTCGATCCATACACCATTTGGGGCAGTCTGGTATGTTGTGGCTAGGGGATAAATTACCAACACTTCATACGCACAAACACTGTTGAGTAGTTCTACACTCTATGTTTTTACCTGAAAACGCAATGGGAGACTCTAGCAGAGGACTCCGCCCGTTCTGATCTGAGTCTCAGAGGGAAATCTAGGAGGATAGTATGTGCTAACCCTAATCTATGTTACCAATCCTAAATAACTTTGTAAACCTTGCTTATGTAGCTGAATATTCGAATTTCGTCGAGAAGGTAACTGGGGTGGACTTGGCTCCCACTGACCCAGCAGGCTACTCCAACCCCTAGTACTCTGGGAATAAATCAGAATATTAGAATAGGTTAGGAGGGTGCGTCACACGTTGCTTTTTGGGCGTTTTCATGTACTCTAAGGAAGGTGATTTGCATTTAACTTAAACTATATTTATATGCATTGTGTTGTGTTAACCCGCATTATGCTGTGGTCTAGCGTTATACACATTGCCGCTAACTTGTGTTAGCACATGCGTAACATATGTTTATGATGCGTTGTTGTAAATGCAAATGTAACACGTAATGGTCACTTCGGGCAAATCCCTCTCCTCAGATGTTGTAATAAACGCACCAAACGCACGAGTGGAACCTCGCCCTCAATAGTACTAGCCACCAAATATCAGATCTAGCGTTAATACGGTAGATTTCTGATGGTAGGTTTCTTTTATGAAATCCACCAAATCTGTATGGCCAACTCTTTAGGGGTTTGGAGTTAGGTAGTTTCCATTTTATTGTGCTTAGCATTGGCAGAATATTGTAAGTTGGTCTCTCAGGCAAGTCTGATTTTGTGTTTTTCCTAACAGTCATGAGCTATTCATAAGGTTTTAGACGAGTCTCGTAGGTAGAAAGGCGGCTTTGTAATCGGTCTCAATGAACTTCCCTTGTGTTTGGGAGCTCAGCTTAAGGTTTGACTGGTGTGACAGTGATAAAGCCTTCTCCGAACATTCATTCACTTTAGCTTTCTGTTTTTCCACACACGCTTGGATAACTGGGTTTACTCTATATGTTATGTTTGCAGAGTGTGAAGGGAAGCGTGTTTACTTTCACCTAATTAACCACCAACTGACGAACTCACAGCAGAATGTCACTAAAGGGTTGTACCAAGTTTATGTTATCCTACCCTAATAGTGGTTAATGGAAGGCAACGAAAAGCTGAGTCTGTAACTTGTTTTTCAATGCTTCACTAGCAGGCATGTTGACCATGGTAGGCCAACCTTCGACTCCAATTCCGGCTCCTCGTTTTCCCAACTCGACTCCGCTCCTCCAAATGTCACCAACTCCAAGCTCTCTAACGCCACAATTCTGTTTTCTCGTCACTCTCGCATGCTGCTTGAGATAAAGTAGACATTTTGTTCTCCCAGTCCTAATCTAATAGCTGAGGAGAGTCACTACTGCGACATTGTACATAAAGATGCAGCCATATTCATCTCCACTAAAAAGGGGGATCAGGCATCCGCAAGCCGCAACGAAGAGGGCATGAAGGCCTGTAGAGCCATGATAGTTGCGGCCTGCGACAGTCTGAGTCCATGTTAACACTTCCATAACTGACGAGTGTCTTGTGCAGGAGGGCGGGTAGTGGTGAAGCTGAAGTCTGAGAAGTTCTCACTACTTCCGGGTCAGTCTCCTTGCACACTCTACTCGATGTCCTAAATCCTGACATGATTGTATGCGTCATACATCAGCAGGCCCAGGAGAGACCCAGGAGTGGTAAGACTTTTACTTGTTCTGTAACTCTCCCGGTCATCTCCTCTCCTGGTATCTCGCTCCGGTCCTGCACAATGCTGCATATCACCGCACCAAGGAGCAGACGCGGCACAATGGACTGTAGGAGAGAAGAGTTCATAGGAGAGGTGCTTTGTCTCCTCTGGGGTATAATATATTGTTTGATGCTCGGGGGGTGGGGGGGGGTCTTCTAGTATGCTTTTTTTTTTTTTTTGGTCAGCTCGGGAGCTCCATTACCCGCACCACAATACATCCCCCTGGGGAATCCTCCGGCCAATCACTATCGTTCCATGGAATGATGCGATGATAGCCCAGCACCCGCTGTCTTGCATTGTAGCGGCAGTTGTGACAGAGTACAGGTCACCACTCCTCTATGACTCGTGGATATTTAGCATACTTCTTTTACAAGTACTTAATAATATATGAACGATGTTCTGCTTTCGGGGTAGTTGGGTCTAGTGAAAGTACATGGTTGTCTGGAACGTGGAAATGCAATTCCTGTCGTAAATTAGAGATGTCTACATTAAGAGACGTGATGTGTCCTGACAATTGCTCAGAAGAGGGACGCTTTGGGGTGAGAACGCAGCGCTGTATCATAGGCTTGTGTGTTGCTGTATCCTTAACCCAGATAACGGCAGCAGCCAGTCTTTTGGACGCCGGTCCATGGTGCGTGGTGTTGCCTTTGTGACAATTTCGAGAATGAGAAACAAGCGACTCTGGTTCTCCTTGTACTGAGGCGTACTCTTATTCTCTTGTGCTACTCGAAAGACCACAAAATTTTGTCTAGTTTTAGGGGAAGCATTGTGACTTTTTATATTTTGAGATGCAAGGTTAACTGTAGTATGATAGTAGAATCTAAGTGCCGGCCTATATGTCCAGTGGTGCCTTATATAGGACCATACTTACAGACCAAACAGTGCCTTGATCACTGTGCAAGGTCTGCACCTGGGTCCTTTCATCCTTATAAGCGGTGCGCCTTATAATCCGTTGTGCCTTTATATTGAAACCTAGACATCACGCAAGGCATTTATGCTGTGCGCCTTATTCCCAACTCTCAACATCCGACCTCTTGCCTCTCCTCTCAAGCGTCACCTTGTTTACCCCTAGACAACTCCACCACTCACACCTCTAGATAGTCACCCACCCAGCAGCTACGCCTCACCATACAGGCATGGATCGCAAGAGAGCATGCAGGACCAACAATTTTAAGTAAAAAGCTTCAATAGAAAAAGAGTAGTCATTGCTTATAATACGAAGTTTAAAACATAAGCTGACACTAAACACCATTTGCAAACGAATTTTCTCCCCATCTTGACTCTAGGCCCCAGTAGTGTGCGTGGCAACACTTTGGGGGGATTTTCATCAATTTGAGGTAAAAAATGTTCTAGTTGCCCATGGAAACCATCAGAGTCAGCTTAATTCTTTTACAACAGCTGTGGGAAAATGAGAAGCTGAGCCTCTGATGGTGTTGCCAGTTCTGCTCTAATACTTATGATAAATCTCCCCCATTGTCTCACTGCCACCCTGTACGGCGATTTATAGCACATGCCTATAGTAATCTGATGTTACGGTGCGGCCAAATTTGCCTTCTCTGTGCACACCCTTCTCCTCTCTAATCGCGCGGGTGTTATGTTCGCACCCCGGACCATACCCGTGTGAATGTACTAAGCCACCTCTCCAGTGTGACTGTATTCATATAATTCACATTATTTATTATGTTTTTGTTTGGACCTCAGGTTCAGAACGATCCTTGGTAATTGTCAAATGTTAGGTCAAAAGTGATTGAACCAAAGGTTCATTAGAGGAGAGTCGATTGGAATATTTTATTTTAAATTCGTTTGTCCTCTGGGTGTGGCCACACAGTCATTATTGTGTTTTACACCTCTATACACGCCTCAGCGTCAGACTATTCGACGCTGAGCGCATGTGCTTAGCGCTCAGCGTCGATATATGGCGCTGAGCTGATGCCGTTCAGCTCAAGATCTGAGCCGAACCGGTTCATCGGGAAAATGGGGGCCGGCTGTACTGCATAACCGGCATCCCCAGGTAACACCGCGATCGGAGTTGTCTCTCGATCGCGGGTGCTTAACCGCGTGAAAATTGCAGGCTGTCAGCGACGACCCGGCATCTAACATGTATCTGGCGGGTCTTTCCCACGATTCGGCCTCCCCCGAACCGTTCGGGGTGTCGCGTCGTTGCTATAAGTAACCTTGGGGGTCCGCTGGTACCCCAGACGCTTACCTGTCAAGATTGCGCAGTAAGATGCGGTCTGTGACTCATCTTACTGCACAGTGCCAGACTATGGCAAGTTATAGGCTGCACACTGCCTAATAGCCTGCCATACATCAGTATTGCAGAATATTATCATGATAGAAGCAATCAGATGATTGGTGTCTTCATGTCCCATGTGGAAAAGTAGAAAAAGGTAAAAAAAAAAAGTATTCAATAAAAAATAGTCACATAATTGCATAAAATGCCCCAAACCCCCACAACGCACTATAAAGAGAATATAACTCAAAAAAAAAAGCTAAATCATAAGACGAACCCCACATATATATATCCACAGCAGTGCCGTAACAACCCTAGAATAAACAGTAAAATCATTATGTGACCGCCGATAAACGCCAGTTAAAAAAACTTATAAACGCCTCAAAATTAGATGTTTTAACCTTTTCAAATCCCACAAAAAATGCTATAAAATTGGGATCAAAAAACCTATGTACTGCGACATGATACTGGTGCAAAGCCAACATGCCCCGCAAAAAAAGAAAAACAAGCCATCAACCAGCCTCCGTAGCCAAAAAAAGTATAACAATGTTATGCCCTTGGAAGCGACACAAAACAAAATGAGAGATTTTTTCCACATTACGGTTTTTTGACAAATTTACGTAAACGTAGTAAGAATAGTTCAGCTCGTATCGCCGTTATCGGTATCAGCCATATAATAAAGATAAGCCTGATTATTAGTCTACAGGTGAACCACTCAAAAAAAAATAAGTAAAAGTAAGAATGATCATTTCTACTCGCTCAAAATCGTGACCTTTCAATAATCACTCCTCCCCAAGACAAAAAGTCATACGCAAAATGCCTCACATAGGTGATACAACCCCAAATTACATGGAAAAAAGCATCCATCCCATAAAAATGGTAGCATTGCCGGAAATCGAGCAGTAATTTTATAAGCCTTCAAAGGAGGCCAATGAGGAACTAACAATCCTTCAGTCTCAGCGCCACTCCTTCCCTTTGCACCTCGTCTGTGCCCCCATAACACAAGTCACAGCCAACATGTGGGGGGTCTTTGTAACTCAGGAAATTGCAGACAAATGATAGGTGGGTTTTCTCTTTTGTATCTTTTGGAATTAGTGATTACATTTTAGGGCTACATGAACGTATAAGGGAACATATGAACCATTCTAAATTTCATCCTCACTTTTGATTCATTGACTATAGATCTCAGGGGTTAACAATCTTCGTAAAAGCTGTTCTGAAGGTTGAGGGGTGGCGATTTGATAATGGGTTGGTTATATAGGGGGTTTTGATGCTAATATGTAAAATTCATTCAACAACTGTGTTTATCCCCAAATAGTCAATTGCTGAAAATCGAAAAGCGTGATATTTCTATTTGCAAGCCGTCTGTGACATAAAATAAATATCCAAACATTTCAGAATAGAAAGATGTAAAGTAGACAAATGGGAAATGTTATTTCAGCAACTATTTATGTGGTAAATCGATCTGTCCTGAAAGACGCAATTATTTGAATTTCGAAAATGGCTAAATTTTTCCAACAATTTATCATATTTCTTTTTTTTTTGTAAATAAACGCAAACTTATCTGCCAAATTTACCACTACATGAAGTACGAATGTGGGGAAAAAACAATCTCAGAATCCACTTATGATAAGTACCAGTGTTCAAAAGTTATAACCGTATAAAGAGAACGCGTCAGAATCCAAAAATCTGGCTGAGCCCTTAAGCTACAATTGCTGCGTCCTTACGGGGTTACTACATAGGGGGAGATTTAGCAGAAGTTCTGAGAGCAGTACAGTTCCAGTTTCCCAATGCAAACCACTCAAAGCTCAGCTTTCATTTTCCCACAGCTGTTTATAAAATTAAGCGAGCTATGTATGGTTTCCATGGCAACTAGAACAGTTTCTCCTCAGACATTTCTGAAAATCTACCCACATTGAAAACTGTTTTTGGGTGCATTTTTGCTCGTTTTGCTGCTTTTGAATCTGTTTTCTTAATTTCTGGAAGTTGTACGCATGCTGGTGAAATGGTTAACACACGTGCATACGTCTGTCCAAAAAAGAAAAAAAAGCTCATTTTTTTTGTAATGGTGTTTTTTTAAAAAAAAAGTTTGTGACCACCCACTAAGGGCTATTCAGCGTGTGTCTCTGCTGCGCATCTGCAGCAAGACACCCTCTATCTTTGGTTCTGGTTTAATTTTCTAAATCGTAAATATTATTAATCTGTCAGATTTGCAAACTGCACAGACTGGAGAAACTGACGATACGGGAGTTAAAGACAGCTGCTCAGAAGATATGGATATAGATCCTGTGTGTCCACCCTGATTTCTTTAGTGAACTCCAGTCCATGTCTAGCATCTCAGAACCACAAATGTAAATACCTGATGTCATCTGATAACACATCAAAGATTATTACTTAACATGACACCAGCATTCTTTCAGTACATAGATAGAGCCATAGAGGGATCTTCTAAAGTGAACCTTTCAGTGCAAAGGTGGACTCGCCTGCTCATACTTGCTATGACGTTGGAGGAGATTTTTATAAAGTTTAACCTGGTGAGATTTCCGTAAATGAGGAATTCTAAAGGACATATCACAACGCTGGAGGCGTGGGGCGGGGGGGGGTAGTATTCGGGTAACATGTGTAAGACGCACTGTATTCCTCACGGTAGCTTTCATCTTGTTGTGATCACACACTGCAGTATACCCTGATCTTCTTACTACCAACTCGGTCCTCAACATGTCGCGACAAAAAGTGACTGGAAAGGCCGAGTGTGGTAGAGAAAGAGCAACGTTGGCTCAGATACAGGAGAAAAGAAGAGAGAAGAAATGAAAGAAAGACAAGAAAAAAGAAAAGAAAGAGTAATACCAATATCACATTTAGGATGGTTCTTTACAACCTCCACAGGTCTGTGTACGAAATTCTACTAGAATGACTGAATCCACAAACAGGTTTTTGCTGCATGAAGCCTACATTGTACAACACAAAATTCTAGATCATTTTACGGACTCATTTTGTCACGCGACAAACATGTATTTGATGTGTATCTTTATTTTGACTTGGTTTTTTTCTGAGCTTTTTTTTAAGGAGTATTTGTGCTATTTTTTTTTTGCACCTATGCCAGGGTGTTAAGAGGTTCGCTAGTGGGTGTTGCACTGTTCCTAATGTATCTTTGCAATACAGAGGTTTTCTTTGAGCCTTCTTCAGCCCTTATTTTTGAGAAAATTAGAGACTTTAGGCGCAAATCGAAGTTGAACTGACCCATACTTACATCTATACATGTTTTGAAATTGGCCTAAAAAATTTTTTTTTAAAATGTGCAAACTTACACCTACAAAAACAAAAAAAAAGTGTGCCGTCAACTTTGAAAAGAGGTAGCATAATTACAATGATACGTGTGCCCCATTGTGTATTCTTTATTGATAATGAGACAGCGCCATTCACTCTCTGAGCACAGTGACTGCAATTTGTATATGGACTCATCACCATTGCATTACCAATGGAGAGGACTAGAGGGCAGCACTGGGTGATGGAGACATAGCTTTATTTGTAATTTGTTCATATATTGAATTTGGTTACGTTGAGGATAGCAGTTTTTTATCATTTTAGATTTGGATCTTCTTGATCGCTGTGTTCATATAGCAGCTACATGGTGGATTCAAAAAAATCCAAACCTTAAAGGGAACCTGTCAGCAGAAATTGACCTAATGAACCTCTGCCAGTATGTTGGCAAGCAGCTGAAGTTTGATGTAAATTGCTTGTATAAAGTCAAGGAGGCGGACAGTTTAACACGGAAGTCCGCAGAAAACCCCCATCACTGTAATTGGTGGTCCTACATCCAGAGACTACACAAACAAGATCTATATGATTTTTTGACCGAGGAGGAGGCGTTCTGTTTCCCACCTTGATTTCAGTATTAAACTCCTCCTCCTTGAATACATACAACCAATTTACATCTCACTTCAAAGTTGATTTTCTGGATGATACCATCTCACTGGGGCATGAAAGAAACAAAAACTAGAAGGTGTTACACTGCCTGACAATATACTGGTAGTGGTTTATTAGGCCAATGTCTGATGACAGGTTCTCTTTAAGGATTTCAGTGCGACCATTTGACCATGTAACATTTGCAGTCCTAAGAATATTACTCACCCTTCCAAATAGAAAGGCTACCTAGAGAAGGCTTGTTTTATATCATCACCACTTTCAATTGGTAAAAGTTATTCTGGGATGAAAGGCAGCCAGTATCCCCCAGAAGGGCGGGGTGATGACGCGATCGGAACAAGTGGGGAGAGAAGGTGGAGGTTGGCGACGGGTGGGGTATGGGTCGTGGTGGTCGGGGTACTGGCGCCAGACTTCTCTGTGATTATAGTGAGGCCTTATGATTGTTATTGTTGCACCGCAGTGAGCAGCAATGAGCGGCGCGCTGACGCAGGGAGGCGGGGTGTAGGCATGTCAGGCGTGTGACCGGACACTGTACTCTATAGGCTCATTCTGCTGTTTGTTATGTGCAGGGTCACATGGATAGGCAAAGATACAAAGTCCAGCATGATGACTGCCATTGTCATTACACGCTGAAGGCAGATGCATCAAGTATCTGTTTCTGGGAAGTGGGGGGCTGCACCCTTCTAGTGTCACCCATCTTCCACATGACAAACTGCCTTCCTTATGATATTGTGTGTACATCTGGGTGCACCCTCTGATTTCTTGAAGGCACACACTTCTCTATACTGACACTAGAGGAGCCGCCAGCGTACTGGGTCGCTTACAAAGTTACAGGATGCCAGTTATTATACACCCCATTACACCTAAACGAAAGCAATAAATTCTTATCTGATACTTTGTCGTATATGTTTAAGGCCATCTTCACCAGGAATAAAGGATTGTAACCAAGCACACTAAACACTGGTGTAGGCCCCCTCCTGCGCAGAATCTGCTCTTCTTTAAGCATACCTATACCATTAGTTTTATAGAAAAAAAGATGAAGACATTATTGCAAATGAGGAATCCAGGTCTCATTAACACCTATGGGCGCCAGAGCTTGATCAGGCTCATTGCATGTTAAAAGTCGTCTTTTTAATAAAACAAAAACCGGAATAATACAATGCAAAATAAAAAACAGATCCGTCCCAAAGTGGCACATCGCCACAATTGTCTGTGTGCTTGTGTTTTACCATCTTTAACTCTGGTGGTCTAGATGTTCCTTTAAAGAAACACTCTACATCAATATCAACTCGGTAACCAGGCACTTAACCATAGATCAGGCAACCATGACTGAGCTAACTGTTTTAATTTTTATCCCATGGCCTCGTTTACTTTTAAATATCAAAGTCAGGTTACACCTAGCCTGTGAAGCCTATAGCATAGAGCTGCTTGCAGTAAAACATGGCCCCGCACCCATATGAGCTTTCTGGTCTTTACGAATTTTAAGTGATTTTTAGAAGGCTGGTGGGCAATGTGATACAAATATAAGAAGATGAACCACAGTCACACAGTGTCGGATCTATGAGTATCGTGTCCCTTGGCTTAATATGTTGGTAGATATTCCTAAAGGTACAAGAGCTTTTATGTCTGTTGCGTTTTTGCTCTTTCTACATGTAGTGGACCAGTATCTTGAATGATGCGTCATAGCTCCATCCGCTTCAGACCATAAGAGGCAATGATTACTCTTCACACTACCAGTAGCAGTGGTGTGACACTATGGCACGGGTTGCCAGAGGGTGCACTCGGAGCCATTTCTGTGGGCACATCAGCGCAATCAACACAGACCAAACAGGACCGATCCACCAAATCTCTCTGGCATCCTCAGACCAACTTAAGACGATGCTCCACTCAGCGCTATTTTAAATTGACACATGTTTGTGTTTGGAACTGCAATCTCTTTGTTAGGGTCATCCTGCTGGCCCAACATTCCTTCCTGTACTGAGAACCCTGTAGAGAAGCTTATGTAGCCCCTATTCTTTCAACTGTATGTGAGCCTTACGAGGAAGAACACGTAGGACATATAAGTTAATGCTTTAAAATGCCAATGTTGGCAACTTCATGTAACTAAGTCGATTTTGGTTGTATTTGGGGCACTGGTACTCTGAAAGGTTCGCCATCACTGCACACTAAGGATATGTTACTCCTTGATGTTAGGAGATTAGAATATCCGCATAACTGTTAAATGGAGAAGGTGCCTGGGATAATCCATTCAAGAGACTTCAGCCTGCAATGCTACAGAGTTACATCTTGGTTTCGCAGCTCAGTGAAAAGACAGTGTACCTCAGCAGGCTAGAAGCCTTTGGAATGCATCTAAAAAACACATCAAAAACATGACGCAATGCATCGTGTGAGTGAAGTGCCCTATTTTAATTCAGGACAACCCCACTTACACGGAACTGTCACCAAGTGGCGCAAGACTTCATTTGGGGCGATCAGCTTAAAGCATGTAATTCCAAGCCCACAAAGACAATGGCTGTCAATTAACTTTTTTCACCAACCAATCACTGCATTGTCGATTTTTTTTTCCGCTACCAAGTATCACGCGCATGGATATTCAGATACCGATCACTATGAAGTGACAATCTGTGTCGCAGGAAACTGCCGTTCACAACGCTCTGTACGTGTAAAAAAAAAAAGTTATAGATTTTGATTTGGGGAGATGAAAAATGAAAAACAAAAAAGGGCAGGTCCTTAAAGAGTTAATGGTTGATAAAGTCATTAATAATATAATATTATATTGTATTGTATTTACTGCAGCATCTATTGTCTCACAGGTAGCACTATTTCCAATGCTAGGTTGTCTATATGGGAGGAGTTTAGTGGAGAAGTGTTCCGTGACTGAAAAATCCATTCCATGGTTTTTTCAATGTAGCGCTCTGACTACTGAGCATTCAGGCCAAAAATCTTGATTTTGGGGACTGACTTCTTCTACTAGTGCTATTTTCCCTTCCTGGTGTATACGGCCCAGGACCTGGACTCATAGTCTAGTCCAGATATATTTTGTACTCTGTGCCTTCCTGCGGGACGTCATTTTGTACATGCACCTCAATTACTATTTATTTGATTACAGGTGGTTGTATTCTTGCAGAGGAAGAGACGAATATTAACACTGTATGCTAGCTAGCCCGGAGTTTGGGTTAATGGCGCATTGTTTCGTCCGGTAATAGCTGTTAATGGTCTGGATGTGTACAGACAAGGCTGCTTCCACACGACATGTATTTCTCCAGTCCTGTATCTACAGGCCTGCTATTTCTGTATGAAATAAGTGACGTTTTCATCCGTATGCAGCACGTTATTTAGACCCGTATTTTAGACATGCCCATAGACTTTAGGGCAATACAGTAACTGAATAGGGAGAAAATATGGACATGCTCTATATTTTTATCGTGCCGATACTACGGTCCGTACACTCCGATTGTCAAAACGGCAATTAAACTGGTCTTGACGTGATTGTCCATTTAATGATGTGGCCGTATGTTAACCTGTAAAAAAGAAACGGTAACGTATACGCACTTTTATATACGTCCGTGTTGAATGTGGCCTAGGGCAACAGCATTACACCAACGTATGTATAACGTTCCCCATAGACGCAATGGAACGCAGTGTATTTGGAAACCGTGAACCCGCTGCCGTACACGGGAAAGAATAGTGACATGTCCTATCTAAACCCTGTGTCACAGACTTTGCGTCCATGCATTCATCTACAGTGAGGGCGAGGGGTCCACAATCTATGGAGAGGGAGAGGGGCAAGTTTATGGATGAGGGGGTTTGTGTTAATTCCACCAAGGCCTTCTGCACAACCAGCCAGTAGAGTAACGGGCCTGCAGTCGCCCGACCCCAACAGACAATATACATGCACAGGAAGGGGGCCTTGATTTTTAATGAGATGAATACATGTCCATCCCATCATGTCTCATTTAATACAGTATCGGGCACTGGCCACTTCCTGCGAGACGATGGACAGACCTTTGTGGCCCACCCAACCCATATTTCAGCATAATGCATGGATCCCGTCCTGTAAAACAGGTGCAATCCTAAGGGACCCCGGGCCAATCTATACAGATGCACACAAACTGTGTTAGGGGTACATTAAAGACGTCCGAATCTCTTACACTGAAAATCTAAGCAACGGTTTTATTTGTCTGCCTTTGGGTAAAAAAGGAGAAACCTGCCTTATATTTTTGCCTTGCAAACAGGCATGTCTGTCAAAAAGTTGTCTGAATCTTAATACACATTGGGGAGATTTATCGTCAAGTTCTTTCGAGGTTAAAACGGTCTAGTGCCAGATAGGGAAACCAATCAGAAATAAGCTTCTTGTTAAACAATCTGTCGGAAAATGAAAATATGAGCTCTAATTGAACAGTTCTGTCTAAGGCTAAGAGCGACTAATGATAATCTTTCCATTTCTTCTGTAACATGTATAAGAATTGGTTGCCGGATTTACCGTCACAGTTTCTCTGCATGCCGCGCGCCATTACAACAAGCAACAGAAACCACGACAAATTGCTGTGTGCATGGTGTGGTTTGTAGCAGCCACAAAGTTGGGCACAGGGAAGCGGAGCGGGCACCTTGTATTGTATCGGGATCCGTAACGGATAGATGACATGCGAGAGGCAGAGTGTGTAACCCATCAGAAGCCATTAGACCACACAGTACCCTCTCAGGTGTCCAGATATAATGTGGTATGAGGAGATTGGCACGAGATGTGTTACTGTTATATTATCGTAATCAGGATTTTCAGGATCTCCTCATGTAACCACATTCAACCTAAAATTACATGACCGGTCATTCATTAAACTTGTCAAGGTTATGACAAACTTTTCCCAAGCAGCAGTATCTGCTGCCAGATCCTTATAGGTAAATTGGTATAGCGGGCTCCTGTGTATAGATGTGGCCCGGGAGGGAGGGCCCCCTTTCTCTATTGTACTGTCCTGGGCGTATGGAAGGGTAATGTCATACATTGAAAATTTCTCCCACTATCCTAAATATATCACATATTATACGGGAGGTATAGCCTAAGCTTTATGTCCTGACAGACGGAGGTTGTCCTCATGACTCACTGGACTGTCTGTGGCTCAATATAAAGTGGTGTTGCCGGAAGCCGAATGGGGCTTTTTTATTTCATGTTTCATATTTATGTAGTAAATTGTTTCCAATATTAAGGAACCTGTCACCACATTTTTTCTGAAACACCGCTTAGTGCAGGTTCCCATAAACCCAGTAAGTACTGTCACCCTTCTTTTAGCTAAATATTGTTTCCTTCGGAGTCCGCCTAGAACGTCAACTTTATACCATTTCATGTTTAGGGGACATGGTCCCCTCGGGCTGACCTCATTCAGGATTCATTTAGTCCTTCTCATTGAACGGTACCATGCATTGATCTGATGAATGAAATCAGGCATCAAAGGAGGATAGGTCCACGCTGCTGCTGTGATTTCATGTGCATATGAGATGCTGTGATTCCTTGAGATATGTGCTGGTGTACAGTTTGGTATGTTAGAAGGCTAAAGGGTACCTGCAATGATGTCACGTCTGGTCACTGACATTACTGTGCATGCTGAGCAATTGTGGGCTAGTAGATGAGTTGCTAGATTCAGCCCAAAAGCGACCACACCAACTTTGACGGTGCTGTAATATCCCTGATACCAGGTCAAAGTTTGTTTCATGGGACCTTGAGGGAAACCATTTTTAGCTAGAATAGGTTTCAGTTAGTTATATAGTGCTCTATGGGACACTGTCACTACCGTTTTTAGAAAAATCTGTGTACAGGTTCCCCTTAAATACCAAATATCTGAACCTCTTATGTGCTGCGCTCTCATTGTATAGAGACAACCACAGTACAGTTGGGTACATAGGTGCTTACTTTGCGTTTAAATGCCTCATCTGAATTGCTACAATCTGGGCATGTTGCAACAACCGTAGCGTCAGTACAAACAACTGTCTATACAGATTGTTTCTTTAAGTATAAACTAACCCTTTTACTAATAGTGTGTTTTATTTTTTAATTGAATCCTGCATGTGAAATAACTAAACTTGTAGTGAACTATCGTTAAGTAAGAACAACCTTCTCGTTCCCTTTCGGCTTCTTCTCCGTACGAGCAGTTAGTGATAAGACTTCTGAACTCCATCCTCCTTCAACAGATAAAGGGGCTAATGATTAATTTCTTTCTATCTAGAGGGACTGTCTGTATTTAGCGCTGATTTAAACAAACTGCTAAATCTGGAAGACAGGCAGGGAAAATTACAGCGGTACCCAACTTATAGGCACCCCACGTACAGACAACCATATTTACAGACAGACCCCTCGCTTAGTGAAAGCTTTCTGAATGCTTTACATAGCGCCCCAGACGTGCAATAGTAGCTGTAGGTGTCTGTATGAAGCTTTATTGATAACCATTGGGCCAGTACAGCAAAAAATGTGTTTTTTAAACTCCCAATGTCCAGGGGGGGGCTTTTCTGGGCCAATTTTTTGTTGTCGGATCTACATATCAAATATCCAGTTCGACTTACATCAAATTCAACTTTAAAACAACCTACATCCGCGCCCTATCCTGTATGTAACCCGGGGACTGCGCTGTATTTACACAGTTTATTACATCCTGCAGTGAGTGTCCCTATTTGTAACTTTATTTAACTTTTAAACTACTAAACGAGGTTTCAGTCTCCTCAGTAGTGAAATAATTAGATTGAATACACTGCATGTGTGTATAGTCAATGTGTAATGACTAGGTTTGTATTTCTGGCAGATTAAGTCTTTAGAAGCTTCTTTTCGTTCCGGAGATTTAAGGTAATGAATATTTATGTGTTATGGATTTCCGCCGTCTGGACACGCTATTGCTAGCTTTGTGGCGGAAGGGCCACTTGTACTTTCATTGTTGGGGACCAACACCCAGCCCCCAGATTGGATTAACTGTAAGGCCAGTCATGAAATGCATCGAGTCCCCAGATTGCAGTTACAGCTAGAGTGGCCACTACACAAAGCTCAGACCCACTGCTCAGGCTCTGTGCTCTGCTGTGTCTAAGAGGTACTACAGCGCTTTCGTTCGGCCCAGTAAACCTTGGTACATGCCTTAAAAGCGTAATGATCACCGAACTGTTTTTTTAACAAAATTTGGTATACTTTAATGTATGGTTATGATTATTATGGATGTAGATGTGTGTTAAAAATTATTGTTTTAGTTATAAAAACATTATAAGTAACTTAGGGGTATTCTCTACTGGGCATTCACATTCAATTCATTAATCTGCCATATACTAACCATTTCTTCAATTTGATGTTTAAAAAAATTGTGCGCCTGTTTGAACAAATTTCCTATAATGTAGTGATATGGTCCTTTAGAAACAAGAACTGTGTCCTGATGTACCACCCTGCTGGAGTGATTACAAAAAGAAAACAATGATTTGAAAGTGTCCGGGAGTTACGAACGCTGATTCCAGGAGGATCAGGCAGGACTCAATAGCGTCCTGTCTGGACCACGCCCAATGCCCGAAGTGCGGTGGTCGTATCCGAGGGAGCCAGTTCATTCTAAGGGACGGCCATGCTACTTTATGAGAAACTATCTTCACACAGGAATTTTTCTTTTTTTTTTTAATAACTCCAATGAAGAAAGTTTACATACGGCAAATGTAATGCAATGAAAGTAATTCCCGATGGGGACCCCCTTTAATCCCAGTATGTGATGGCGTTTTTAATGATATTACGGTACGAAACTCTCTGTTAGCTTAAATATGGACCGATTCCACCATGCAACCCACAGCATTTCATAAATATGTGTTCTATGGCTGAAAGATTTAAGAGCAGTCCTCCACTTGTGCAGAAACTTCTGCATAGAATGTTGGCTATTGATGTCAAATAACTTTTGTTTCTTCTGTCCATTAGTAGTTTCTTCTGAGAAATTTGCCTTCCATTCATATCTGCACGCTAATGGTCGCCAACTGGTGCGCTCAAAGCGTGCCTGCTACTGCTTGACACTCGAGCATCGTAGATAAGCAGTAATTTATCTGGCAAGTAACTATGGTGGCGATGCTGATGAAGAAGATGGGAGTGATTAGCTATGGAATAGCAGGGCCACATTGGCTGAAGACTTGTCCTGGGTGTACCAATTGCCTCTTCAGGCAATGGAGTAAAATGGGAATATTTTGGAATGGTCATGATGGCAGAAAATTATAAGATAGTTAATACAGGAAATCATGCCTCTGCCACAATCCAGACCCCCCAAAAGTAGGAAATTTAAATAAGTATTAAAAAGTGAGCTTCCATTAACCAATATTGGAACGCCATAAATATTTTATATTTTTAATTTATATTAAACACATTAAAATATCTGTAGCCATACAATAGAAACAAGAGGATTCAAATAAAAGCGGGATATTATGCATGTGGCTCCAAAAATGGGGCTGGGGTGAGACAATTATATGTATTAACTTGTAATTTAATTTTATATCTTTGGATCCCAAGATAGACACAAGGTATTGCCTCAAAGGGGGGAAGCGTCCACACTCTGACCACACCACTTACCCTCACTGCACCGCCCAGTCCACAGAACCCCCGATATATAAATATAGTTGCTAAATTTCAGGGATTCCTCTCAAACCTTCTCAGCAGTTACCATACTGTGTATGAGCTTGTAACAAAGAGCACTATGTAGAAAAGATGACTTGTGGCTTATCTAAGATGAATCTCCCCATTAACCCCAATGGGTGGGATTACATATGGCTTCTTTGAACAGTTTTTTTTGGCGAGACAGAGAAATATGGCGTATCGGGTTTGGTACAAGATGGGGTCCATAGGTTTGTTTAAGTTGAATTCGTATTGCAAGTCGAAACTTCTTTTTTTCATATTGTATTCCAGACAGAATTTTTTTTTTCATTGTGGACAATTGGAGAATCAACATTTGTTTGCTGTAATGGGACCAAGGATTATCACTAATCCTCATTACACACTTACAGACTGATCATTGCAGTCTGAACTATATGTAACCATCCGGAGAGGTCAACCAGAGGTGCAAGGGGCCGTCTTTAACTAGTGTCTGTGATCGGTTCACTAAGTAAGGGACACACTGTACAAGCAACCCGCTGTACCCTGTCATCTTTTGGGTTCTACGATCCTACACAATTTGGGGCATGTCTGGTATGTTGTGGCTAGGGGAGTAAATACCCACACGTCATACGCTAACCAAACACTGTTGAGTAGTTTAACACTCTATAGGGTTTTTACCTGAAAACGCATGGGAGACTCTAGCAGAGGACTCCGCCACGTTCTGATCTGAGTCTACAGAGGGAATCTAGGAGGTAGTAATGTGCTAACCTAATCTATGTGTTACCAATCCTAAAATAACTTTGTAAAACCTTGCTTTATGTAGCAATTTCGAAAGTTTCGTCAGAAGGCTACTGGGCTGGACTTGGCTCCTCACGACCAGAGGCGACTCCAACCCCTAGTACTCTGGGAATAATCAGAATATTCGAACTAGGGTTGAGGGTGCGTCACACGTTGCTTTTTTGGTGCGTTTTCATTGTACCTCTAGGATAGGTGATTTGCATTAACTATAAACTTATTTTATGCAATGTGTTGTTGTTAACCGCATTAATGGCTGTGGTCTAGGTTTAACATGCGCTAAACTTGGTGTTAGCACATGCGTACATCATGTTTATGATGCGTTTTGTAAATCAAATGTAACACGTAAGGTCATTCGGGCAAATCCCTCTCTCAGACCTGTTGTAATGAAAACGCACCAAACGCACAGTGTGAACCTCGCCTCAGACTAGTACTAGCCACAAATATCCAGATCTAGCGTTTAATATGGTAGATTATCTGATGGTAGGTTTCCTTTTAATAGAAATTCCACCAAATCTGTATGCGCCACACTCTTTAGGGGTTTGGAGTTGGTAAGTCTCCATTTTATTGTCTAGCATTGGCTAGTAATATTGAAAGTGTCTCTCAGGCAAGTCTGATTTTGTGTTTTTCTAACATGTCATGAGCATTCATAAAGGTTTTATGACGCGTCTACACGTAGTGTAGAAAGCGGCTTTGTATCGGTCTCAAGACTTCCCTTGTGTTTGGGGAGCCAGCTGTAAGGATTTTCACTGGGTGCAGTGATAAAGCACTTCTCCAGAACCACTTCATTCACTTTCACTTTACTGCATTTTTCCACAGCACGCTTGGATGAAACTGGTTTTACATATATGTGTATGTTGCAAAGTGGTTGAAGGAACAGCGTGTTACTTTCACCATGAATTACCACCAACTGACGAACCGACACAGCAATGTCACTAAAGGGTTGCTACCAAGTTTATTGTTATCCCTACCTAATAGTGGTTAATGGAAGTGGCACCGAAAAGCTGAGTCTGTACTTGTTTTTCCAATGCTTCACAGCGGGATGTTAGCCAAGGTAGGCCAACCTCGACTCCAATTCCGGCTCCTCTTTTCCCAACTCTGACTCCGCTCCTCCAAATGTCACCAACTCCAAGACCATCTAACGCCACAATTCTGTTTTCTGTCATCTCCCTCGCAGTGCTGCTTGAGATAAAGGTAGACATTTTTTCCCGTCCTATCTAATAGCTGAGGAGAGTCACTTACTTGCATTGTACATAAGATGCAGCCATATCATCTCCACGAAAGGGGGATGCAGAGCATGCCAGCACGCAACAAGAGGCTGATGAAGCCTGTAGAGCATAGTTGCGGCCTGCTGACAGTCTGAGTCATTAACACTTCCATAACTGACGGAGTGTCTTGGTGCAGGAGGGCGGGTAGTGGTGAGTAAGCCTCTGAGAAGTTCTCACTACTTCGGGTCAGCTCCTTGCCACTCTACTCAGTTCCTAAATCCTGACATGATTGTATGCGTCAACATCAGCAGGCCCAGGAGAGGACCCAGGAGTGCGTAAGGACTTTTACTCTGTTCTGTAATGCTCCCGGTCCTCTCCTCTCCTGGTAGTCCGCTCGGTCCTGAACAAGCTGCATACACCAGCACAAGAGGACAGAGCGGCACAATCACATGAGGAGAGAAGAGTCAAGGAGAGGTGCTTTTTGTACTCTCTGGTGGTATACATATTATTAGTTTATGCTCGGGGGGGGGGGGGGGTCTCTCATAGTAATGCTATTTTTTTTTTTTTTGGTCAGTCTGGGAGCTCCATTACCCGCACCAAATACATCCCCCTGGGGAATCCTCCGGCCAAATCACTATCGTTTCCATGGAAAGGATGTCGATGATACCCAGCAACCCGCTTGCTTGCATTGATGAGGGCAGTGTGACAGAGTACAGGTCATCCACCTCCTCTATGACCTGTATGTTACTTAAGCTCTTTTACAAGCTGATCTAATAAATATGAACGATGTTTCTGCTTTCGGGGTAAGTTGGGTATAGTGAAAGTACATGTTGTCTGGAACGTGACATGCAATTCCTGTCGTAAATTAAGAGATGTCTACATTAGAGAAGACGGTGATGTGTCCTGACAATTGCCAGAAGGGGCGCTTGGGAGTGAGAACGCCAGCGCTGTATACATAGGTTGTGTGTTGCTGTATCCCTTAACCCAGATAAACGCCGCAGCCAGTCTTTGGACGCGGTGCAGCGTGCAATGGGTTTGCGCTTGTGAACTATTTCAGTAATGAGAACAAGGCTGGTTCTCTTGTACTGAGCGCGAACTCTTATTCTTCTGTGCTACTCGAAAGGACACAAAATTTTGTCTAGTTTTTAGGGGAAGCATTGTGCCTTTTTATATTTTGATGATGCAATAGTTAACTGTAGTATGATAGGTAGAATCTAGTGCCGCCTATATATCCAGTGGTGCCTTATATATGAACCATACTTAGACACAAACAGTGCCTTGACCTGTGCACAGGTCGCACCTGTGGTCCTTTCATCCTTATAAGCGGTGCGCCTTATAATCCTGTGCCTTAGATGAAACCTAGACATCTACGAAGGCATTTATTGCTGTGCGCCTTACTCCCACTCTAACACATCCGCTCTTGCCCTTCTCACAAGCGTCACCTTGTTACCCACCTAGACAACTCCACCCTCACACTCTAATAGTCACCCACCCCAGCTAGCACCCTCACCATACAAGTGCATGGATTCGCCAGAGAGCATTGCAGGACCAACAATTTTAAGTAAAAAAGCTTCAATAGAATAAAGAGTATCAGTTGCTTATAATGAAGTTACCAAACATAGCTGACACTAACACCATTTGCAAACGAATTTGTCTCCCCATTTGACGTCTAGGCCCCAGTAGTGTGCGGTGAGCACACTTTGGGCGGTATTTTCATCAGTTTGGAGGTAAAACTGTTCTAGTTGCCCATGGAAACCATCAGAGCTCAGCTTGAATTTTATTACAACGCTGTGGGAAATGAAGAAGCTGAGCCTCGTGATGTTTGCCAGTTCTGCTCTAAGTACTTATGATAAATCTCTCCCCATTGTCTCACTGCCACCCTGTACGGCGATTTATAGCACATGTCCTATAGTTCAACTATGTTACGTGCGGCCAAAGTTGCCTTCTCTGTTGCAAACCTACCCTATCTCCTCCTCTAATCGCGCGGGTGTTATTCGCACCCCGGACCATACCCCGTGTGAATGTACCTAAGCCACCTCACGTGTGACCTGTATTCCACTAGTATTCACATTATTTTATATGTTTTTGTTTGCGTCAGGTGTCAGAAGATCCTTTGATAATTGTCAAAATCGTTAGTGTCAAAAGTGATTGAACCAAAGGTTAATTAGAGGAGAGTCGTGGAAATATTTTTTTTAAATTCGTTGTCCCTCTGGGTGTGGCCACACATTCATTATTGTGTTTTAACCTCTTAACGCCTCAGCGCCGAGCTATATCGGACGCTGAGCGCTAGTGTGCTTAGCGTCTCAGCGTCGATATATGGCGCTGAGCTGATGCGCGTTCAGCTCAAGGATCTGAGCCGAACCGGTCTCGGGAAAAATGGGGGCCGGCTGTGTATGATACCGGCACCCCAGGGTAAACACCCGCGATCGGAGTTGTCCTCCGACGCGGGTGCTTACCCGTGTAAATTGCAGCTGTCAGCGACGACCCGGCATCTAAAATGTATCTGGGGGGTTCTTTCCCACGATCGGCCTCCCCCGAACCGTTTCTGGGTGCGCCGTCGTTGCTATAAGTAACTTGGGCGGTCCGGTCTGACCCCCGAGCTTACCTGCAAGCAATGCGCAGTAAAGATTCGGTCGTGACGTCATCTTACTGCACAGTGCCAGCTAGAAGGTTATAGGCTGACACTGCTATAGCATGCCAGTAAATCAGTATTGCAGAATATATCATATAGAAGCAATCAGATGATTGCTTCTTCATGTCCCATGTGAAAAGTGAAAATAGTAAAAAAAAAAGTATTCAATAAAAAATAGTCACTATAATTGCATAAAATGCCCCAAACCCCACAACAACACTTAAAGAGAATAAACTCAAAAAAAAAAGTCTAAATCAGAAGACGACCCCACATATATAGTATGGCACACAGGCTCCGTACAACCCTAGAATAAAAGTAAAATCATTATGAACACCCTAAACGCCGTTAAAAAAACTGTATAAACCCTCAAATATTAGATTTTTAACCTTTTCAAATCCCACAAAAAATGCTATAAATTGGATCAAAAAACCATGTACTGCGAACATGAACTGTGCAAAGTTGCACATGCCCCGCAAAAAAAAAATACAAGCCTCAACCACGCTTCCGTAGCCAAAAAAGTATAACAATGTTATGCCACTTTGAACGAGCAAAACAGAAATGAAGCATTTTTTCCCCATTACGGTTTGTTTGACAAATTTACGTAAAACGTAGAAAAGAATATTATGCTCGGTATCCCGTTATCGGTATCAATCCATAAAATAAAGATAGCAGCGATTATTAGTCTACAAGGCGTGAACCACTCAAAAAAAACAAAGAGTAAAAGTCCAACGAATTGATCTTCACGCTACAAAAATCGTGCCTTTCCTACATCAACTCATCCCAAGACATGAAAAGTCTCATACGCAAATCTCACAATGGTGAAACCCAAATGTAACAGAAAACATCTCATCCGCTAAAATGTGAGACGTGCTCAAATAAAAACAGAATAATTTTATAGACCTTCAACAGAGGCCAATAGGAAACTAAAATCCTGCACTCTGCAGCGCCTTCCTTCCCTTTGCACCTCGCTGTGGCCCCCATACCACAAGTCACAGCACATGTGGGGGTCTTTGTATCAGAGAAATTGCAGACAAATGTTAGGTGGGTTTTCTCTTTTGTATCTTTTGGCAAGTGATTACATTTTAGGCTTAATGAACGTATAGGGAACAATATGAAATTCTAAATTTCATCCTCTTTTGATTCATTACTATGAAGATCTCAAGGGTGTTAACAATCTTCGTAAAGCTTGTTCTGAAGTGAGGGGTGGCGATTGATAATGGGTTGGTTTTATAGGGGGTTTTGATGCTAACTATGTAAAATTTCATTCAAACTGATTTATCCCCAAATAGTCCAATTGTGAAAATCGCGAAAAGCGATATTCTATTTGCAAGCCGCTGACTAAAATATAATTATCCAAACATTCAGGAAAATTAGAAAGATTGTAAAGTAGACAAATGGGAAATGTTATTTCGCAACTTATTATGTGGTAAATCGATTCTTCCTGAAACGCAAGTTATTTGAATTTCGAAAATGGCATAAATTTTTCCAAACAATTATCATATTTTCTTTTTTTTTTGTAAATAAACGCAAACTTATCTGCCAAATTTAACCACTAACATGAAGACACATGTGGGGAAAAAACAACTCAGAATCACTTATGATAAGATACCAGTGTTCAAAAGTTATAACCGTATAAAGAGAACGCGTCAGATCCAAAATCTGGGCTGAGCCCTTAAGCTACAAATGCTGCGTCCTTACGGGGTATACTACATAGGGGGAGATTTATCAGAAGTTCTGAGAGCAGTACAGTTCCAGTTTCCCAATGGCAACCACTCAAAGCTCAGCTTTCATCTTCCCACAGCTGTTTAATAAATTAAGCGAGCTATGTATTGGTTTCCATGGGCAACTAGAACAGTTTTCCTCCATCAGACCATTTCTGAAAAAGTCTACCCACATGAAATACTGTTTTTGGGGCATTTTTGCTCGTTTGCTGCTTTTGATCTGTTTTCTTAACTTTCTGGAAATTGTACGTCACTGGTGAAATGTTAACAACAGCTGCATACGTCTTCCAAAAAGAAAAAAAAGCATCCATTTTTTTGTAATGGTGTTTTTAAAAAAAACGTGTTGTGACCACCCATAAGGGCTATCAGCGTTGTGTCTCTGCTGCGCATCGTGCCAGCAAGACACCCTTCTATCTTTGGTTTCTGGTTTATTCTAGATATCGTAACTTATATACTGTTAAATCTGTCAGATGCCAATTGCACCGACTTGGAGAACTGACGATCGTGGAAGTTAAAGACAAGCTGTCAGAAGATATGGATATAGATCCTGTTGTCCCCCTATTTCTTTAGATGAATCTCCAGTCCACTGATAGCATCTCGAACCACAAATGTAAAAACCTGAATGTCATCTGATAACACCATACAAGATATTGATTAACATGACACCAGCGATCTTTCTAGGTACTTAATAGAGCCATAAGGGATCCTTCATAAAGTGATCCTGTTCAGGAAAAGGTGACTCGCCTGCTCATTTTGTATATGACGTTGGAGGAGATTTTTTATAAAGTTAAGCCTGGTGAAGATTTCCGTAAATGAGGAATTCTGAAAGGGGAACACATATCACAATCGCCTGGACGGCGTGGGGCGGGGGGCGGGTAGTTTCAGCGGTAAACATTGTCAGGAGCACTGTAATTCCTCACGTAGCTTTCTCTTGTTGTGACACACAGCTGCAGTTAATACACCCGATCTTCTACTACCAACTCCGGTTCGCTCAACATGTCGGACCAAAAAGTGAACTGGAAAGCCGAGTATGGTAGAGAAAGAAGCAACGTTGAGCTCAGATCGAAAGAGAAAAAAGGAGAAGAGAGGAGAAATAGAAAAGAAAGAGAAAAAAGAAAAGAAGAGGTAATACAATATCACATTTTAAGGATGCTTTTTCAAACCTCCCACAGGTCTGTGTACGAAATTCTACTGAATACTGATCCACAACAGGTTTTGCTGCATGAAGGCGACCCCTACATTGTACAACACAAAATTCTGGTATCATTACGACAGTCATCTTTGTTCACGCGCAACATGTATTGATGTGTATCTTTTTTTGACTTGGTTTTTTTCTGAGCTTTTTTTAAGGGTATTTGTGCTATTTTTTTTTGCACCTATGCCAGGGTGTTATGAGGCCTTCGGAGTGTGGGTGTTGCACCGTTCCTATGTATCTTTTTGTCATACCAGAGGTTTTCTTGAGCCTGCTACTCAGCCCTATTTTTGAGAAAATAGAGACTTTAGCGCGAAATCGCAGCGTTAGAACGACGCATACCTTACATCTTACTGTGTTTGAAATTGGACCTAAAAATTTTTTTTACAAATGTGCAAACTTACTACACACCAAACAAAGCGAAAAAAAGTGCCGCTTCCGTTGAAAAGAGGGTAGTCATATTGAAACAATGATACGGGGTGGCCACATTGTGTTTCTTAATTGATCAAGAGACAGCGCCCTTGACTCTCTGAGCACAGGTGACGCGCAATTTGTATATGGACTCATCACCATTGCATTACACATGGAAGGACTAGAGGCAGCACGGTGACTGGAGAATATCATATTTATTTGTAATATTTGTTCATATATTGAAGTTGGTTACGTTAAGGATAGCAGTTTTTTGATCATTTAAGCTTGGATGCTTCTGACGCTGTTCATATACAGCTACAATGGTGGATTCAAACAAAATCCAAACCTAAAGGGAACTTCAGCAGTAAATGACCTAAGAACCTCTGCCAGTATGTTGGCAAGCAGCTGAAGTTTGATGTACCTGCTTGATAAAGGCACAGGAGGCGGACTTTAACACGAGAGTTCGCAGAAAACCCCATCATCTGTATTGGTGGTCACTGGATCCAGAGACTACCACAAACAAGATCTATATAATTTTTTGACCGAGGAGGAGGCGTTCTGTTTCCCACACTTGACTTTCAGTATATACCCTCTCATTGCAATACCATACAACCAATTTACATCTCACTTCACAGTGATGTCGATGATACCATCTCACGGGGCATAGGAAAGAAACAAAAACTAGACAGGTGTTACACTGCCTGACAATAGATGGTATGGTTTATTAGGCAATTCTGATGACAGGTTCTCATTTAAGGAGTTCATTGCACCATTGGCCATGTAACATTTGCAGTCCTACGAAATTACTCACCCTTCCAAAATAGAAGAAAGGCTACTAGAGAAGGCTTGGTTTATATCATCACCACTTTCAATTGTTAAAAGGTATTTGGGATGACAGGCCAGCAGGTCCCCCAACCCTGACTTAGTGACATTTTTTTACAGTAAGGTTGTGCCTTGGAAATGATGGCGTGGGTGTGTAGCCCATGAGTAGGTGATGATTTTACATCTTTCAACATGCTGAAGACAAAATCCATTCATACAAAGCATCAACTTGTTCTTATACATTCATAGTTATAGCTGTCAGACTTTTGGATTGTATAGTATTTGTCTAATATTTGGTATTATTAATGGGGTAGTCCCATTATGACCCCCCCCCCCATCAGCTCTGAGAACAAGGGGAACATAATGCTTCTTGTGTGTGGAACATAATGCTCCTGAACAGCAGTGGGGCAGCGCAACATTATGTAGAGTCATGTTAGTTATAGGATCATAACCACTATTAAAGGCTCTATCACCAGAGAAGGGTGTAAACCAGCACTCTAATAGAATGTGTACGCCCCTCTGGCAGGTATCTGCTGTTCCTTTAGCTTCGTATGCCCTGTTTTTAGAAAAAAGGTTTTAAAATTAGCAATAGCCTGAGCGCTCCAGGGTTCCATAGAGTAATGGAGCCTGGATCCCTCAGGGTTTAAATGCATCATTCTTAACACAGGCATAAGAAGCTAAGGACACGAACCTACCAGAGGGCTGCACCAGTATTGTCAGATGTTGGTGTGTTTGCAATCACTGTGTGGTGATAGATGTCCTTAATGTAAAGGGTTTGCTCCACTTAGCAATTAACATTAGAAGGATGAGGGGATACAAAATTAAGATCTGCCCACCACATCTTAATTGGAGAATGGGGGGGGGGGGGGGTCCCATTCTCACTCTAATAGGTGGAGATGCTGAGGTGAATGTGCATGTGCTTTACATGTCAATGAACTGTGAGTGCGGGAATTTCCTGCACACAGACCGCTTATCTGCCAGTCATTCACTACCATGGAGTAACGGTGCGTACGGAGTGCGTGCTCAAAAAATTTCCATAATGTACATAGCAATGATAGGAGAGCAGGAACATGTTGACCTGTGCTCGCCAATGTGAAACAAGGGCTCTATTATGTGGATTTGGGGTTGGGGTTTAAACCACACCTGTGCCTGTGCCTCGTTGATCAGGCTGACCACTATCCTGTGAATAGGGAATACTACTGATTGTCACAAAACCATTTAGTTCTACTATAAGAAGGAAAACACGCAAAATTGCAAAGTGCACATATGATGCATCGTACAATCCGACAATGATCTTAAGCGATCTCCACATTATCATATACACCTAGGGTCAGTGATGGCTAACCTATGGCCTGGTGCAGAGGTGGCATCTCGAGAGCCTTTTGTGGGCACCTAGGGTCCAGGCCATCACCAGAGAGACTCCAGGTATCGTTCTTCCTGCCGTCCCAACACCCAGGATGCTGTGCAGAGCTATGTAAAGTGACAGCGCTACCTGCGGACTAATTTCTGCTAATGAAGTCCCCTGTATGATGTCAATAAAAGCTGACAGAGAAGAGAGTATAAATCAAATTAATTTTGTGTTGGCCTTGCGATTAAATAAGTCGGGCTTTGTTGTAGTTTGGGCCGCGCCCTATAAAGGTTCTCCATCACTGACCTAGGTATATGTTTTACCTTACTGTATCATGTCGCTTGCTTGGCGAAGTATTGCATGCGAAAAGTGTTATGAATAGTTATCTATACTCGAGCTTTTTAGCCAGGAGAGAGAGAGGTGTGGAATGAGAGATCAGCACATTGAAGCGGCAGGCTAGCACTGCTCTATGGAGCAAGTGCTTGGGGTGGTTTTTTGGGAGCTGATCCTGCTTGGAGTGAGCTAAGGTCTTCCGCATGGGTTTTGGCATTCTCTCCGCTTTTCTTCTTCTTCCAATCGGATCTCCGGTGGAGGGGCCGCATCCTCTTCTACTTCGAACATCATGAAAAAATATGGAAGAGTTATCTAATTTAGCGCAAGTTATTAATTATTTATACTGCGCCCCTATCTTCATGGCGGTTACAAAGAATAAGGGGTTCACCATACATTCAGTAAGACCAGAACAAGTCAAAACACAAAAGCTACTGAGATCAGAACAAGTGCAAGGAGGGGCCCTGCCCTTGAGGGCTTGCGTCTACGGAGGGGAAAGAAGTTTCTGAAAAACGTTTTGAAAAAAAAAAATTCACATACTTATGTTGACCAGATAATATCCCAGGTATCAGACATCAAAAGGGAACCTGTCAGCTCTCCGCACATCCAAACAAAAGATGTGTTTCGTAGATGGTGTCTGCATAACTTTACAATTAATTCTTGAAAAAAAAAATTCTCCTGTTAGTTATTTGCAAGTGAATAATTTGTGCATCATGACAGGCTACCAGGTTTCGGTGCACCTTCTATTTATCTCAGTTTCACAAAGGAGACAGGGAAATGTCAATCAATTCTGAGGGGAGGAATAATGAGTGAAGTTTTTTTTTTGTTTGTAATAACCCATGTGTTGGCACCCCTGCTGGTTGGCCAATCACCAATTCACAACCACAGAATAGTAATGTAGCCCAATTTTATTTATAATGGTAGCACAAAGGGATTTCTGAAACCCAATTTGGTATTATTTGGTGTCACAGGAACAACCCCTTTAAAAGGCTGATTTCCCGGGAAAACAAAAACACCCGTGCATAAAAAGGACATATTAAAAACTAGCACGAGAACACGTATTATTAGGGGAATGGGCGAGGCTCTAAGGATAATGATAGATTTGGCATTATTTTAGAAATAAAGAGACTGAGGGGAAGACCTCATGTACAATGTACAAATACCTGATAATGGACAGTAACAGGGATCTCTCCAAGATTTTTTTAGATCAGGCCTGTACCAGCGAAGGGGATCCTCTCGCCTAGGGAGAGGCATTCTACAACGCCATAGACAGGGGGACCTCTTACAACCTAGAGAGGGAGGTCTTCTTACCATCACAATAGACAGGAGGCATCCTCTACACCTAAGGAGAGGCCAGTTTCTACCATCCACCATACGACAGGGGCCTCACTTTGGATCAACTCCATACGACATTCTCACATAGAGGAGGAGGTTCGCTCCCGATCACCATAGACAGGCAACACCTAGAGGAGACATCTTCTAACATCACACCTCAGGAGATCCTACCTGAGGAGAGGCGGTTCTACATTTACATAGACGGAGGCTATCTCTACAGCTCGAGGAGAGGCGATCTACCCATTCACCATAACAGGGGACATCCTCACACTAGAGTGAGGCTGTTTGACCGTCCATCCACCATAACAGGGGCATCCTCTAACCCACTAGAGGAAGGGTCCTACCATCACCATAGACAGGGGACATCTTAAACACCCTAAGGGGGTTCTCACCATCACCATAGACAGGGCTCCTCTACAACCTAGAGGAGAGGGTGTTCTATCACATCACCATATAGACCGGAGCATCCTCTACCCGAGTACGAGAGAGTGCGATTCTACCATCACCAATAGGACATGGGACATATCTAACACTGAGGAGAGGAGGTTCTACCATTACCATAGACAGGTCGGGCATCCTCTCCTAGAGGAGAGGTAGGTTTCTAACCTCACAGCAGAGAGTGGCAATCCTCTACACTAGATGTGAGCACTTACTACCATCACCCATCGAAGTGGACATCAGCTACACGATAGAAGAGGCGTGTTCTAACCATCACCACGACGGGGCATCCTCTTCAGCTCTATAGGGGGAGGTTCTATCTACCATCACCCAAGACAGTGGGACATCTCTACACCAGAGCGGGGTAAGGGAACCATGGGCTCGGGAGCCAGATATGGTCTTTCGTAGGTGCCATTGGCCCCAGACAGTCCTTAATAAATAGGATGGCTGCTGTGTGATGTTCCTGAGACTGATTCTCTGGACACAGGCAGCGAGTTGACCGCTGCCTAGGTCCTTGGTATGACCCAGGCTCGCATCCGCACCATCGTCTAAGCCTGGGTCCAAAGAGAAGAGCCGTGGGAGCGATGAGGACTGGCTGCGGAGTGGTACGCTGGTAAGTGATATAATTACGTTTTTTGCTGAGGCTAGACTTTATACTTGGGGAGCATTATGCTGGTGCTACCATCTCCTGGGAGTATGTGTCTGGGGACTGCCTAATCTCACGGGTATGTGCTGGGGCTACAATCTACTGCGAATTGAGCTTGGGGTACCCATCTATGTGTGTGGTATGTGCTGTGGCTACCTATCCTACTTGGTGGGCTGAGCTGTGGCTACCTATACTACTTGGGAATGAGGTGTGACGTACCTATCAAATTGGGGGCATGTGCTGTGGACTACATATATTCTAGGGGACTGTGTATGGCTACATTCTACTTGGGGGCAGTGCTGTGGCACCCATCTAAAGGTAGTATGCTGAGGTGCGACTAACCCATCTAGGGGTATGTGCTAGGGGCTACCTATAATACTGAGAGGCCAGTGCTGTGACTACCTATCTCCTGGAAGAATGTGCTGTGGCTACCTCATTTACTGGGAGTATGTGCTGTTAGCACATAGCTAATGGGAGGCATGTGGTGGGTTTCAGGATTTGGATCTGATGTAACGGCAGACACTGGGACCCAAATGTAAGTGGCAACCGGTCTCACCAGTGCCACCCAACGGCAGAGGATGTCTTGCTGCCAGCGTGGTAACCACCAGGTGGTCCAAGTGGCAACCAAGTCGAGTGTACAGAGGATCACAAGAAGTCTCATGGTCAGGAAGCAGGCAGCCGGTCAAGATGCAGGCGGCAATGGATGCAAGATGCAAGGACGGAGCAAGAGAATCAGGGCTGGCATCGAAGGACAAATCAGGAACGGGGTTCAGGATCACAACGAGAGGTCAATACTTGGAAGGAAAATGTGGGAGCAATTACCAGCTTTGGGACGGGGCGGCCAGTGGTGGTTGAGTGAGCTCGAAAGGGGTTGCCGCCGCGAGAGGGGAACAACAGTGTGCCTGCGAGTCCGAGCGTAGATCCATAGGCACGTCCTGACCCGGGACACTATCTACTGGGGCTGCAAAATGCGTGTACGTCCTTCACAGAAAAATTTTAAATATGTGGCTTTCAGGCTCTCTCATGACCAAAAGGTTCCCTGACCCTGCGCCCTAGAGGAAAGGGTGTTTCTATGTCACATCACCATAGACAGGGGCAATCCTCTACACCTAAGAGGAGAGGAGGTTCTACCACACATAGAAAGGGACACCTCTACACTAGGGAGAGGCGGTTGTGCTACACACCATAGACAGGATGGGGCATCCCTCTACCCTAGAGAGAGGCGACTCTACATCACCATAGAAGGGGCATCTCTACACCTAGAGAGAGGAGTGTTCTACCATAACCATACGACGAGGGGGCATCTCTACACCTAGAGGGAGACGGCGGTTCTTACCATCACCATAGACAAGGCATACCTCTCTAACTAGGGAGAGGCAGGTTTTCTACAGCACCATAGAGGGGGCATCTCTACACTAGAGGAGAGGCGGTCTACCATCTCCAAGGCGGGGGCATCCCTCTACACCTAGAGGAGAGGGGCGGTTCTACATCACCATAGACAGGGGGCAATCCTTAACACTAGCGAGAGGCGGTTTCTGCCATCACCATGACAGGATCGACCGAGAAGGCGGTTATCTAGACAGGGGCTCCTCTACACCTAGAAGAGAGGCGGTTCTACCATCACATAGACAGGGGCATTTCCTCTACACCTAGAGGAGATGCGGTTCTAACATCACCTTAGACAGTGGGGCATCCCTACGGACACCTAGAGGAGAGGTCGGGTTCTCCATCACCATAGAAGGGGCTCCTCTACACCTAGAGAGAGGTTGGTCTACCCATCACATAGACAGGGTGGCATCCTCTACACCTTAGTAGAGTAGGGGTGTCTACTCATCACCATAGACAGGAGCGGATCCTCTACACCTAGAGGAAGGCAGTTTAACCATCACCATGACAGTGGGTCCTCTACACCTAGAGGGAGGCGAGTTCTTCCTCACCATACATGGCTCTCACACTCAAAGGCACTCCATCACCGGGGGCCATCCTCTACACCTAGAGGAGCAGGCGGTCGCTTCTGCCACCACCATGAGACAGGGGGCATCTCGACACTCTAGAGGAAGAGCGGTTCTACCATCGGAATAGACAAGGGGCTCCTTTACACTAGAGGAGACCGCTGTTCTACCATCACAGACAACGGTGATGTGTACCAGCGATGAGACAATGATAACTCCTCCACTATATTGTATGGCTAATAATTTGTACATGTGTCAAAGAGGAACTGGGGTTCCTTTTTGAGAGCAATAAGTAACTGTCTAGGAGAAAACCTTTTTTTTTAGTAGCTATCTGTTGATCCAGGGACGATTCTTTGAGCGCCAGCATTGGGGGTTGGAGCACGCATTTCGTTCCCCGCTTTGCGGCCACTTGACATTCAGCGCTTTGCAGGGTTGGTGCTCTTTCTGGTCAACCCAAAATAATGTATAAGTTTGGACTAGTGACTGATTGTCTTTGTTAAACTTTGTTCTCCATGATACTATCAAACTAGGGCTTGCTCCGTGTCTGGGCGATCGGGGATCGGGCTCATGCAACAGGGATGTGGAACCTGACGCTCTGTGCATAATACCACAGAAGCGAGCCGAGCATTTCCCCCTTCCCCCGGGACAGTTACTAGAGAAGTCTTAATTTAATAGTAATGACATACATTTTCCCCGCCCCCTTGAAACCAGATTATTGCTATTAAAAGATAATGCGTTTAAGGAAAATAAGTGTGTGTTACTTTAACTTCAATGTTGGCAAACCTATTTCCATCCCCTTAATGATTTAGGGATAGTTTAGATTTTTATTTTCTTAAAATTGTGATAAATCACCTAGTAATACTTTGGCCCAGTACTGCATCTGTGTTAAAAATAGGTCACCGACATGTAGAGGTGTAAAAGTGACACTATTTTGAAAAGGACTCATCATGTTGTAAAATGGAGGTGGCAGGAAGATTGGTATGAGCAGGAGGAGACTGAGGAGGTGTACAAGGGTCCTATCGTGTGACATCATGTTATAAAGCAGGAGGAAGCTGTGAGCAGATTGATATATAATGTTCTAACTCAAGCAGTCAATTATAGAGCATGACGAGCTGAGCAGATGTTATATAGGATCGATATATTAATATATATACTAATATATCGACACGGATGGGGTCTGGCAGATTGCACATTGGATCCATATACGGGAAGCAGTTTATAGCGCAGGAGTAGCGCAGCAATTGCACATAGTTGTCCTATACAGGAAGCAGGTTTATAGCAGCCGTCTAGTCATATGGGGAGATTTTACGAGAAGTGTCCTGACCCTCCAAAGTGCATCAGAGCCTTTAAGGCCCACTGGCAGGGCAATGTGTCCTTTTAGGGACACCTCTATGACCTAGGACCGTCGCCAAGAGGAATTTCTGATAATCTCCCCAAATGGTGTCTGTGTTTAGGGCTTGTTGGCCTCTTAGTAAGTTAAACGAGTTTGCTTTCAACTGGGATAACTACTAGTCACCCCTCAAGTCGGTTATGAAATGTCCTTCGCTAGAATTCCCTTCTTATAGAGACTTGTCTGTTTACCTAAAAAATCTCCTCCCAAACTTAGGGAAAAAGTCATATTTTTCCCAAAATGCGATCCTTTGTAGCCGGCTGAAGGAATGGTTTCGCTTAGATTTAGGTAGGGTATGAAGTGTCCTGTCTAGAATGTCATCTTTAGAAATCGCCACTCATTTGCCTATAAAAAAAATTCCTCCAGTTCCGTGGGGGAAAGGATTGGAGAGGAATCTTTTATACTCAGACGAGTTCAACTTTAGAGGCCTGCAGGGGAAGGGGTGGTGGTGGCAATTCAGGACTGCACCCATTTTGGTTTCCATATACACGAAATATTCTGCTTGCGGTCGTTTAAAGATAACGGAACTCATCTTTCAGATCTCATCAAAGTTTGAGGGTTCTGCAATTATCAGTTAAAACACCCATTGTAAATGTGAGATGCGGACAAATATCCATTAGTTCCTTCTTAGACTGCCCTATTTGCGGCTCTATAGCTCCTCCAAAGCCACAGCTGATGCCATTGAAAGATGAGCTTCTTGATCATTCATATAACACAGGTAGCAGGTTTTCACATTTTTTTTTTAAAAGAAGAGGGACCATCTGAGACTACTCCCGACCGTAGCCTCTAACTTGACGTATCTTAGCATGATGACTCTGCTCATTTTACATGACTTGAAAGAATTTGTTAAGTATTATTAACATAGTAGTGAACAGGGTGAGATTCCACTAAAACTAGAAATTCTAGAAGGCCATTTCATCCCCTACCTGGGGGCTATAGTTTTAATGGGTAAAATCTGTGCAGGATCCCTCTTACATGTATAAACAGCTTGATTTTACCGTCTAAATACTTTATATATGAACTATAAATACTGCCCAGTATAGAAAGAGATAATCTTGCACCAGAAAATACTGTACAAAATGATGACTCCGGTTGTCTAGTGAGTCTTTTCCTGTAGATATATTGGTGTTAATTGTACGACTCATAATTAAGTCTCGAGCAGTCGGACAGTCATTGCGGCCAATTCAAATCAATCATAGGAATTTATGAGGAATAATAAACAGGGATGAAGATGGTGGCTTTTGTCCCCGGGCAGGAGTGTATGGGATACAAAGGCATACGCCCCCTAACTGAACGGAAAGGATGCGCTGCCTGCCCAGTGGGACCCCTCTACTAGTACTATGGTTGAAAGGTTTAAGAGGATTTACTCCATCCTTTACATCTTAAACCCTGCTTTCCTCTTCTCTCCCTCTACCTATTACGCGTGTAATGTGATAATTAGACGCTAGTGCCGCATAATGATGCATGAGAAATTAGTTTCCCACCCCCACGTCAGGCCTTAGATAAAATACAAAAAGACGTGTGAGTAGGCCTGACCCTAAAGTAGCAGCCACCTCCCGCCAGTCACATAATGGGGGGGAGTTTGTAAGGTGAAATCCTATAGAAATAAGAAAGTGTTCTCTAATCAATCGCGCCAATCTTAAATTACCGAGGAGTCCACTTTCTTCTGCCAATTTCTTAAGTGGCATCAAAATAAAGATGTATGAAATAAGCCCATGGGCTCCGGCTCATTGGCCCCGTGAAGCTGGGAGCCCCTACAGGCTCATTGCCATACAATCCGTTCTGGCTTGTGTAGATACCCTTTAATGTCATTTCCCAAATGCCCCGCTGCTTATTGGAGATTTACTCGACTGGCTTGGAGAGGCGGGATATGAAAATAGTGATCAGATCATACCGTAGCTCATTTCCTTACAACCACAAGGGGGGCCGTCTGTCAGCCGAACAGTAAGGTCCTTGTAATGTCTCCATAAACATGAACACTGTATCTGCCAAGTGTGGATGTGTTCTGCATGAGTAGAGGGACTACACACCACGTGCCAGATGGTGGGTCATGGATTGTATGCTGTTTTTGGTTACAGTCACACAATGCATTTGAATTGGGTATAAAAAAGCAATTCAGAGCAAGCGGGAACCAGTTCATCACCCAATATCCGATGCAGTTTTAATACCTAAACGTCTAGGAGTGGAACACAAAACAACATGAGGATTGAATGTGTACCGGCCAAAAACGTTTGCTTCTGCCCATTCCCGCAAGCGTTTAGGTCTAAACACATCAGAAGAAAGCATTTTCAAGAGCGATTCAAACAACAGGGTGTGAATGCAGCTAAAGGGGCTGTACAACTGGTGAAAAATTGGCTTGTTTCTCTCTCTGCCAGTAAATGGTCCTTATGCTGGTTTTATTGAGGGCCTCAAATTGAATGACCCCAAGCCCATCACCATTGAACATTTAAAGAATCTCTACACATATTAATCAAGGCTATAAACCAGGGAACACTTACTGTGACTGTGCAATCTTTATTTACAAGTATTGTCCATGATGTCCTTCCTTCACTTTTAAACTTATTCTAATGATGCCAGAGGGGCTTTGATGGTGTTATACGTCCATGCGGCACTTTCACAGGCCGATACAACTGTGCAGGAACACATTCCTTCCCCACCTCTGCCTGCTGTAATAACACAACAGTGGGTGGGAGAAAGAAATGACCCCTACACAGTGGTAAATCTGATTGAAATGCAGCATGTATGGGCTTGGCAACACTCACCCAGACGCCTTTCTGATCATTCAGCTACATTGTAAAAGTTCATTTAATAAGGAGAGCAAATATAAGAAGATTACACACAGTCACGGTGCCTGATCATGTATAAGTGTCCCTGTGTTGTAACATGTTGATTTGATGGTAGTGGTGAGTATGCTTCATCTGGGGGTGCGAGGGGGAGACGGGGGTCATACCATGAGCATGTCCCCCGGCGGTATAAACAACGCGACAAGTTAGGGGGCCTATCTTTGATGGTCTACTTTAGGATTTTGGGTAACCAATGTACATCATAGGAATATGAGCAAGGGATCAGTCAGCTCTCTAATGCAGCGAATTATTTACAGCTGGATTTCTGTCTCTCAGATCTGTAACTCTCAAAATATCCCACAAACACTAAAATGTAACATTTTTAATAAAAATGAAGCAATTTGAACACACCCCTCTGGTAAATCTGGATGCCAAAATGTAAATATGCAAAACCAGGAGCATTTGCGTGCGAGTGAAAACACTATATATCCTGCACTTCCAACTGTTCTATTGTCTGGAGACAGCTCCGGCCACAATGACGGCTTGTATTTAGGTCATCTGAAGAGGGACGGATAAGCAGTGTGTGGAAATAAGTGTGGCCGGTTCACAAGAGCAGGCCCCTCCCCACTGACCTTGCCTTCTACATCCCCAGAGGGCCCCGGCAGAGCCCTGTTCAGCTCAATCCATTCACAATAGGACACCACTAACCAACCAACTTAGCTGGTGAGGGATGCAGACACCGTGCCAAAAGTGACTATCCCTGGACGCAAAGATTATGTTGGGACACAACAAGGCTTTTTGGCAAAATTAACCAACCCCAAAATAAAAAAAAAAAAAATATATAAAGGGATTAGAACACCAGGTCAAAATCGATAAAGAAATATAAAGTTACACTAAGAATGTATTATTTATTTTCCCTCCCAAAGTTTCTGAAACAATTTCTCTTGCATCACTATGAGAATTGGTCCCCTAATCCCTGATGTCGGCACCAGTGACCCAGACGGGAATCTCCAGTCATCATAGATGACTGTCAAATAATTGTGGGACATTATCCTGCAGTGGGAAGTGTTTTACTTAGTGAAAAGCGTTCTTGTTAGAGGACCTGATTAAAGGGATATATATAAAAAAAACATGTTTGTTTTTATTCAAAAACAGCGTCAAGGCCGAACATGGTATTGACCAACTAACTTCATTCATCTGCTACAGCTGAGCTGTCAATACCAGCAAACAAACCATGTGCCAAGAGTGGCGCTGTGTCTCACCGGAAGGAAAGCATACTTTTCTTTTTAACACGTCTGGAAAAACCCTTTAAATATTGTCCAATAATAGAATTGTATGTCAGAATAGAAGGTAAAATTGAACAGCAGGGGGCCAGCGCAACATTTATGTATGAGTCATATCCTATTATAGGAGCATACCAACCTATTAAAGGACATCCTATCACGATGAAGGGTTGTAACCACGCACTCTAGAATGGTGTGCGCCCCCTCTGGCAGATCTCTGCTGTTCCTTAGTCTTATGACCTGGTTTTTAAGAAAAAGGCTTTTAAAATTATGCAAATGAGCCTGAGGCGCTCCAGGGTCCATAGGAGTTAATGGAGCCTGGATCCCCTCAGGTTAATATGCATCATTTCTTAAAAACAAGGGCATAAGAAGCTAAAGGAACAACAGAACCTACCAGAAGGGCTGCACACCGTTGTCATTTGTTGGTTGCATCCTTGATCTGTGATGATAGATTCATTTAAATTAAAGGGTTGCTCCACATTAGCAAATTACATTAGAAGGATAGGGGGATAACAAAATTAAGATGCCCACCAATCACTAATCTGGAGAATGGGGGGGGGGGGGGGGGGGGGGGGTCCCATTCCACTATAGGTGGAGCTGCTGGAGGTGTGCATGTGCATTGTTGCTTTACTCAAATGAATGTGAGTGGCGGAAATTTCTGCACACAGACCCTGCTATCTGCAGTCATTCACTATCCATGTGAGTAACGGTGGTACCGGAGTGCTGTGCTCAGAAATTTCCAATAATTTCATAGCAATGAATGGAGAGGCAGGATACATGCTTGACCTGTTGCTCGCCAATAGTGAAAAAGGCCTCTTTATGTGGATTGTTGGGGGTTAAACCAACCTGTGCCTCGTTGATCAGCTGTATCCACTATCCTGTGAATAGGGGATAACTACTGACTTGGTACAAACCCCTTTTAGGTTCTATATAGAATGAAAAACCTCCAAAATGTTGCAAAGCTGCACATGATGCATCGTAAATCCGACAATGATACATAAAGCTGATCTCCATTTCATATACACCTAGGTCAGTGATGGCTAACCTATGGCACTGGTGCAGAGGTGGCATCGGAGCCCTTTCTGTGGCACTCAGGCCATCACCAGAGATGACTCCAGGTATCTTCCTGCAGTCCCAGACAGCCCAGGATTGCTGTGCACAGAGTATTGTAAAGTGACAGCGCTACCTGGGACTATTTCTGCTTTATTGATGTCCCCTTTATTGATGTCAATAAAAGCTCTGTGACAGAGAAGAGAGTATAAATCACAAATTACATTTCTGTGTGGACTTTGCGATAATAACGGGTCTTGTTGTAGTTTGGGCACTCGGCCTCTAAAAGGTTCGCCATCACTGACCTAGGTAATATGTTTTACCTTACTGTATCATGTCGCCTTGGCTTGGCGATATATTGCACTGGAAAGTGTTATTAGCTTATCTATCTCGGCTTCTTAGCCAAGGAGAGGAAGGTGCTGGATGGAGAGTGTGCAGGCAGCATTACCATGAAGCAGGCAGGATAGCATCATCTCTATGGAAGCATAAGGGGTCTACCCAGTGGGGGGTTCTGGGGTGATCCCATGTCTCGGAGTAAGGCTTCAGCTTCTCTCCTCTTCTTCTCCAAATCGGATTCTTCTGTGGAGGGGGCCGATCCTTCTTTACTTCAGACTATCATGAAAAAGGAAAGTGTAATCTAATTTAGCAAGTTATTATTTATTTATAGCGCCCCATTAATTCCATGGCGCTGTACAAAGAATAAGGGGTTCACATACATTACAGTAAGACCAGAACAAAGTACAAAACACAAAAGCTACTGATATCAGGAACAAGTGCAAGGAGGGCCCTGCCCTTGAGGGCTCGCGCTACGGAGGGGAAAGAAGTTCTGAAAAAGTTTGAAAAAAAAAAAGTTACACTAACTTATTTTGACCAGTTAACTATTCCCAGGTATTATACATCAAAAGGGAACCTGTCAGCTTCTCACGCACATCCAAACAAAAGTTATGGTTTCGTAGATGGTGTCCTGCATAATTTACATTAATTTCTTGAAAAAAAAATTCTTCATGTTTATTTATTTGCAAGTGAATATTTTGGTGCATCATGACACGGCTCCCAGGTTCGGTGCACCTTCTATTTCTCAGTTTCACAAAAGGAGCAGGGAAATGTCAATCAATTCTGAGGGGAGGCAATAATGGTGAATGTTTTTTTTGTTTTACATAAACCCATGTTCTGGCACCCCCTGATGGTGCATCACTAATTACAACCAAGAACTAGTAATATAGCAATTTATTTATACTCTGGTAGCACAAAGGATTTTCTGAAACCAATTTGTATTATTTTTGCTCACAGGAACAACCCTTTAAAAGCGGATTTCCCGGAAACAAAAAACAACCAGTGCATAAAAAGGACATATTAAAACTAGCAGAGGAACCACGATTATTAGGGGAATGGGGAGGTCTAGGATAAAATGATAGATTTGGCTATTTTAGAATAAAGACGACTGAGGGGAGACCTCATTACAATGTACAAATACCTGAATGGACAGTACAAGGATCTCTCCAAAGATTTTTTTAGATCTAGGCCTGTGACAGGATAAGGGGGCATCCTCTACCCCTAGAGGAGAGGCAGTTCTACAATCGCATAGACAGGGGGCATCCTCTACACTAGAGGAGAGGAGGTTCTACCATCACCATAGACAGGAGGCATCCTCTACACCTAGAGGAGAGGCAGTTCTACCATCACCATAGACAGGGGGCATCCTCTACACCTAGAGGAGAGGAGTTCTACCACACCATAGACAGGGGGCATCTCTACACCTAGAGGAAGGCAGCCTCTACATCAACCATAGACAGGAGGCATCCTCTACACCTAGAGGAGAGGCGGTTCTACCATTACCATAGACAGGAGGCATCCTCTACACCTAGAAGGAGAGCGGTCCTACCATCACCATAGACAGGGGACATCCTCTACACCTAGAGAGGCGGTTCTACCATCACCATAGACAGGGGGCATCCTCTACACCTAGAGGAGAGGCGGTCCTACCATCACCATAGACAGGGGACATCCTCTACACCTAGAGAGGCGGTTCTACCATCACCATAGACAAGGGCATCCTCTACACCTAGAGGAGAGGTGGTTCTACCATCACCAAACAGGAGGCTCCTCTACACCTAGAGGAGAGGCGATTCTACCATCACCATAGACAGGGGACATCATCTACACTAGAGGAGAGGAGGTTCTACCATTACCATAGACGGGGCATCCTCTACACCTAGAGGAGAGGCGGTTCCCATCACCATAGACAGAGGGCATCCTCTACACCTAGAGGTGAGGCAGTCCTACCATCACCATCGACAGGGGACATCATCTACACTAGAGAAGAGGGCGGTTCTATACCATCACCACAGACAGGGGGCATCCTCTTAGCTATAGGAGAGGAGGTTCTACCATCACCATAGACAGGGGACATCCTCTACACCTAGAGCAGGGGTAGGGAACTATGGCTCGGGAGCCAGATATGGCTCTCTGTAGGCTGCATCTGGCTCCAGACAGATCCTTAATAAATAGTGATGGCTGCTGTGTGTGTCTCTTAGACTGATCTCTGGACACGGCAGCGATTGTTACCAGCGCCTACGTCTTTGTATGACCCAGGGCGCCATCGCCACCATCGTCTAAGCCTGGGTCAAAGAGAAGAGCGTGGGAGCGATGAGGAGCTGGCTGCAGGGAGCGCTGGTAAGTGAATATTAATTACTTTTTTGCTACGGCTAGCTATTTACTTGGGGGCATATGCTGGTGCTACCCATCTACTGGGAGTATGTGCTGGGGCTGCCTATCTACTGGGAGTATGTGCTGGGGCTACCCATCTACTGCGAATATGAGCTGGGGCTACCCATCTACTTGGTGGCATGTGCTGTGGCTACCTATCTACTTGGGGCATGAGCTGTGGCTACCTATCTACTTGGGGCATGAGCTGTGGCTACCTATCAAATTGGGGGCATGTGCTGTGGCTACATATATTCTAGGGGACATGTGCTATGGCTACATATCTACTTGGGGGCATGTGCTGTGGCTACCCATCTACAAGGAGTATGTGCTGTCGCTACCCATCTACTGTGGGTATGTGCTAGGGCTACCTATATACTGAGAGGCATGTGCTGTGACTACCTATCTCCTGGGAAGAATGTGCTGTGGCTACCTATTTACTGGGAGTATGTGCTGTAGCTACCTATCTACTGGGAGGCATGTGGTGGGTTTCAGGATTTGGATGATGTAAGCAGACACCTGGGACCCAAATGTAAGTGGCACCCGGTCTTCACCAGTGCCCACCCAAGCAGGGATGGTCTTGCTGCAGCGTGGTACCACCAGGTTGCTCCACAGTGGCAACCAAGGTCGAGGTACAGGATCACAAGGAAGTCTCATGGTCAGGAACAGGCAGACGGTCAAGGCAGGCGGCAATGATGCAAAGTCAAGGACGGAGCAAGAGATCAGGGCTGGCAGCGAAGGAGCAGAATCAGGAACGGGTCCAGGATCACAACGAGAGGTCAATACTTGGGAAGGAAACACTGTGGGAAGCACTTACCAGCTGGGACGGGGGCCGGAAAGTGGTGAGTTGAGTGAGCTCGAAAAGGGGTGCCGCCACGGAGAGGGGCACAGATGTGCCTGCGATCCGAGACGTAGATCATAGGGGCACCCGTGACACTGGGACTACCTATCTACTGGGGGGCATGTGCAAATGGTACGTCTCTTACAGAATAACATTTTAAAATATGTGGCGTTCATGGCTCTCTCAGCCAAAAAGGTTCCTGACCCCTGCCCTAGAGGAAAGGGGGTTCTACCATCACCATAGACAGGGGCATCCTCTACACCTAGAGGAGAGGAGGTTCTACCATCACATAGACAGGGACATCCTACTAGAGGAGAGGCGGTTCTACGCATCACCATAGACAGGGGGCATCCTCTACACCTAGAGGAGAGGCGCATCTACCATCACCATAGACAGGGGGCATCCTCTACACCTAGAGGAGAGGAGGTTCTACCATCACCATAGACAGGGGGCATCCTCTACACCTAGAGGAGAGGCGGTTCTACCATCACCATAGACAGGGGCATCCTCTACAACTAGAGGAGAGGAGGTTCTACCATCACCATAGACAGGGGGCATCCTCTACACCTAGAGGAGAGGCGGTTCTACCATCACCATAGACAGGGGGCATCCTCTACACCTAGAGGAGAGGCGGTTCTACCATCACCATAGACAGGGGCCTCTACCCTAGAGGAAGGCGGTTCTCCATCACCATAGACAGGGGGCATCCCTACACTAGAGGAGGCGGTTCTACCATCACTAGACAGGGGGCATCTCTACACCTAAGAAGGGCGTTCTACCATCACCATAGACAGGGGGCATCCTCTACACCTAGAGGAGAGGCGGTTCTACACTCACCATAGACAGGGGGCATCCTCTACACCTAGAGGAGAGGGGTTCTACTCACCATCACCATAGACAGGGCATCCTCTACACCTAGAGGAGAGGCGGTTCTACCATCATCCCCATAGACAGGGGGCATCCTCTACACACTAGAGGAGAGGCGTTCTCCATCACCATAGACAGGGGGGCATCTCTACACCTAGAGGAGAGGCAGTTCTACCATCACCATCGACAGGGGCATCCTCTACACCTAGAAGAGAGGAGGTTCTACACATCACCATCGACAGGGGGCATCCTCTACACCTAGAGGAGAGGCGGTTCTCCATCACCATAGACAGGGGGCATCCTCGACCCTAGAGGAGAGGCGGTTCTACCATCGCCATAGACAGGGGGCATCCTCTACACCTAGAGGAGACGCTGTTCTACCATCACCAGACAAAGGTGATGGTACCAGCGGTGAGACAATGATACTCTCTGCCACTAGATGTTTGTAATGGCTAATAATTTGTACATGTTCAAAGAGAACTGGGTTCCTTTTTGAGAGCATAATAGAACATTGTATAGGAGTAAAACTTTTTTTTAGTAGCTTCTGTTGATCCAGGGACTTATTTGATCGCCACATTGGGGTTGGGAAGGCATTTTTCCCGCTTTCGGCCACTTGACATCAGCCTTGCAGGGTTGGTGCCTTCTCTGGATTCACCCAAAATAATGTATAGTTTGACTAGATGGACTGATGTTCTTTGTTTAAACTTTTTTATCATGATACTATAAACAGGGCTTGCTCCGTTCTGGCGTCGGGCACTCGGCTCATGCACAGGGATGTGGAACCTACGGCTCTGTGCATAATACCAACAGAAGCGAACGAGCATTATGTTCCACACACAAGAAGCATTATGTTCCCCTTGTTCTCAGAGCTGATGGGGGGGGGGGGGCTCATAATGGGACTACCTCATTAATACTAACATATTAGACAAATACTATACAATCCAAAAGTCTGACAGCTATAACTATGAATGTATAAGAACAAGTTATGCTTTGTATGAATGGATTTTGTCTTCAGCATGTTGAAAGATGTAAAATCATCACCTACTCATGGGCTACACACCCACGCCATCATTTCCAAGGCACAACCTTACTGTAAAAAAATGTCACTTAAGTAAGGGTTTCAATTGGTAAAAGTTATTCTGGGATGAAAGGCAGCCAGTATCCCCCAACCCTTACTTAAGTGACATTTTTTTACAGTAAGGTTGTGCCTTGGAAATGATGGCGTGGGTGTGTAGCCCATGAGTAGGTGATGATTTTACAGCTTTCAACATGCTGAAGACAAAATCCATTCATACAAAGCATCAACTTGTTCTTATACATTCATAGTTATAGCTGTCAGACTTTTGGATTGTATAGTATTTGTCTAATATTTGGTATTATTAATGGGGTAGTCCCATTATGACCCCCCCCCCCATCAGCTCTGAGAACAAGGGGAACATAATGCTTCTTGTGTGTGGAACATAATGCTCTTTCGCTTCTGTGGGTATTATGCACAGAGCCGTAGGTTCCACATCCCTGTGCATGAGCCGAGTGCCCGACGCCAGACACGGAGCAAGCCCTGTTTATAGTATCATGATAAAAAAGGTTAAACAAAGACATCAGTCCATCTAGTCCAAACTATACATTATTTTGGGTTGATCCAGAAGAAGGCACCAACCCTGCAAGGCTGATGTCAAGTGGCCGAAAGCGGGGAAAAATGCCTTCCCAACCCCCAATGTGGCGATCAGAATAAGTCCCTGGATCAACAGAAGCTACTAAAAAAAAGTTTTACTCCTATACAATGTTCTATTATTGCTCTCCAAAAAGGAACCCAGTTCCTCTTTGAACATGTACAAATTATTAGCCATTACAACATCTAGTGGCAGAGAGTATCATTGTCTCACCGCTGGTACCATCACCTTTGTCTGGTGATGGTAGAACAGCGTCTCCTCTAGGTGTAGAGGATGCCCCCTGTCTATGGCGATGGTAGAACCGCCTCTCCTCTAGGTGTCGAGGATGCCCCCTGTCTATGGTGATGGCAGAACCGCCTCTCCTCTAGGTGTAGAGGATGCCCCCTGTCGATGGTGCTGAACAGCAGGGGCAGCGCAACATTATGTATGAGTCATGGTTAGTTATACGATCATACCACCTATTAAAGGCATCTATCACCAGAGAAGGGTGTAAACCAGTCACTCTAACTAGACTAATGTGTACGCCCCCTCTGGCAGGCATCTGCTGTTCCTTTAGCTTCTGTATGACCCTGGTTTTTAAAAAAAAGGTTTTAAAATTAGCAATGAGCCTGAGGCTCCAGGGTCCATAGGAGTAATGGAGCCTGGATCCCCTCAGGTTTAATATGCATCATTCTTAAAACCGGCATAAGAAGCTAAGGACACGAACCTACCGAGTGGCTGCACCCAGTATTGTCAGTATGTTGTGTGTTGCAATCTGACTTGTGGTGATAGATGTCTTAAATAAAGGAGTTGCTCCACTTTAGCAATTACATTAGAAGGATCGGGGGATACAAAATTAAATCTGCCCACCAATCACTATCTGGAAATGGGGGGGGGGGGGGGGTCACCATTTCTCTCTAATGGTGGAGACTGCTGAGGTGAATGTGCATGTGCTTTACAGTCAGATGAACTGTGGAGTGCGGGAATTTTCCTGCGCACACAGAACCCCGCTTATCTGCCAGTCATTCATAGTCCATTGGAGTAACGGTCGTACGAGTGCTGTGCTCGAAAATTTCGCAATAATTATATAGCAATGATAGGAGAGGCAGGAACATGCTTGACCTGTTGCTCCGCCATATCGATTGAAAAGGGCTCTTTATTGGATTGGTTGGGGTTAAACCAAGAGCCTGTGCCTCGTTGATCAGGCTGATACTCACTATCCTGTGATAGGGAGATAACTGACTGACTTGGTACACAAAACCACCGTTTAGGTTCTACTATAAGAAGGAAAAACGCAAAATGTGCAAAGTGCACAATGATGCATCGTCAATCCGACATGATACTATAAGCGATCTCACATTGATCTATACACCTAGGGTCAGTGATGGCAACCTATGGCCTGGTGCAGAGGTGGCCTCGAGAGCCTTTCTGTGGGCACCTAGGGGTCACCATCACCAGAGATGACTCACAGGATCATTTCCTGCCGTCCCAACAGCCCAGGACTGCTGTGAACACGAGTATTGTAAAGTGACGCGCTACCTGGGACTATTTCTAGCTTTAATGAAGTCCCACTTATGATGTCAATAAAAGCTGACAGAGAAGAGAGTATAAATCACAAATCATTTTGTGTGGCACTTGCGATTAAATAAGTCGGGCTTGTTGTAGTTTGGGCACGTCCCCTTAAAGGTTCTCCATCACTGACCCTAGGTATATGTTTTACCTTATGTATCATGTCCCTTTGCTTGGCGATATATTGCGATGCCTGAAAAGTGTTATGAGTAGTTATCTATCCGGCTTTTAGCCATGGAGAGAGAGAGGTGGGAATGGAGAGTTGCGCTTGAGCGGCAGGCTAGCACATGCTCAGAGCTAGTGCTTACGTGGGGTGGTTTTTGGGAAGCATGATCCCTGTTGAGTGAGCTAGGGGTCTTACCATTTCGGTGGCATGTCTGGACTCCGCTTTCTCTTCTCTCAATCGGATCTTCCGTGTGAGGGGCGCCGCATCCTGCTTTACTTCGACTAGTCATGAAAAAATTGGAAGATTTATCTAACTTAGCCAAGTTATTATTATTTATACTGCGCCCCATATCTCATGGCGCGATTACAAAGAATAAGGGTCACCTACATTACGTAAGACCAGAACAAGTACAAAACCCAAAAGTCTGAGATCAGAACAAGGCAAGGACGGGGCCCTGCCCTTGAGGGCTTACGCGCCTAACGGAGGGGAAAGAAGTTCTGAAAAAGTTTTGAAAAAAAAAAATTCACACTAACTATGTTGACCAGAACTATCTCCAGGTATCAGTACATCAAAAGGAACCGTCAGCTTTCCGCACATCCAACAAAAAGTTATGTTTTCGTAGATGGTGTCCTGCATACTTACATTAATTCTTGAAAAAAAAAATTCTCATGTTTATTTATTTGGCAAGTGAATAATTTGGTGCATCATGACACGGCTAACCCAGGTTCGGTGCACCTTCTATTTATCTCAGTTTCACAAAGGACAGGTGAAATGTCAATCAAATTCTGAGGGGAGGACATAATGAGTGAATGTTTTTTTTTTGTTTGTACATACCCATGTGTTGGCACCCCTGCTGGTTGGCCATCACCAATTAAACCACGAACTGTAATGTAGCCAATTTTATTTATAATGGTAGTCACAAAGGGATTCGAACCAATTTGTATTATTTGTTCTCACAGGAACAACCCCTTTAAAAGGGATTTCCCGGAAAAAAAAAACACCCAGTGCATAAAAAGGACATATAAAAACTACAGGGAACCACGATATTATAGGGGGAATGGGGAGGCTTCTAGGATAAATGATAGATTTGGCATTATTTTAGAAATACAGACGGATGAGGGAAGACCTCATTACACATGTGACAAATACCTGATATGGACAGTACAGGGATCTCTCCAAGATTTTTTAGATCAGGCCTGTACCGCGAAGGTGGCATCCTCTCGCCTAGCAGGAGAGGCAGTTTCTACAATCGCCATAGACAGGGGGCACTCTTACAACCTAGAGAGAGGAGGTTTCTTACCATCACACTAGACAGGAGGCATCCTCACACCTAAGAGAGGCGTTTCTACCATCCACCATACGACAGGGTGCTACATTTTATCAACTCCTACGACGATACTCCACCTGAAGTGAGGAGGTTCAGCTCCCATCACCATAGACAGGTAATTTACATAGGAGACATTTCTACCACACACCATAACGAGGCTCCTACCCGAGGAGAGGCGGTTCTACATTAACATAGACAGGGTATCTCTACAGTCTCAGAGGAGAGGCGATCTCCCATAACCATAGTACAGAGGGACATCTCACACCTAGAGTGAGGCTGTTTACCCATCACATATACAGGGGCATCCTCTAACACCTAGAGGAAGCGAGTCCTACATCACATAGACAGGGGACATCTCTACACCTAGTGGGGGTTCTCACCATCACCATAGACACAGGGCAATCCTACTACCACCTAGAGGGAGAGGTGTTCTATTACCATCACCATTAGACCAGGAGCATCCTCTACACCGGTAGGGAGAGGCGATTCTACACCATCACCAATAGCATGGGACGATATCTAACCTGAGGAGAGGAGGTTCTACCATTACCATAGACAGGGGGCCCTCTCCTAAGGAGGAGGTTTCTACTCCATCACAGAGACGAAGTGGAATCCTCTCAACTAGAGTGAGCACTCTACTACCATCACCATCGAAAGGTGGACATTCATGCTACACACGAGAAGAGGCGTGTTCTCAACCATCACCACACACGGGGCATCCTCTTCAGCTCTTAGGGCAGGAGGTTTTAATCTACCATCACCAAGACAGTGGGACATCCTCTACAACCTAGAGCGGGGTAGGAGAACCATGGCTCGGGAGCCAGATATGGCTCTTTGGTTAGGCTGCCATTGCGCTCCCAGACAAATCTTAATAAATAGTGATGGCTGCTGTGTGATGTTCTCTGAGACTGATCTTGGACACAGGCAGCGAGTTGTACCGCTGCCTAGCGTCCTTGGATGACCAGGCGCGCATCGCACCAGCGGTCTAAGCCTGGGTCCAAAGAGAAAGCCGTGGGAGCGATAGGACTGGCTGCGGAGCGTGGCCTGGTAAGTGATTTATTACTTTTTTGCTAAGGCTAGATTTTTACTTGGGGAGCTAGTATGCTGGTGCTACCATCTCCTGGGAGGATGTGTCTGGGGCGTGCCTATCTCGATGGGTATGTGCTGGGGCTACCATCTACTGCGATTGAGCTTGGGGTACCATCTATTGTGGTATGTGCTTGTGGCTACCTATCCTACTTGGGTGGGACTGAGCTGTGGCTACCTATTACTTGGGATATGAGTGTGACTACTATCAAATGGGGGCATGTGCGTGGGCACATATATTCTAGGGGACTGTGCTATGCTACATATCTACTTGGGGCAGTTGTCGTGGCTACCCATCTACAAGGAGTATGTTTGGGTCGATACCCATTATGGGGTATGTGATAGGGCTACCTATATACTGAGAGGCATGTGCTGTGACTACCTATCTCCTGGGAAGAATGTGCTGTGGCTACCTATTTACTGGAGTAATGTGCTTTAGCTACCTAGTACTGGGAGGCATTGGTGGGTTCAGGATTGTGGTTGAGTACGGCAGACAACTGGGACGCAGCAAATGTAAGTGGCACCGGTCCTCACAGTGCCACACCAAAGCGCAGGAGTGTCTTGCTGCAGCGTGTACCACCAGGTGCTCCACAGTGGCAACCAAGTCGAGTGTACGAGGATCACAAGCAGTTCATGGTCAGGAACAGGCAGCAGACGGTCAATGCGGCGGCAATGGATGCAAGATGCAAGGACGGAGAAAGAGAACTCAGGGTGGCATCGAAGGACAAATCAGGAACGGGTTCCAGGATCACAACGAGAGTCAATACTTGGAAGGACCAAATGTGGGAGCACTTACCAGCTGTGGGACGGGGGGGCCAGTGGTGAGTTGAGTGAGCTCGACAAAGGTGGTTGCCGCCGGAGAGTGGGCAACAGATGTGCCTGCGATCCGAGCACGTAGATCCATAGGCACTCCGTGACACCGGGAGACTTACTATCACTTGGGGCATGCAAATCAGGTACGTCTCTTCAGAAAAATTTTAAATATGTGGCTTTCAGGCTCTCTCATGACCAAAGGTTTCCCTGACCCTGCCCTAGAAGGAAAGGGGGTTTCTGTCAAATCACCATAGACAGGGGCAATCCTCTACACCTAAGAGGAGAGGAGGTTCTACCATCACATAGCAAGGACTCCTCTACCTAGGGAGAGGCGGTTGTCGTCATCACCATGTAGACAAGGGAGCAACTCCTCTACACCTAGAGAGAGGCGATCTACATCCCATAGACAGGGGCATCTCTCACACCTAGAGAGAGAGAGTTCTACCATAACCATAGACGGAGGGGGCATCCTCTACACTAGAGGGAGAGGCCGGTTCTTACCATCACCATAGACAGGCATACCTCCTACTAACCTAGGGAGAGGGGTTTCTACCACACCATAGCACGGGGGCATCCTCTACCCTAGCTAGGAGAGGCGTTCTAACCATATCCATAGCACGGGGCATCCTCTACACCTAGAGGAGAGACGGGCGGGTTCTACATCACCATAGACAGGGGGCAATCCTTAACACTAGAGGAGAGGCGGTTCTGCCATCACCATGGGGATCCGACCAAGGGAGGCGGTTAACCCTGACAAGGGGCATCCTCTACACCTAAGAGAGGCGGTTCTACCATCACATAGACAGGGGCATTCCTCTACACCTAGAGAGATGGCGGTTCTACCCATCACCACTAGACAGGGGGCATCCTCTACGATCAACCTAGAGGAGAGGGGGTTCTACCATCACCATAGACAGGGGGCATCCTCTACACCTAGAGGAGAGGCTTGGTTCTACCCATCCACATAGACAGGGTGGAATCCTCATACACCTAGTAGAGAGGGCGTGTCTAACCTCATCACCATAGACAGGAGGGGATCCTTACACCTAGAGGGTAAGGCCAGGTTTAACATCACCATAGACAGTAGGGGGATCCTCTACACCTAGAAGAGGAGGCGAGTTCTACCATAGAGGATGCCCCTGTATATGCTGATGGTAGAATCGCCTCTCCTCTAGGCGCAGAGGATGCCCCCTGTCTATGGAGATGGTAGAACTGCCTCTCCTCTAGGTGCAGAGGATGCCCCCTGTCTATGTTGATGGTAAAATCGCCTCTCCTCTAGGTGTAGAGGATGCCCCTGTCTATGGTGATGGTAGTACTGCCTCTCCTCTAGGCGTAGAGGATGCCCCCTGTCTATGGCGATGGTAGAATCGCCTCTCCTCTAGGTGTAGAGGATGTCCCCTGTCTATGGTGATGGTAAAACCGCCTCTCCTCTAGGAGTAGAGGATGTCCCCTGTCTATGGTGATGGTAGAACCGCCTCTCCTCTAGGTGTAGAGGATGTCCCCTGTCTATGGTGATGGTAAAACTGCCTCTCCTCTAGGAGTAGAGGATGCCCCCTGTCTATTGCGATGGTAGAATCACCTCTCCTCTAGGTGTAGAGGATGCCCCCTGTCTATGGTGATGGTAGAACCTCCTCTCCTCTAGGTGTAGAGGATGCCCCCTGTATATGGTGATGGTAGAACTGCCTCTCCTCTAGGTGTAGAGGATGCCCCCTGTCTATGGTGATGGTAGAACCGCCTCTCCTCTAGGTGTAGAGGATGCCCCCTGTCTATGGTGATGGTAGAACCGCCTCTCCTCTAGGTGTAGAGGATGCCCCCTGTCTATGGTGATGGTAGAGGTAGCCACAGCTCATGCCCCAAGTAGATAGGTAGCCACAGCACATGCCACCAAGTAGATGGGTAGCCCCAGCTCATATTCGCAGTAGATAGGTAGCCCCAGTAGATGGGTAGCCCCAGCTCATATTCGCAGTAGATGGGTAGCCCCAGCACATACTCCCAGTAGATAGGTAGCCCCAGCATATGCCCCCAAGTAAATAGCTAGCCATAGCACTTGCCCCCCAGTAGGTAGGTAGCAAAAAAGTAATTAATATTCACTTACCAGCGCTCCCTGCAGCCAGCTCCTCATCGCTCCCACGCTCTTCCCTTTGACCCAGGCTTAGACGATGGTGGCGATGGCGCCTGGGTCATACAAAGGACGTAGGCAGCGGTAACATCGCTGCCTGTGTCCAGAGATCAGTCTAAGAGACACACACAGCAGCCATCACTATTTATTAAGGATCTGTCTGGGAGCCAGATGCAGCCTACAGAAGAGCCATATCTGGCTCCCGAGCCATAGGTTCCCTACCCCTGCTCTAGGTGTAGAGGATGTCCCCTGTCTATGGTGATGGTAGAACCTCCTCTCCTATAGCTGAAGAGGATGCCCCCTGTCTGTGGTGATGGTAGAACCGCCTCTTCTCTAGGTGTAGATGATGTCCCCTGTCGATGGTGATGGTAGGACTGCCTCACCTCTAGGTGTAGAGGATGCCCTCTGTCTATGGTGATGGTAGAACCGCCTCTCCTCTAGGTGTAGAGGATGCCCCCTGTCTATGGTAATGGTAGAACCTCCTCTCCTCTAGGTGTAGATGATGTCCCCTGTCTATGGTGATGGTAGAATCGCCTCTCCTCTAGGTGTAGAGGATGCCTCCTGTCTATGGTGATGGTAGAGCTGCCTCTCCTCTAGGTGTAGAAGATGCCCCCTGTCTATGGTGATGGTAGAACCTCCTCTCCTCTAGGTGTAGAGGATGCCCCCTGTCTATGGTGATGGTAGAACTGCCTCTCCTCTAGGTGTAGAGGATGCCTCCTGTCTATGGTGATGGTAGAACCTCCTCTCCTCTAGGTGTAGAGGATGCCCCCTGTCTATGGCGATTGTAGAACTGCCTCTCCTCTAGGCGTAGAGGATGCCCCCTTATCCTGGTCACAGGCCTAGATCTAAAAAAATCTTTGGAGAGATCCTTGTACTGTCCATTCAGGTATTTGTACATTGTAATGAGGTCTCCCCTCAGTCGTCTTTATTTCTAAAATAATGCCAAATCTATCATTTTATCCTAGACCTCCCCATTCCCCTAATAATCGTGGTTCCTCTGCTAGTTTTAATATGTCCTTTTTATGCACTGGTGTTTTTTGTTTCCGGGAAATCCGCTTTTAAAGGGTTGTTCCTGTGAGCAAAAATAATACCAAATTGGTTTCAGAAAATCCCTTTGTGCTACCAGTATAAATAAATTGCTATATTACTAGTTCTTGGTTGTAATTAGTGATGCCACCAGCAGGGGGTGCCAGACACATGGGTTTATGTAAAAACAAAAAAAAAACATTCACTCATTATTGCCTCCCCTCAGAATTGATTGACATTTCCCTGCTCCTTTTGTGAAACTGAGAAATAGAAGGTGAACCTAACCTGGGAGCCGTGTCCATGATGCGCCAAAATATTCACTTGCAAATAAATAAACATGAAGAATTTTTTTCCAAGAAATGAATGTAAATTATGCAGGACACCAACTTTTGTTTATATGTGCGTGAGAAGCTGACAGGTTCCCTTTTGATGTATAAAACCTGGGAATAGTTAACTGGTCAAAATAAGTTAGTGTAACTTTTTTTTTCGAACTTTTTGAGAACTTCTTTCCCCTCCTTGCACTTGTTCCTGATATCAGTGGCTCATGTGTTTTGTACTTTGTTCATGTCTTACTGTAATGTATGTGAACCCCTTATTGTTTGTACAGCGCCATGGAATTAATGGTGCGCTATAAATAAATAACGACTTGCTAAATTAGATTAACTCTTCCATTTTTTTCATTATAGTCTGAAGTAAAGAAGGATGCGGCCCCTCCACAGGAAGAATCCGATTTGGAGAAGAAGAGGAGAGAAGCTGAAGCCTTACTCCAGAGCATGGGGATCACCCCAGAACCCCCACTGGGTAAGACCCCTGAGGCTTCCATAGAGATGCATGCTATCCTGCCTGCTTCATGGTAATGCTGCCTGCACACTCTCCATCCAGCACCTTCCTCTCCTTGGCTAAGAAGCCGAGATAGATAAGTTAATAACACTTTCCAGTGCAATATATCGCCAAGCCAAGGCGACATGCTATAGTAAGGTAAAACATATTACCTAGGTGTATATGAAATGGAGATCAGCTTTACGTATCATTGTCGGATTTACGATGCAAGTCGTAGATACATCATGTGCAGCTTTGCAACATTTTGGAGGTTTTCATTCTTATATAGAACCTAAAAGGGGTTGTACCAAGTCAGTAAGTTATCCCCTATTCACAGGATAGTGGATTACAAGCTGATCAACGAGGCACAGATTGGCTTAACCCCCAACAATCCACATAAAGAGGCCCCTTTTTCACTATTGGTGAGCAACAGGTCAAGCATGTATCCTGCCTCTCCATTCATTGCTATGAAATTATTGGATATTTCTGAGCACAGCGCTCAATTACCACCGTTACTCACTTGGATAGTGAGTGCTGCAGATAGCAGGGTCTGTGTGCAGAAATTTCCGCCACTCTCATTCATTTGAGTAAAGCAACAGTGCACATGCACCTCCAGCAGCTCCACCTATTAGTGAGAATAGATAAGATTAGTGATTGGTGGGCATCTTAATTTTGTTATCCCCCTATCCTGCTAATGTAATTTGCTAATGTAGAACAACCCCTTTAATTTAAAGGACATCTATCACCAGATCAAGGATTGCAAACCAAACATACTGACATACTGGTGTGCAGCCCTTCTGGTAGGTTCTGTTGTTCCTTTAGCTTCTTTTGCCCTTGTTTTTAAGAAATTATGCAAATTAGGCTGAAGGTCTCCAGGCTCCATTAACTCCTATGGACCCTGGAGCCCCCTCATTTGCATAATTTTAAAAGCCTTTTTTTCTTAAAAACAGGACATAAGAAGCTAAAGGAACAGCAGATCCTGCCAGAGGGGGCGCACACAAGTTAGAGTGCGTGGTTTACAACCCTTCATCTGGTGATAATGTCCTTTAATAGGTTGTTATGCTCCTATAACTAGATATGACTCATACATACATGTTGTGCTGCCCCCTGCTGTTCAATTATTACCTTCTTATGACATCCAATTCTATTATTGGACAACTAGTTTAAAGGGGTTGTCCAGCGGTTAAAAAGAAAAAGTCTGCTTTCTTCCTGAAACAGCGCCACTCTTGGCCATGGTTTGTACTGGTATTGCAGCTCAGCTGTATAGAGATGAATAGAGTTTAGTTGCAATACCATGTTCAGGCTTGACGCTGTTTGTGGAATAAATCAAACATGTTTTTTTTTTATATACTATCCCTTTAATCAGGTCCTCTAACAAGAACTCTTTTCAGTAAGTAAACACCTTCCCCTGCAGGATTAATGTCCCGATTATTGACAGTTACAACGTTATAGTCATCTATGATGCTGGGAGTCCGTCTGGGTCCTGGTGCCGACATCAGGGATTAGGGTTACAATTCTATCGTGATGCAGAGAAATTGTTTCAGAACTTTGGAGGGAAAAAAAATAATACATTCTTATGTAACCTTTATAGATTCTTTATCGATTTTGACTGTGTTTCTAAATCCCATATATATATATATATATTTTTTTTTTTTTTTATTTTGGGGGTAATTTTGCTCTAAAGCCTTGTTGTGTCCCAACATTATCTCTTGGTCCAGGGATAGTCACTTTTGGCCAGGTGTCTGCATCCCTCACCAGCATTAATTGGTTTGTTAGTGGTGTCCTATTAGTGAATGGATTGAGTCTGAACAGGGCTCTGCAGGTGGCCCTCTGGGGATTAGAAGGCAAGTCAGTGGGAAGGGGCCTGCTCTTGTGAACCAGCCACACTTCATTTCCCCACACTGCTTATCCGTCCCCTCTTCAGATGACCTAAATACACAGTCAATGTGGCCGGAGCTGCTCCAGACAATAGAACAGTTGGGAAGTGCAGGAATATATAGTGTTCACTCGCAGCAAATGCTCCTGTGTTTGCATATTTTACCATTTTTGGCAGCCAGATTTACCCAGATGGGGTTAGTTCAAATTTGACTTCATTTTCTATTAAAAATGTAAATTTATTGTTTGTGGATATTTGCAGGTTACAGATCTGCAGAAATCCAAGCTGTAAATATTCGCTGCATTAGAAGAGCTGACTGATCCCTGCCTCATATGTCCTATATATGTACATTGGTTACCAAAATCCTAAAGTAGACCTATCACAAGATAAAGGGCCCCTAAACTTGTCGCGTGTTCTTATACAGCCGGGGACCCTCATCATGTTATGACTCTCCCCATCGCACCCCTAGATGAAGCTCTACTCCCCACTACCATCAAAATCAATCATGTTACACCAGGGACACTTACTCATAGATCCAGGCACCGTGACTGTGGTAATCTTCTTATATTTGCTCATTCCTTATAAAATGAACTTTTAAAATGATGCTAATGAGTCAGAAAGGCTCTGGGTGAGTGTTGCCAAAGCCCATACATGCTGCAGTTTCACCGGATGTTACACTGTGTAGGAGCATTTCCTCCCCACCACTGTGTGATATTACAGCAGGCAGAGGAGTGGGGGAAGGAATGTGTTCCTGCACAGTGTATCGGCCTGTGAAAGTGCAGCATGGACGGTAACACCCATCCAAAGCCCCTCTGGATCATTAGAATAAGTGTAAAAGTAGAAGGAAGGACATCATGGACAATACTGTAAATATAAGAAGATTGCCACAGTCACAGTAAGTGTCCCTGGTTTATCAGCCTTGATTAATGATGGTAGATTTCCTTTAAATGTGCAATGGATGGGACTGGGGGTCATCAAATTTGAGGCCCTAAAACCAGCATAAGGCCATTCTACTGGCAGAGGAAGAAAGCAGCCAAGTTTTTCAGCCATTGTACACCCCCTTTAGGGCTGCATTCACACTCTGTGTTTGAATCGCGCTTGAAAATGCTTTCTCTGATGGGTTTAGACCTAAACGCTTGCGAATGGGCAGAAGCAACATGTTTTTGCCGGTACACAATTCAGTCCTCATGTTGTTTTGTTTCCAATCCTAGACGTTTAGGTATAAATGCATCTGTAATTGGGTGAAATGGTTCCCGCTGCTCTTGAATTGCATTTTTATACCCAATTCAAATGCATTGTGTGAACTGTAACAAAAACAGCATACAAGTCATGACCACCATCTGGCACTGGTGTAGTCCCCTCTACTCATGCAGAACACATGCACACTTGGCAGATACAAGTGTGCATGTTTATGGAGACATTACAAGGACTTACTGTTCGGCTGACAGCGCCCCCCTGTGTGGTTGTAAGGAAATGGAGCTACGGTATATATGATCACTATTTTCATATCCCGCTCCAAGCCAGTCGTAAATCTCCATAAGCAGCGGGGCATTTGGGAAATGAACATTAAAGGGTATCTACCACCAGGATGAAGGATTGTATGCAAATGAGCCTGAGGGGCTCCAGGCTTCTAAGGGGCCAATGGAGCCTGGAGCCCATTGGGCTTATTTGCATACAGTCTTTCATTTTGATGCACTTTAAGAAATTGGCAGAAGTGGCCTCGGTAATTTAAGATGCCAGATTATATTTAGGAACACTTTGCTTATTTCTATAGGATTTTCACCTTTACAAATCCCCCCCAGAGGTGGTGCTCTGTGAGGGTCAGGGCCTCGTCACGTCTTTCTTGTATTATTATCTAAGGCTGCGGTGGGGAACTAATCTTCTCATGCCTCATTATGCTGGCACTAGGCGTCTACGCTTATTCACATTACACGCTTAAATAGGGAGGAGGAAAAGCAGGGATTTAGATGTAAATGATGGAGTAAATCCTCTGTAACCTGTCAGCACATAGTATAGAGAGTGTCACTGAGGCAGGCAGCGCCTCCTTTCCTTCAGTAGGGGGCGTATGCCTTATTGTATCCCATACACTCCTGCCCAGGACAAAAAGCCACCATCTTCCAGTCCCTGTTTATTTATCCTCATAAATATCCGATTGTTGAATTGCCGCAATTGACTGACGACTGCCGAGACTGTAATTATAGAGTCGTACAATTATATACAGAGTATTACAGAAAAGACTCATTAGCAACCGGATTCATCATTTCTGTACAGTATCTGGTGCAAAGATTATCTTTCTATACATGGGGCAGATTTACTAGTCCTATATAATATTTAGACAGTGTAAACATAAGCTAGTTATACATTTAAAGGGATCCTGTCACCAGATTTTACCCCATTAAACTACTAGCCCCCTCAGGTAGGGGATGAAATGGCCTTCTAGAATTTCTAGTTTTATGGGAAATCTCACCTGTTCACTACTAATAATAATAATAATAATAATAATAAAAAATTCTTTCAAAGTCATGTGAAAATGAGCAGAGTCATCATTGCCTAAGATAAGTCAAGTTTAGAGGCTACGGTCGGAGAGTAGCTTCAGATGTCCCTCTTCTTTTAAAAAAAAAATGTGAAACCTGCTACCTGTGTTATATTAATGTCAAGAATCTCATCTTTCAGATGGCATCAGGCTTGTGGCTTTGGAAGCTATAGAGCCGAAGATAGAGGCAGCTAAAGAAAGGAACTAATTGGATATTTGTCCGCATCTCACATTTACAATGGTGTTTTTAACTGATTCATTGCAGAACCTCAAACTTTGATGAGATCTGAAAGATGAGTTCCGTATCTTTAAAATGACCGCAGCAGAATATTTCTTGGTAATATAGAACCAAAAATGGGGCGTCTGAAGTGACACCACCCACCCCCTGCAGCCTCTAAAGTTGACTCGTCTTGAGTATAATAAGATTCTTCTCCAATCCTTTTCACTTGACTTTGGAGGAATTTTTTCTACAGCCGAATGAGTGAGATTTTCCATAAAAGAAGAAATTCTAGAAAGGACACTTCATACCCTGCCTGAAATCTAAGGCAAAACTATTCCTTCAGCCGCTAAAAGGGACTCATTTTGGTAAAAAATATGACTTTTCTAATTTTGGAGGAGATTTTTATAGGGTAAACAGACAAGATCTCATATAAGAGAGGAAATTCTAGAAGGACATTTCATAACCGACTTGAGGGGACTAGTAGTTATCCCATGAAAGCAACTTGTAACCTGTAATAGGAGGCACAAGCCCTAAACATCAGACACATTTGGGGAGATTTATCAGAAAATTCCTCTTGGCGACGGCTCCTAGGTCATAGAGAGGGTCCCTCAAAGGACACATTGCTGCCAGTGCCTTAAAGGCTCTGATCACTTTGGACGGTCAGGACACTTCTGATAAATCTCCCCCATTATGACTATGAGGACTGCTCTATAACCTGCTTCCTGTATATAGGACACTATGTGCAATCTGCTGAGCTACTCCTGCGCTATAACATGCTTCCCGTATATAGGATACAATGTGCAATCTGCTCAGCACCTCCTGCGCTATATTATATATATATTATATATATGATCCTATATACATCCTGCTCAGCTCCTCATGCTCTATAAATTGCTGCTTGAGGTTAGAACATTATATACAATCTGCTCAGCTCCTCCTGCTTTATAACATGCTGTCTACAGATAGGACACCTTGTACAACCTCCTCAGCTCCTCCTGCTCTATAACAATCTTCCTGCACTTCATTTTCAACATGATGAGTTCCTTTTCAAAATAGGTACACGTTTTACCCTCTTAACATGTCGGTGACATATTTTACCACTAGATGGCAGTACTGGTCCAAATGTATTACTAGGTGATTTACTCACATTTTAAGAAAATAAAAAATCTAAACTAATCCTCTAAAATCATTAAGGGGTGGAAATAGGTTTGCCAACATTGAAGTTAAAGTACACACACTTATATTTCCTTAAACCGTCATTATCTTTTAATAGCAATATCTGGTTTCAAGGGGGCGGGGAAAATGTATGTCATACTATTAAATTAAGACTCTCTAGTAAATCTGTCCCGTTGTAAGTTTGAAATGGACTCTGTGGGGTCCCATATATTTTTCCAAAATGATGTAAAGATGTAAAGGGTAGATGTACACCCCTCCCCCATCACCCCACCACCACCACCACAGAATCGGTGTATGTATATTATTCTGCATGATGATGTTGGCTGAGACACTTTGCTGTAATTAGCTATAATGTATTCCCACGGCTGACTTTTCAGTAAGTTCGGAGGGGAGGGTAAAGTGCGGTATAGATTTCCTCTGAGCTCTGTCAGTGTGAGAGACAACTGAGCAAGTGTAATGCCATTAGCATACAGATGCGATTTACCACCAGCCCAATACTCTCCGGGGGCTTTACAATTTAGCTTTAAAAGACAAAGAGAAAAAAAAATGTATAAAATCACATTATATAAGGATCCGCATCAGTCCATAAATCTTTTAAAAAAAAGTCTCAATATTGTCCATATAGGGGATTGTGTACAGGTAACGTTATCAATCCGTGCTATATTCTGTATTATACATACATGATCCTATACTGGAGAACATTTACGGTAAAGGCTCAATTCTTGGGCTCTGTTATTTATTTATTTTTTAAAAAAACCTAGAGAGAACTTTCTCAACTAATAAACTAAAGGAAAATCTACCATCAAAATCCTTCATGATAAACCAGGGACATTACTCATAGATCCAGGCACTGTGACTGTGGTAATCTTCTTATATTTGTTATCCATGACCTCCTTCCTTCTAAAATCAACTTTGAAATATATGTGAATGAGCCAGAAGGGCTTCGAGGGGGTCTTACCAGAACCCCTCCATGCTGCAGCTTCACAGGTTATAACACTGTCTTCTTCTCCCTCTTGCTTCTTCAACACTTCCCCCTCTCCCTGCCTGATGTAGTCTCACTGCAGGAGAGGAAGTTTCAGCACACATTAGGAGGATGAAGTGCTTTTGCACAGTCTAACAGCCGATGAATCTGAAGCATAGAGGAGCTCTGGTAACGCCCACCAAAGCCCTTCAGGAAAATTAGCATAATTTTAAAAGTTGTTAATAGAAGGAAGGAGGTCATGGATAACAAATATAAGAAGATTACTACATTCGCAGTGCCTGGATCAATGAGTAAGTGCCCCTGGTTTATCATGCTAGGCTTGCCGGCTGGAAGCTGAACGCAGTACAGCTATCATGCCCTGTTTGTTTACAGTTACGGTCTTGGACAACCCCTTTATAACTATTAATTAAAATGGTGCACAATTTCAGCACAAATATAAATAATTTTTTTTTACCTTTTGCAATCATAATGCTACAACCCCACACTACAATGCTTATGTTGCATCTTATAGTAAAGAGTAGGAGACGTAGATCCAGTTCACACTTTCAGACCTCCATTATTTTACTTTTGCAGACGTTCCCCCCCCTTTTTTTTTTTTTAATTTAAAGGGTACCTTTCACCATTCAACTATTCCTCTGGCACCATGCAGGAGGAGCTGAGCAGATTGATATATATATATTTTAACTTGTCCTTGCCTATCAATATTTCTGAAGATGTTCACTTATCTTGATTAGACCCATGCAGGCTTTAAGCAGCGCACATGACCGCAGCATGTTACCCTTGCCAGATTGATGGACATCAGCAATTACAAGATCATTGCTGACGTCTTTCCTCCTTTTCATTATATACTAATGCCTGAATCCTCCAGAGCCTGCAAACTGCCAAAACTTCTGCTTGTACAGAGGTGGTCACACTTGCTCACATGATCACATTATCAGTGTACATTGATATTTGTGGGTGCAGCAGTACTGCCACAGACCTGTTCACTACCGATCAGACACTTGTCCATTTTTTACAGAGAGACTAGTAGAAATGTTTCTTGGATGCAAACATGTCACCGTGCGCAGAACTGTCAGTCACAACCTCAGGTTATGCACTTGATGGACAGGCATGTGACTACAGTATTACACCCTTGATCTATAGATGTTGCTGGTCCTGTCAGTGAACATTTTAGACGTGGGCTAGTACCTCCGTAGGGGTGGATAGGCCGATGTGCCATAAGATTACCACTACTTCCATTTCCTCATCATAGGAATGCAATGTCCCAAATCTTCCTCATTACTTCTCATTCTTTTCTCCCCTCTTTGTCACCGACATGTTATATGCAGATGCATGAATAAGCCAGCATGTGATGGTAACTCTCTCTCTTCCCTTCTTTTTCCCCATTCTTCATCCTCCATCCACGTACATTTTGGTTTGCCATCCTTCTGGTTTTGTTATCCGTTTCTGTTTTTTTAAATCAACTCTTCATGTAAAATTGCTTTGGAAACATCCTAAGCGGTCCAACCCCTGCGAATAGTAACAGAGGATACGTGTCTGTTTCACTATTTAGTCCCTCCACCAACGTCTCCTTCCTCTAAGTCTGTGAGCACCCCAAGTGAGGCTGGAAGCCAAGACTCTGGTGATTTGACGACGGGAGGCAGGTAAGTAGCCACAATTTGGGTGTATGTTTTTACCAGTCATTTACTTAAAACTAGAGATGAGTGGACCTGCCGTTCCGGTTCGGCCTCACAACGAGGACCTATTGCCAGTTTGTCAGCCAAACGGACTATCCAGCAAATTGATGCCCAAAAGCAACTAGCCATCACTCTGATTGGGCAGGGAGACTCCCCCTGACCAATTGTAGCCATGGCTAGTTTCTGTGGGCGTCATTTTTCTGGATTGGCTGTTGGGCCACCAATTAGGCAATAAGTTCATGTCGGGCGGCCAACCAGGAACGGCAGGTCAGTTCATCTCTATTTAAAACCTAATTTTGTCAATATATAGCAAAATAAGGTTTGGTTTGTTGGACATGGACTCTACAGAAAGTTGCAGATGCTTAAAGAGTCTCGAAACGAGGTGAAAATTACAATATCTACAGCCAAAACTGTCTCTTTCCACAAACATAACATCTTTCAATAGAAGCAATTTATCCCTTTCTAGCCTGATTTTGAGGTGACCCTTTAAATTATAATAACTCTGTACCTTCCATTGGTTTATACAGCGCTACCACTCTGGTCAATCCGCTTTTATACTGTGACTTCTATGTTGCACATAAAGCTTCTTGTTAGATGTATCAGTGGAAGATACCCCTGGTTCCATAGGTCTCCGGACACCTACTAACCTCCTGCATGTGCTTGTTTTTCAGTTCCAGACCTCCAGTTACCAAGAAGTAAAGCATATTCCTTTTCCCCGTTTCTGCACTTAATTATTGTTGTGTTTTAAAAAAAAAAAAAAAAAAAATCTCCAAAAATACAATAGTGTAGTAGAGGTTATTCTCAGAAATTGTTCCCAGAAAACATCCAGGTCTTCATTTCCACCTAGAAAGAATATTTTCTATTGTGTGGTTGTTACACGTATGCAACTATTTATTTTCATAACTTAAAGGGGTTGTCTGAAGGTAACAAAACCCGGCTGCTTACTTCCAAAAACAACGCCACACCTGGCCATGGTTTTTGGGGGTATTGCATCTCGGCTGTAATAAAGGTGATTAAAGCTTCGCTACCCGTAGCCAGGTGTGGCACTTGGTATAAAGCAGCCATGTTTTTTCAACTCCAGCCGATCCCTTTAAGGGAGTATACGCATCTTGGAAATTAATGTAATATCCACAATGTATGGGACCCAAATTCTTTTAATCTGGGTCTGCAAGGTAGGAAGATGATGTTCTATTTGTTCTTAAAGTACTCTGCTATGCCGTTCTTTTATTATTTCACATAGAAACATATGAAAAAGGACACGTAAGGACACGCCCCTTTAAAGACACATGGGATGAGTCACGCAAAATGTTCAATTCCTTCTTACATTTTTAGCTTGCATAATCTGAATTATGAGAAAAAAAATGCTGCAATCTAACAATTTATCCATCTAGCTTTTTGTCTATCTATCGTTGTATATTTTATCTATCTATATATCAATTGATCTTCTATCTCTCTTCTACTGTATCTATTTTTCTTTCTCTCATATCTCTTCTATCATCTATCTAGCCATTTATAATCAACTTTATATTTATGCATCTATAAATGTATCATCTCTATAAAATTATATGATCTTTCATATTTATCTTCTATCATCAATCTGCCCATCATCTTTCCATTTTCTATATATTCTCCTACAGCCCCATATTACACATTGTCTTACTTACTGTGTGTAACTACAAAGTGTTGTTACTGTGCAGGGCTTATTTTGGGGACCATCTTTTAGTTTTTTTTCTAAAACGGGCTCTGCCACTACTATCGGTCAGTAGCTTGCAGTATGAGGCTACATTCACATACACGTGTGTCGTAGCTTGGCGGGCACACGGGGGAGGGAGTCCCTCTACATTGAGCTACATGGCGTATTAATACGGGGAATGATAGGTCATGTCCTATCTTTTCTCCTGGTATGGAGCGGTAACGTGCCGCATGTGTGCTGCACCGTACTGCTCTGTACCATTCAGTGCGCCCGTTGCCAGCCTATGGGCGACCTATATACTGCGGCCGTATATACGTCCCCCATCGGTCGTGTGAATGCAGCCTAAGTTGTACGAATACATACTACTAAATAAACAATATGGAGGAAACCAATCAGAGCTCAGTTTACATTTCCTCACAGCTGTTCAAAAAATGAAAGCTGAGCTCTGATTGGTTTCCATGGGCAACTGGAACAGTTATACCTCAGACACTTCTGATAAATCTCCCCCATTATATTTATTTATAGGTGGAGGTAGAATATGAGCTAATTCCTATATGCTTGACGCAACATGGTAATTGGTATAGAAACATGTATTGAGTCTCGCCTCTGTCCGGGGATCTTGTGTCATCACCCCATGGACGACATAAAAGGAAGCGAGCAGCAGCCTCCATGGCAGATGACCAGGGTTAAGCCGTCTTGCCCGGTCCTACTGCATTTCTATTAGATGTATGCTGGGCTTCACGTGAAGTGACACATCTGAGCCCAAGGCTGTGGTTAACCTATAATTACAGCCGTGTCACATCTTGGAAACACTATCAGTACCACATCCCAGTGGAAATGCAGATTGTTTCCTTACCAAAGAGACGATGTGTTAGCCGTCTTCCTGTAGCAATACTACCATTTCCTGCACATGTTTTCTGCTGTGGGCGATGTTACGAGATACCCATCATTCACACCCAACATGTACACGTTCTGCTCAGGATCATGTGCCGCGGAGGGGGATCACATCTCAAAGTGGATGAGAAACAGATTAACAAATTCTGCATGTAGCAGGGGACATCAGAGGAAAGGCGCGTCACCATACGGAGGCTTCGGAGGCGCTACTCGACCTATCCGGGCTGTATAAATATTGATCTTACAATTAAATATAGAATAATTACATACATTACATGATCCATATTGAGGATCAGCTGCTGATTTTTTTTTTTTTTTTTAATGCAAAGATTGTAACCTGCAACATTAGTTTACATGCTGCAGGTTGATATTCTGCAGCCAAGATGCTTTCACTAGATTTTAACCCCATTAATCTACTACCCTCCTCAGGTAGAGTATGAATTGTCCTTTCTAGAATTCCCTCTTTTATGTAAAATCTTATCCATTTAACTATAAATAACTACACCAAAGTTTTGTGAAAATGAGTAGAGAAGAGTTCTATTTGGGCCTGAGATTAGTCACTTTTAGAAGCTGCAGTGGGAGCCGCACTACTTAGGTCTATACTACTTAGCAACTTGCTTTAGTTGTCATGTTAAATATAAGAATCCTGTATTTCAGTTCACATGAGAGCTACCGAATTAGAGAAATCTACCACTAACTGTAAGCAAAATTAAACTGAACATACCCACCTATAGTCCGCTTCATCTTGATCCCAGTGCTTGTCTTCTTTAAAGGAGTATTCCCACAAAGACAAGATTCTTTAATATACTCAGGATAAGACCATAAATCTTATATCTATAGTCAGAAAGTGCAGTTCTCATGAATAGCTTCTCCTGTCTGCACAAGAACCGGTTCAGACACAAGCACTACCTGCCAACAATCATTGTGCAGATAGTACTCCACAAGCTACAGATAAGATAAGGTCTTTATCCAGGGCAGAGAGGTATAGCAGAGCTGACTGTGTGTGTTTATAGCTCAGATGTAGCAGCGCTGGTAGTGAGTCATTGTGAGTGATATACATCAAATGGTTCTCATCAACTCTGATCCATCTTATGTAGGTATGATAAAGGTGTCATCCCCCTCCAGCTTCTAAAAGTGACTCATCTCAGGAACACTGGGACCATTTCCAGATAACTTCGGAGGATATTTTATAGGTAAATGGTGAAATTTTACAGCAGAGGAAATTCTAGAAAGGACATTTTATACCCTTACCTTACTTTATTTGGGTAAAATCCAGTCAATAACAAAACCACAAGGCTGTAAATCGCAGAGTTTTTCATAAGAACCCCCTGCAGGCTGTGCGCTAGCTAACTATGTACAGTGGAACCTTGGATTACAAGTAACTTGGTTTACAAGCTAAATTTCATAACACAAGCCCTTATGAGAGCCCTCACCACTCTCTACTGTACCTCCCTCTCACAGAATTGTTTAACACAATTTAGAGAAGTAGCAGAAATGAAGATACTAGATGTTGTACTACACATGGCTAAATATTTTTGGGGCTTGGAACGAATCATCTGCATTACAATGATTTCCTATGGGAAAACTTGCTTTGTTATACAAGCGATTTGGATTACAAGCGTGTTCCCGCAAATAATTATGCTCGTAATCAAAGGTTCCACTGTATGTAAAAATGAGTTTTTCCTAAATTATAGCAAGTGGCTTTCCTTTTGTTCTTGTAAACTTACAATAATTTGATAGAAAATCAGTTGTTACTCCATGTGACCACCAATTCACACCTGATACTTTTGTATAACACAGAGCATATAAACCTGAAAACCCAACAGGAAAGCTCCCTTGGCTTCTTTTCAGCTCAGTATCGCAGTATACAGATGTTGATTACAACATGTCAGGAGAAGTCTCCGTCTGTTCTCATATTGCGGTTTTCTAGATCTGTTCCTGAATGGGGCAGCTGTAGTTGCTTATATACCGCAGACAACTGAAGATTTTTTTTTTTTTTTTGTAAGTCCCTTCTCAACAAAATTTTATTTAAAAAAAAAAAAAAAAACTTCTACTAATGAGCGTAGAGGGCTACCATAGCCCCTTGGTGTTGTAGCTAAAGCGGCTGTTAGTGTGAAGGAGCCCCCCCCACCCCCACACCTCTGTGCTCACTGATGCTGAGATTACTGTAAGTGCAGGGGGAGGGTGAGACTGAGACCTTCTGCTGCACAGTGTAACAGCTTGTGAAGCCAGAACACATAGGGGCTAGGGTAGCCCTTCTAGCTCATAAGCTTCATTTTCAATGTTGATTTTAGAAGGAAGGAGGCCAAGGATAACAAATTTAAGAAAATTACTTGAGTCATAGTGCCCGGATCAATGAGTAAGTTTCCGTGGTCTATTAAGCTTAATTTTCATGGTAGATTTCTAGGAAATCTACCATTAGTTTGTATGCATTGTGAACCAAACATACCTTGAGAATGCTGTAGCTACACTGATGCAGAAACATATCTTGTTTAATCCCTGAACTCAGTGGTTTAGCTCAAAAAACTATTATAAAATTCAGGACCTTGCGAAAGCTGGGTGCTGCTGGCTGCAGTACGTAAGCACATTACCAGGAGCTTCCTGAACTGTCCAGACAGGACTAATCAAGCTGAGCTGGATGACTTAAACACAGCTGCTGGGGGATGGTGCAGCGATTGATTACTTCTGCCTGTCAGGGACAACACAGTGATCATGTATTCTCAGCTTATGCTGGATGGGACAAGGCTGGCGCAGTGCATAATAACGCGACAGCGTTTTTTTTCAGCAAAACCAGATCAGGGATAAAACAAGATATGATCCTGCATCATTGTAGATTTCCTCTGAGCTAGGTCCACACACAGCAAAGTTTTCAATACAAATGCATTACAAATTTTGCCATGGGTAATTCCATAAGTGAAACATGCAGATCTTTGTTAGGATTCATCCTGCTACATAAAAATGTGCAAGACTCCGCAGTGCAGATAAATTCTATCTGGATAAGATTTGTAATCTGCTGCAGATTTTACCAACATATAGGCATATGCAAAATCAACAGCGTTTCCATCCTGTGTGGATTCAAATACAGTAGCAGAGCCATGTAAGCGTCACATATACCTCTCCAACCTGCAGTTTTCTACCATATTGCCCTATGCTGTGCTCCTCCATGGAAAGTTTATAGAACCATCCACAATAAAAACAAAACTTATTTAATTCATCTTAAAGGGAACCTGTCAGCAGGAATGTCATTTTAGCTGGTGGCAGGTACTAATAGCGTGACAATTTAAGCATTAACTTATGACTCCCTGCTCTTTCACAGGTTTAAATTGTATTGGCACATAAGGACACCAATATAGTAGAAAGAAAGAGAGAAATTTAGCATTATCATTCTAGCTTCCTTCTAGGGTCCTGGGCTGCCCGTGACTGCAAGAGGCCTTGAGCGATTTCTGCGCTGGGGTGATGGCGAGGGTGCCCATAGAGAGGGCTCGGAGTGCCACCGGTTCGCCACCACTGGCCTATGGTATGCTGGTTTTAAAAATGTCTTTGTCAGCATTCTGAATCATTTCAGTAGTTTATTTCACATTACCTGGCTCCCTGCTAACAGCATGTGGTGAGTCCCAATTAAGCACAGCCTGTGTGCATTGTCTAAGCAGGGGAGGGGATGATGTGGAGTATAGGAAGTAATGCAGGAGGAGGCACCGGCGGCAGCTGCCTTTCCCCTGGGAATCGCCACACTCTGCTGGCACAGAGCCAAGTAATGTGATTCAAACTTATATAATGTACTGAAATAATTCAGATTTCTAACACATTTTTGAAATCTGCATAGCAGAGGCTACTGGTACCTGGTTCCAGCTATAAATGACATTCCTACAGACAGGTTTGCTTCAAAAAATAGTCGCAAAGTGGGCCTTCACGTTTCAGGTCTGCATTAGTCATGGCTCCAGTGCATGGAGTTTAGCAGCATTTCTTTAGGTAGATATAGTTGTTACACAAGAGTACACGAGCCATGCAGATCCTAAACTTTTCTCTTATTTCCAAGATGCGTTACTTCTATACAGTTTATGCTGCAATGTGTTTATCATTGCTTTTAGTAGATTAGTCTTGTAGGCATATCAACTAATTTAATGGGAAAATAAGATGTGACCAGTTATCGCCACTAACTGCATGGTTGAGTATCCTCATCCTACTTGCACTAACTGCTATACAATGTATTGGTATCTGTCTTTTTGCATTAGTTTATTTTTACCACTTTGTTGTGTTTGCTTAACTAACTTCTGACCTCTTCTGCTAACGCTGCGTGGTGATCAGGACTCTGCACTGGGACACTGATCCGTCAGTTCTTCAGCTCCACTCTGACTCCGATCTGGGGTACTGCAACCATTTATTATTTATTTGTGTAGTTTATATATCGGTCATACTATAGACTCTCCAAAGTTGCTATAAATTTTACTTCCTTCCCCTAAAATTTTGTATATTATTCATAGCATTATAACGCCAACACGCCAGTTAAGCAAAAATATTGATATATTTATATATCCATACTCTAGGTCTTCAGTTTCAGATTGGGGAGATCCAGCCCGTCGGCTGTTGATTGGAACATGAAGCAGACAGCGCCATTCTCTGTGCAGTGGTCAGACACGGTTACTTCATATTCGCTGCCATTCATTTGACTGGGAGCTAAGCTGCAGTGACTCAGTTTGGCCACTAAACAGAGAATGGAGCTGTCCTTTTCCTGTCTTATCAGCTGATAACAATAATCTGTAATGGTCCTGGGGAACGTTCCCGCCAAAATAGTAGTAAGGACATATCCTTTTCAGCCCAAAAATTTTAATGGTAATTTAATTAGATTATTAGTTTAAAATGTAATCCAATATCTGTAATTTGAGGAATAGCTGCATTCTGTAATAGATTTCCTGTATTCTAACACTAATTCTGAAAACCTTCTGTAGACGTGGTCCCTTCAAGTTGGGTATGGCCAAAATCACCCAAGTGGATTTTCCTCCTCGAGAGACCGTCACCTATACAAAGGAGACACAGACCCCGACCCTCACCCAGGAAAATGAAGGTAACTACTTCTCTTTACCAAAATATGTAGTAAGTAAGTTTGGTGTATTTGGCCCAGATCACATCTCTGTTAGGTCTTCAGTTATTTCCTTCAATTATTGTGAGCCAAAACCGAGATTAATGGAACATAGAGAACAGGAACAAGTTTTTTAAAAACTATACAGAGGTAAAATATAATGGAAAGACTTGTACATTTTCTGTGTGTTACAACCACTCATGATTTGGTCTCGCCACCAAAATCAAGCACTTACTCATAGACCCAAGCACTGTGACCGTGGAAATCTTATATTGGTTGACCACCTTCCTCCCAAAATCTCAACTTTGGAAGTGCTCTTAGATGTGTTACTAGGGCCCCTCTGTGCTGCAGCTTCCCAGACTGTTAAACTGTAAAGAAGCTCTTCACCTGTTCCCTCTGCCTGTTGTAATCTCACACCGTTAAAGTGTAACAGCCAGTGAAGCTACAGCATGGCGGGGCTCTGGTAGCACCAGCCTTCCCTTCCCCGGAGAGCACTTCTTGCTCAATAGCATACTTTAAAAAGTTTGTTTTAGAACCAATGAGGCCATGGTTGACAACTATAAGAAGATAACCACAGTCACGGTGCCTAGATCTATGATCTTATATGTACATGCAAAAAATTTTTATAAAATGTATGTGTATGTAAATATCCCTGGTGGTCAAAGTCTGAACTGCTGTTCATTTTATCATTACTAAAAATGTATGAATAGACGAGCATCGAGGTGTATCCCTACTTGAAAAAGTAGTTGTGTCCCCCTGCACAGGCTTGGACTGGTTAAGATCTCCCCAACTAGTAACGCCTAGTTGTCAATGTATTTATTGATACATTTCTAAAAGAAGAACAGAGGAAAGATCTACAATAAAAGTCCCGAATTATTGGGAATAAAAGTATATATTGAGACCGACATGTCGGTGGACGTGACCTGTTCTCTTTGTAGTGGCCACTAATAACATTTATTCACCTATAAAAAGGATTATGTTAAACATAATCTGCCATCAAAATCCATCATCATAAACTAGGGACACAAAAATCCAGGCACCCTGACTGTGGTTATCTTCTTATATTTGCTACCCATGGCCTCCTTTCTCTCAAAGTCAACTTTGAAATGTATTCTAATGAGCCAGATGGGCTCCTAAGAGTGTTAGCAGAGCACCTCCGTGCTGCAGTTTCAGAGGCTGTTACACTGTGCAGGTGCACTCTCCCATCCCACTGTGCTCTTCCTAGAGGAAAGGGAAAGTGCTTTCAGAGCTGAGGGCAGGGTGAGACACTGTACCATCCTGTGAAGACAGAGCACAATGGGATTCTGGGAGAGCCCTTCTGGCTTATTACCATAATTTTAAATGTTAATTTTAAAAGAAACAAGGCCATGGATCACAAATATAAGAAGATTACCACAGTCAGAGTGCCTGGCTCTATGAGTAAGTGTCCCTGGTTTATCATTCTGGATTTTGATGTTCGATTTCCTTTAGTATATGTCACCATTCAGAGGCACAGGCTGTCCCTGTTCTCACGCTTACTGGGAGATTTCTTTGTGAAATGTCATTGTGATAATCCCTTAAAGGGGTTCTCTGTTAGCATCGTATTCTAAAGGACACAGTTGAACAGCACCTTTCAATAGGTCTGTTCTGATCCCCATAAGGAGGGGGGGAGCCAAAAGCATTTTTTTTTTTGGACTTTAGTTACACTATTACCTCTCTGACTATGTTCACACCTGCATTCCGTTACACTTTGTTATTATTAGAGTCAAGAGTTAGGCTACATTCACACGAACGTATGGGGGACGTATATACGGCCGACGTATATACGGCCGATATACGTCCCCCATACACTCCTATGAGCGCACGGCACCCTACGGGAGCGGTACGGTGCAGCACACGTGCGGCACCGTACCGTTCCGTACCCGGGAAAAAGATAGGACATGTCCTATCTTTTCCCGTAATACGGGGCCGTGCGCTATAGGTTGCTATGGAGAGGGGCGGGGGTGAGCTGCGCTCACCTCCTCCTCCTCTCCCCGTACACTGCCGTTGCCCGCTACGGTACGGTACGGGCGGGCAACGGCAGTGTGAATATAGCCTTAAGCAGCAGTCCACTACTAATAACTGATACATGACAGAAGGCCCATTAAACTCTCTGAACTGCGCTGAAGCAGGTGTGAACAGGGCCTTACAGCGGTAGTGATTGATTCTACATCGGTGTATATCTACGATGCAGTAATATGCATGCACAGACCTCATTCTTTCAGATACTAATGGTAGCAGTGTACTACTTAGGATTTTTTTAGGAGGGGGGATATAATCCTCCCAGTATAATCTCTGTACTAAGAGACACTATGTAGCGCACTGCAGGATATAGGAAAACAGGCTGTGAAATAAAATTTTAATGTCACATGTGACAGGATCCACACATTATATATGTATGTATTCATTTGCTTTTAAAAGCTGAAGAGATAAAATGATCGGATGCCGGGGTTCGGAGACAGCTCTTAAGAAACAGAGCTGAAAGGAAGAGGTGAAATACGTGAACGCACTTTTTTTTTTTTCCCCTTATCCCTTTTTATTCTTCGATGAATCTGTAAATAAGAGATTGACAGACACCTGAAATCGTCTTCATGGTAATTGTCTCCAATGTTGAGATTAGTCCAACATACTACATGCAGAAGTCTGCAGCGGGTGACGCCGCGCCTGCGAGCTACGGTATAGCGCTGGTCACACAATCCCTCATTTATTCAGTGTCTGAGAGTAATAATAATAATGTTTATTTATATAATGCTCCTCTCCCAGCGGGAATCTCCAATCATTCACAGTTACAAGTAAAATCTTTGTGCCGTACAAAAGAACACACACACAATATCGCGGAGATAAAAGCACGCCACGTGGCGTTCGGATAGAAATTCACGGCCGCTGAGGCTTCTCGTTAGATCGTGATTTTATACTTTTATATAAATATATATTCATAAGGGCGGCATGATGGCTGAGTGGTTAGCACTACAGCCTTGCAGCACTGGGGTCCTGGGTTTGAATCGCACCCAGGCCAACATCTGCAAAGAGTTTGTATGTTCTCTCCGTGTTTGCGTGGGTTTCCTCCTGGTCCTCCGGTTTCCTCCCACACTCCAAAACATACAGATGGGGTGATTAGATTGTGAGCCCCATGGGGACAGGGACTGATTTGACATACTTTGTGCAGCGCTGTGTAATCTGTGTGCGCTATATAAATAAAGAATTATTATTTTATGAGACAGAACCATACACCTGCGCTGAAATATTGTTGTCTCTCACTGCCGATCATTCATGGAGTTAAAGGGATGCCAAACCAAATTTTCATCTACGTGTTGTCCAGTCTGTCATTCCATGTTGTCGCCATTCCTTTTTACGATTAGACCAATTTTTGGGTTTTATTTTTTTTTCCTGTGGCAGAACATCCGGTGAAGACATCTCGCAACAAACCCGATGCGTTTGTTCCCAGTAAGGATCTAGGTCCAAGTTTGATTACTTGATTTTGCACTACAAAGGGCAGTTCTACGCTGTGTGATCTACTTTCCACGCAACTTATCCGTTTTTGTATTGACCTCTGCCATGTGCGACTGCCCTAATGCAAATGGATTGCACGGCAAATGATCAAGGGCGCCACCTAGTTTTCAAAATATATGGCAATGTGCACGGCCACCTATTGTGATTAATACTGGTGTACACACATTCTCGTTTCACCCTCCACACAGCTAGGAATCTGCATTATCCTCGGTTACCCACTGAGCATCCAATAGAAAAAACTTTTTGTCCTGTTTGTCGGGAAAGGAGCAGGACCTTTGCAGTCAGACAGAAGTATGGCTTAGACTTCTCCTGTAAAATTATTAAGCACTGACTATTGTCAGCAGCAAAATTGGGATAAAGACAGAATCTATACAGATCCCACCTTAGTAGTGAAGATTTTATTTTGTTTTATTTAAATGAGTACATGAGTGTTTCTTTTATATATTTTGATTACCTATGTGAACACTTTAGAGAAAGTTTGTAGGTAGTACATTAAAGTTCTATGGAAGTTGTCAAATTCCATCTTGGTTCTCGTAACAATAAATAGGCTATAAGACGGGCTTAAGGGAGCCACTCTAGGAGTCGGGCAGAATGGGGCCACTCTAGGGGTCGGGCAGAATGGGGCCACTCTAGGGGTCGGGCAGAATGGGGCCACTCTAGGGGTCGGGCAGAATGGGGCCACTCTAGGGGTCGTGCGGAATGGGGTCGTGCGGAATGGGGCCACTCTAGGGGTCGTGCGGAATGGGGCCACTCTAGGGGTCGTGCGGAATGGGGTCGTGCGGAATGGGGCCACTCTAGGGGTCGTGCGGAATGGGGCCACTCTAGGGGTCGTGCGGAATGGGGTCGTGCGGAATGGGGCCACTCTAGGGGTCGTGCGGAATGGGGCCACTCTAGGGGTCGGGGCAGAATGGGGGCCACTCTAGGGGTCGGGGCAGAAAGGGGGCCACTCTAGGGGTCGGGGCAGAAAGGGGGCCACTCTAGGGGTCGGGGCAGAAAGGGGGCCACAGTTTCACACAAGGGAATTTAAACAATCAAACTTTCTGCATTTGCTGGCTGGACTTAGTTGCCCCAACACTTAGTAGCCAGAAATGAATCCATGTATCAGTTTACTGCCAGATGCTCAGTGTTTACTTCGGCTATTTTCCAGCTCTACACTGAGCAAGTTTGCTGATGTTCTGGTGTGACACTGATTCAAGTCTTTTTTTTTTTTTTTTTCCCTGAATATTGCTTTATTCCACGGAACTGTTAATTCTTATTACCTACACAGTGGACAGCTGAATCCGCGATGTGTAGTGTAAGGGAGACATCATAACAACTGGTCTCCAATCACCAGCTTTAAGACCACTAAGAAGTAGAGAAAGAACCTGCTAAAAAGGCAAATTATTAGTAAAACTGGTGATCAAATATGCAGTTTTTCCCAATAGACACACATGACAGCTCATCCTGGGAAGAAGGTAAGGCATGCTTTAAGCAATGGTGTAAAAAGTGGTCCTGTGATCATTATATAACCTGATAGAACAGTGATGGCTAACCTATGGCACTGGTGCCAGTGGTGGCACTCAGAGCCCTCGCTGTGGGCACTCAGGCCATCACCAGAGATGACTCCAGGTATCTTCCTGCAGTCCCAGACAGCCCAGGACTTGCTGTGCACAGAGCTATTTTAAAGTGACAGTGGTACCTGGGACTATTTTCTACTTTATTGGTGTCCTCAGGGTGCTGGTATCAATGAAAACTGTGACAGAGAAGGAAGTATAAATCACTAATTAAATTTCTAAGCTGGCACTTTGTGATAAATAAGCGGGTCTTGGTTGTAGTTTGGGCACTCGGTCTCTAAAAGGTTCGCCATCACTGTGATAGAAGAACTGAAATAAGTGGTAACGGTGAAAGCTCTTACGGTGCGCCCCTGAGGAGACACAGCATGGGACCCATGACTACAATATCACGTAGAGACAGCGATTTGCTCTGCAATTCACCTGTACAGATGCACGAGCATTGCATTAGAGCCTGCGGCCCATAGATCTATTACAGCGAGTGCAATGTAGGAGGCACCCAGCGGTTACTACCTCCACCACACGCAGCCACCACGATCCTGTCTATATTCTTCTGTGTAAATTACTCTGCCTATCCTATATATGATGCATTAAAAATATCATTCCGGGGACCCCCACCTGTGAGCCAGAACACAGAGCGTTTACATGTAGCCTGGTATGTAATGCTACATCTCATATGACGTGGTAATGTATAGTAAGAGAAACAGAAGCTGCGCTGATCACCTTCTCGGTCGGAAAACTATTGTAACACGTTGTTGAGTTGAAACAAATTTTGTCCATTTATTATTTTGAAAATTGAAACCAATATTTTTTTTTTTTCAAGTGACCTAATCATATGATGCACAAAAACTTATTTTATTTGTTATGAATTGTGTGTGTGTGTGTGTGGGGGGGGGGGGGTGTTTCTGTTTTCTCCATTCTTAAGATCGTAAGATCGATGTCCCATTGCAGCCCATCTTTGCTGAAGCCAGTCAACGCCACAAGACTTCATCGGCCGTCTCTGCATCCCATTCGTAAATATGAAAAAAAAAAAATTAAAACTAAAAAGAAAAGAAAAATTGTTAACATAATGTTAAAATTTGCAACTTGGATGTCAGTGTGGACTGTGCGTAAAACCTGATTCACTAAGGAAAGCTTTGGACCCATTTATGTATCCAAACACTTGTACTCCCCTCCTCCTACATGAATTTCTAAACATGAACATTTTTTTTTTTAAATTGTGAGGTTTTTTTTTTTTTTTCCTTAGTACTTTAGTGTCAATTAACACTATAAGTCTATTAACATTATAATACACAGCAGCTGGGGGATGGTGCGGTGATTGATTATTTCTGCCTGTCAGGGACAACACGGTGAATACAGCGTTGTCCAAAGTGCATAATTGGGGTAAGAGGAGAAGTGCTGAGCCAGTTACAGGAGCGACAGAGCGTAGATTTCCTTTAAACCTTGACCAAAAAACTGCTGGTCCTAGTGGCTCACGTTAGACCCCTTTCTCTTCCAGACGCCTCCACTTAATTTACTTATTTTAGATACATTTTTGCATCACTATTAAAAAACCCTGCTCCTTTTCTATACCCTTTCCTAAGTTTCTCAGAAAGTGGCCAAAACGTAGATGTAGCATTTTGGTGCAAATTTAGCCTTCGTTCTGACGTGTCAAATTTTGTAAATGTCAAGTTTCTGTCTAATGAGTCTCCTATGTAAAGAAAAAAGATTGAATATTCTGTGAGCATTCTGTGCCCTGATGACTATAAAATGAAGGTTTAATCCTATATAGTAAAACGGATGATGAACACAATTAAAAATTCAGGCAGTCCCCGGGTTACGTACAAGATTTGTTCTTAAGTTAAGTTTGTATGTAAGTCGGAACCGTATACATTATTATTGTAACCCCAGTCAAAAATTTTTTGGTATCTGTGATAATTGGATTTAAAAAATGTTCGATTGGCATAAGAACCAGGATTAACAATAATGCTTCATTACAGACATATTTGGTAACTGTTCCATCTGATCATTGTAGCCTAGGAGTAAAGTACAGTAAATTACCAAAATCCAGAGCGTCGTCTGTAAGTCAGGTGTTCTTAAGTTGGGGAGCGCCTGTATACAAGAAGCCAACTATAGAGTAGTCATTGCTGACACGTCTTGCAGTATAGGCTTTTATCACCTCCTTGCTGAGATAATAACCTTGGTAACGGTGCCCCAGACGTTCCCGTGATAACCCATTAGCTCCCCTGACTGGCGTTATCTTTGTATTTCCCCCATTTCCGTCATTTATTCTTTATTTTAATAGAAGGCTTTTGTTAATTGAGCTCAATTTTCCCATTAAGCTTTTGTTTTACAGAATTAATCTAAATCCTGTCTCCGAACGTGCATAAATCGGGCGTGCATGATGCACGTAGAAGGTGGGTTATCACCGGGAATGCCTGCATGCAGATTTTTGGCTATTTTTTATATATATTGTAATGCCCTTGCTTGCGCACGCCGCTGTCTCCTCCGCTTCCCTCCTTCGTGGGGCATGCCCAAAATCTTAAATGAAATCCTGCTGGAGAAATCTTTTTTTTTTTTTTTTTTTTTTGATATGAAGACACCTTGAGCTTAACAAAAGGCACCCATTTCACAGATGATTTAACTTTGATTAACCTGCTCCGCGGCAAAGGATTATTCAGACAACTGGAATTTTGCTCTATAGTGTTATTGCCGGCTGCAGCCTAATTTCCAGAGCTGTTTTTCTTTCCATCTCGCCAAAATACATCACAATTTTGATGTTATCTCCAAGTAAAAAATTCGCCGGTTCATTAAACCAGGCTTTAGCATCTATTGACAAGAGGTTTGTCATCGCTTAAGGCAACCGCTACTTTTCTGCCATTTTTTTTACTACACGGTGTGTAACCTTAGCTCTCCTGTCAGGAAAAGCATGGAGTTAACCACTTAGGAGACGGCGATGAATATTCATTGATCTGTTGACGTGACATCCAGGGTCTTAACAGCTTGGAAGTTCATGCAAAGTTTTTTTTTTTTTTTTTTTTCTCTCTTTTTGTTTTATGTTTTCTGTTATGCAGTGCACTTTAACAGCTGTAAATGAATGAAAAATAACTAGAGGGGGGAAGACATCATTTTTTTAAAAGGTAGAACAAAATGGTCATGCATAAATGCATTACGATTCCGTGACATACATTCTCATGTTCTCCGATGGCAGAGAGAGATCATGGAATAATTACTCCAGTATGCCAGTTTTTTTCAACTATACAGGCGGTCCCCTACTTAAGAACACTCGACTTACAGACGACCCCTAGTTACAAACGGACCTCTGGATGTTGGCAATTTACTGTACTTTAGCTTTAGGTTACAATAAACAGCTCTAACAGTTATCAGAAGTGTCTGTAATGAAGCTTTATTGTTAATCCTGGTTTTTATGACAATCCAACATTTTTATAATCCAATTGTCACAGAGACTAAAACAATTTTGGCTGGGTATAGAATTATAAATTATACAGTTCGGACTTGCATACAAATTCAATTTCAGAACAAACCTACAGAACGTATCTTGTACGTAACCCATGGAACTAGAACAGAGACTGATGATAAATCTCCTCCATTTGTTTTTGTGTATAGGTAGGTGGGCTGTCATTCTAGATCACAAATGTCTGGTCTGCTAGGGATGATAAGTAGAGAAAACCTACATTAATCAAAGTTGTGCAGGATTATGGCTCAGTTCACACTTGCTTCTCGACTTTTCGCTACACTTGCGTCTCGACTTTTTGCTACACTTTCCATTTTAGCAGAGATTTAGAGATCTGCAATACACAAAGCATGAACAGGGGTTACTGTATTGTGTGTAGTAATCCAGCTAGGGTTTAGTGTCCCAAAATTGCCTATATCAAAATCTTTATAAAATAAGACCAGTGTGTAGTGCAATTGTAGCAATCCCCCTGCTACCACTGAGGAACGAATGAGTCTCAAACTCCTCTCTAGCAAAGTGTTAATCCGTTTTCAAAATCCTGATAACTGATTAGCGTTCCTAATAAGGGACAGTTCACATTGGTTATTTCATCGTTTTTTTTATTTTATCGTTAATTGTAAGACCTTACCGGGAGTGGTGGACACACAGAACAGGTGGAGATCAGAACATTGCACGTCATCTCTGTGTAGTCACCTGGTTCTGACTGCGTTGTAGATTTTCGTGATTGGAGGGGATTATTTGTAGATGCAAAATTGGGAAAAGAATATATTGACTGCCAGTCGTTACCACTAGGGGTCACTTAAGAGCTTGGCGCATACAATTGTATTATTGTGCCTGGTGTGTTAATTGTAATCACTAAGCTTGTTCATGTCTTCTGGGGGAGGCAGAGGGTCTTAGAATTTTTTTTAAGCAGGGGATTTGGAACTCCATCACAAAGTTGTAACCTCCGTAAATCTTCTTTCCACAGAAAGAAATTAATTTTGAACCAATTTAGTTGAAAAAGGGGCAGCCGTTTGCTTTAAGGTGGACACCAGAGCTTCATTAGGAATCATTGTTTTGTGCATATTACTAAATTGATTGGTGCCAAGTGATGGAAATTTTGTCCCATCAGATGTAACAGATCTCTGACTCGCGTTAAAGTCATTACTGATTAATCTGCTATTGTGCACATAAAGGACATTCGCCAGAGTGAACAATTTTTTTTCACTTGGAAGATCATTGTCATGATTACTGATGTAGTGACAAATATATTGCAGTGCCGCTCTCATCAGGGCCTGTGTATTGCCAGGAAAGGAGCTGGTCCAGGTTTAAAGGAAAAATAATGTAGAAAATGGCCATTAAAAAAGCAGAATATCAGTTAACATTTTTAGAAATAAATAATTAATAAACCCTCCATTTCATCATTTGCACCACCAAATCCAGTTCTCCCACAGGAGGTGTTACAGAGGGTGACGTGCTATGTGTAGCAGCCTCAGCGTTCTCAGGCCGTACAATATAAAACGAGACTACGAGTAAAGGAAGCCGTCACAATCTGCCACTTTAAAGGGAATGTTTTACCAGCTTCTTACAAAAAAAAAAAGCTATACAGCATGTAGGAAACCTTATTCCCCCCCCCTAAGTAATTTTGGCAAAGAATTGTTGCATATGTTGTTCTTGCCTCCGACAGGGTTGAAGGGAAACGCCGCCTTTCAACAAGGATCGGGTCAGTTCATTTATCTTTATAAAAGGTCTCCAGATCAGTGATGGATGGATATTTGATTTGCTTCTTATGGCTTATTTTTACTCAGAAAATACGTCATAGTTGTTATTGTTTTTCTGATGACAAATGGATTTAATATGCCTTTTTGTTCAGTTGCATTCCGCCTAAAACTGCAGTACAGGCGGTCCCCTACTTAAGAACACCCGACTTGCAGATGACCCCTAGTTACAAAAGGACCTAGTAACTCACTGTACTTTTGCCTTGGGCTACAATAAACAGCTGTAACAGTTATCAAAAGTGTCTGCAATTAAGCTTTATTGTTCATCCTGGTTCTTGGTTCTTATGACAATCCAACGTTTTGAAAAACCCCCAAAAAATTTGTTTGGGGTTACGAATATAAAATATACGGTTCCAACTTGCATACAAATTCAATTGAAGAACAAACCTTCAGAACCTATCTTGTACGAAACACGGGGACTGCCTGTAACTTTAATCTCTTATTCACTTAACTTATCAATGATTTGCGTCACTTTTATTGTATATTTCCTACTATTTAATATCTTCTAAGACAGTGATACATATGAGGTGGTCCTCGTATAGGGTCCTATTAGGTTCAGGAGGAAAGAGTTCTCCTTAGGGAGACTTTGCCAATTGAGGCCGCCTAATAGGCGTGTGGAGTCTTGTAGCCATTGATGCTGCACTAGGGGATCCTTGCAACGTGCAAATACATTTTCTGGGATGGGAAAAGGAAAACAATGCCCCTTTTTTCTACCATGTAACGCAGCCTCCTTGCCATCAAGCATGAATTTCAAGAAGCCTTATGACATGATGCGGGATTAAAGTCAAACCAGTCTGTTTATTCCAGAAGGAACAGCCTCCCATCTGTAGACAGCACTGTTTCGACATGGTTTCGTCTCTTCAGTACAGCAAGGCAGCCTTAATTGGCGAAGTCTCTGTAAGTAGGACTCGTACTCCCTGACCCTAGTCACAAGCCTCTCACTCTGCCTAACCAGGTCCCTCCACTGTACTGAAGAGACGCAACCACATTGATACAGTGCTGTTAGATAATAGATATTCTGGATTGGCTGTAATCCCACATCATGTCATTAGGCTTCTTGAAAGTCATGCATAATATTGAGGGGGCTGCCTTTCAATATAGCAAGAAGAGGCATTGGGGCTCATTTACTGAGGGTTTTGCTGCTCACTTTTGTCAGACTGTTTGCCTTTTTCAGGAATTACATGGCTTGGACAGGAATTTAACAGGTGTCTGCGCTGGGATTTTGGCACATACGATCATTTTGTGTTGCAGCCGCTCTGTCTTCCATGGAACATAAATGGGGGGTGAGGGGGGCGTGCCGACTGATTCGGACTGAGCGCAGGATTTAACTTTCAAATTGTGTCGCAAGTCAATGCACTTGCATGCACCACGAAGAAGGTGAACTCTGTCGGACCATGAGCGGGGAGGCGACACATGCATCGTGCGCACGATCTTAGTGAATCACGGCACAGTGCATTTATCGTCGGACAATGCACTTTCTGTGAACTCCAGCGGATGAATAAGTAAATGAGCCCCGTTGTTTACCTTGTCCCATCTTGGAAAACGTATTTACATATTTCCTGGGGTCCTATTAAGGCTGTTTTTGGCATGGGTGCTCTCATGAGGTTGCCATACAGGGATAATATTGGGAATTGTACATTTTTTGAGTATTTTTATGATATTTTAATGTGGATTGATGACTCTGTGATCTTATGTCTGTGTATAAATATACATACAGGCGGTCCCCTACTTAAGGACACCCGACTTAGACAACCCATAGTTACAGACAGACCCCTCTGACCTCTGATGAAGCTTTCTGAATGCTTTACTATAGTCCCAGATTACAATAATCAGCTGTAAGGTGTCTGTAATGAAGATTTATTGATAATCCTTGGTCCCATTATAGCAAAAAATGTTTAAACTCCAATTGTCACTGGGGCCAATTTTTTTTTGTCTGGATCTACAATTATAAAATATACAGTTTCGACTTGCATACAAATTCAACTCTCCGGACCCTATCTTGTACGTAACCCGGGGACTGCCTGTATATGTAGATGTTGTAATTTCTCCTTTTGCTAAGCCTATAGATGTATGCATCCATTAACTACATCTCAGGCTCCCCGCAGAAGGTTATTCCAGACCTTGTCCTCATCCTTCACCTCCTCATGAGCCGCTTATTTCCTCCTCCTCCTCCCCACAGCCTCCATCTCCTTTCCATTCTGTGATTATTTTGCACCCAAAAAGCTTTCTCTCTCCTTTCCAAGAAGCACAAAAGCCCTAACTGGCATGCTTTGTAAAAAAGTGTCAGTGTGTTAGTGAGTGCAGATCAGTAAGATTTCTTTGAAGCGCTCTTTCCCCTTTGCACCACCGCCTCCTCAGCGGGGTCACTGAGATCACTAGCTTTTCTTGAAATGGCCATTTTCACTGGCAGGTGCATTATACCCTGTATTTTCAGATTGTTTTTCCATTCTGAATGCTTGGCAGGTTGATTGCTCGGGCTGCATTGACGGAGAAAGGGCTGACAAATGCGGTTGGGCCGGCTGAAAAGACAGTGATTACTGTTTTCCTTTGTGGCTGATTGAGGCCCTTGAAAGGAAAGATTTTAACCTTCACCATTTGGTTCAAAAGTATGAGCATATATTGAAATCATTCATGCCATTTATCCAAGTTCTGTAAACTTGTCAGAACGTGCAAATCACTCAATTTCAAGTAATGTCGGACCGGCGTGTGTCATTACTATTGGGATTAAAGCACCCATCCTTCTTTTTATTTCCCTCAAAAAAATAAAAAAAAATAAAAATTAGGCCTGAAACATGGCTTCAAATTCTTGTCCTACACGCTCAATGCATTAAAATTTTGACTTGACCTTCTATTATTTTTACGGATCTGTCCGGGAGACATTAGTCGGCTTTGTCACTTTGGGATATTTGTCACTCCCACAACTTCTACTTTGCGCCTTTTCTGGAGTCATTTATGTAATTTCACTATATTACATGTACATACATTGGCCTTGACTTTGTTGGCTTGATTATTGATTTATGATTTTACGTCTGTCGGGGTGTAATGGGTTAGCGAATGTTTTCTTGCCAATTGTTTTGGACTGTTTAAAAGGGGGTTTTCCAGCCTTCACAGTTCTTTCGGAACGTCAAAATCTAAAAATTTTGTATAATTTATTTTTTGACCATGGAAAATTGCTACTGCTGTCTATCAACTGATCTGGTGCGTTCAATGGGCCGTGATAATGTATAATCCATAGTGACGGGGAAATAATGTCTATAAGTATATAATAAAAGTCACATTTTTTACTAATTCTTTTGTTCCTCGGAAGGTCTAAAAAATAAACTTCTTTGATGCCAGTTAGCAAATTTTTTTATGGTAAGTTAATTCTCCTTGTCGCAAATCGGATGCCATAATAAGAGAAATCTTTATTTATATAGCACCAACATATTCTGCAGCACTTTACAGATCATTGGGTACTTATACAGACAAAATAAGGGCATGTTCACATCTCCTGTTAGGTTTTCAGTTATTTCCTTCAGTTATTTTGTTTGAACTTGACATAAAATTTTTCCATTATACCTTACCTTAGTATTGTCGCTACAAAGACTTACCGTTGTCGTTTGTGACCACTCCTGGTTTTGGCTCCAAATAACTGAATGAAATAACTGAAGACCGAACAAACTCAACCCTAAGACATTACCAAGCAATGGCCTGCTTATATGAGGGCCCTGCTCACAAGAGCTTACAATCTATCTGGTTCCTTTTCCAAGGCAATAAAAGTAATTGGCACATCACTGGCCTCAGTCATTTATAATAATTATCACACAATGGACCTGAATCCATTATAAAAATACAGTTTATATGAATTTTTGAAAATAATTCTTGTAGCGAACGCTCATAGACGAGTTTGTGAATACAGCAGAATTTTTCAAGTTAAGTTTGAAACCTATTCCGACCTGAAATCCATGTCTGGGAATGTGTTTTTGTGTGTCCTGGGGTGAATTTTAAAAATCCGTAGTAAAAATATGTACGTGCCCACCTTGGATTTTCGCTGAATCTTCCTTAGGGCGGATGCACTCGACAGTGAGAATCGGTCGTGTGCAAACCGGTTTTTGGAAGGAGGGCTTACACCTGCCCTAAATGCAATACCTAATAGGGCCGTAATTTAATGGACTATGCAATTGATCTGTTAAACAATGTAGCATGTACTAGTCAGAACCGTTTTTCATAGATCGCTCATAGACACTAGTTTATGCGAAGCAGCCATTTTTGGAAGACCGTTTTTGTAGCGTTTGGGTGCAGGTAGCCTTAGGTTAGATTAATATTGAGCAGTTAGCTTCATAGTGAGGCTACATTCGCACATCGGAGCTTATTGATCAGGCTTCTGTGCCTGAACATTGCCGTAGAAACCCTGAAATAATCGCTAACGCTCGCATTTTTACTAGAATTTGCAATTATTTTCCCCTGTTTGCCATCTCCGCACCAAGCATGGAAAGGACCTGGCATAAAAATAAAACGTGACGCGCCGGACACGTTGAGGCCACCATTGGGTTTCGACTCAACTTGATTACACGATGTGTCAACGTTGCCTTTCCAGCGCGTTTAGTAAACGCAGTGTTAACGTAAAATGTGATTAAAGGTGGAGCCATTGGATTGCATTTCATAACGCAATCAAAACTCAACTTATGAATCCTCCCCCCGAAAGTGCAGTTATAAAGATACCTTTGGATAGGATTAAATTGCATATGCTGTGTATATCCACGGCTCTATGGGGGGCATATGATTAGCTGGCAAAGACAATGTAAATAAATACATAGATACAAATAACTTTATATTCTTCTCTTAGCTGTTTATTCTTTCTTTTAAACAATCATATCTCTAAAACGTGTCACCTATAGAACAAAACCCGAACACTTAATCGCATCAGCCTCTGTATGACGCCGGTATTTACACACCTGAACGGAGTAAATATACGTTTCCAAAGAAATCACAGAAAGTTAACGACCTTTGCGCTGTGTCCAAGCTCCCGTCTATGTGTGTGGTTTGGCAGCTGGTCATAGAGCCCTGCGAGATGTATTATTTTTGCATTGCACGGGTGCCTTCTCTTGTGTGGGACCGCCTGCCGTGCTGGTAATTGCACATTCTTGCCATTGGGGAAAGCCATGATTGGAAGCAGCCAAGCGGAAAAATGCTGTGCCATCCCCTCGCCACCTCTGTAGCACAGAGAGACAATCCCCAGCAGTGCCATCTGGTTGCTGCTATCTTGTCAGCTGGCTAAGCTGGCCGAGACTTGGGCTTTGCAGCTGTTCGGTGTCCCTATACCAGTGCTTTTTGTATGCGCTGCTTTGGGTAACTTTGAACATGGGTCAGAGGCGTTATATAGACACACACGATGAATGGCTGCTCATTACCAGAGATAAAGCAGCATCCAGTCCCCCTGCTGCCATTTACTCATAGACAGATGACATAGCTGTATAACCGGCCGTGTTTTCCGTGGGAGGCAAATAATAGAAACACCGGAGTCTGGCCTGTTTTTATCCAAACTGCTCAGGTTATTTCCTGATCCCCCGTTTTCCGTAGTCGGATATATAGTGATTATGCAAAGCAGTTGTCACGCACCGTTCTGCCGAGCGGCGCCTCCCCGCATGCCGTACAAGACTCCTACATTATTCATGGGGAAAAATTAAGAAAATACATTTTGGTTTCGAATTCTCATTGTCAAACATGATACTATGTAGCAAATGAGTCCTGCATCCGGGATGATGGGGGGAATCTGATGCGGCGGAGACTATTATGTTTTCTGGAAGAATTTGTCTACAGCGGCAATCTGAGAGCTAATGAAAGACATCTTTATGCCAGCAGGCCGCGGCCCATTAAGCCCATGATCACAAGCCCCGCTTTTGGATGATGGTCTTTATTCAGCAGTATTAATATGTCACTGTGTTGCATACGACTATACAGCAAGCGGTTGTTTTATTAGACTTAGAATCCGAAATACTAGTGAGGTTTCCAATAAATTTTATCTGAGTTTTCTGGCACTGCTTATAAAGAAATCTCTCCTATGATGCAACATGGCATAATCTACTGTTAGGAGGCAACATTCACTTATTTTTTTTTAATAAAATTTGGAAAGTACCTGGTTGAAAATGGTTCTACATTTGTGTTTTTATATAGCGTAGGTTTTTTTGCTGTGTTTTATGAGACCTCTCTCTGGGTTGCATGGTTTACAGTGGGAGAAGCTGACTAGAATAATATAGGTTGAGAAAATACTTATCACTGTTTTTGTATTCAGGAGTCCAGTGGGCGGTCCTACATGTTGATTGTGTAATTTAAGTTTATTTAAATACTGAATGTTTTCCCCATTAACATTTTTAATCATCTTGGCTCCTCCTGCTCTAAACTATACTGCATTTAGATAGGATACTATGTACTATGCTCAGCTCCTCCTGCTCTATAACATGCTGCCTGCAGATAGGACACTATGTACAATCTGCACAGCTCAGACACACACTTCCTTCCTGTATTGTCTGTATAGGGGAGGACATATTTCTTTATTTCTATAGACAGTGATACATGGATGGAGAAATCACATAGACTCTCAGAGTTTCCATGAAAAAATGGAATGAAGTCCTTGAAATGTAAAGTAAAGAGCTACAGGGGCAGCCTATAGACTCATATATTTGTAGTGTTTGTATACTGTAGCCTTACTGTTACACCCTCTAACGATAATGAGACAACTCTTTATGTTTTGCACCAGTCTGTACAACAAAGCTGACAAATGCTCTGCCTGGAAATGGAATTGTCTACCCCAGTGATGGCTAACCTATGGCACTGGTGCCAGAGGTGGCACTCGGAGCCCTTTCTGTGGGCACTCAGGCCATCACCAGAGATGATTCCAGGTATCTTCCTGCAGTCCCAGACAGCCCAGGACTTGCTGTGCACAGAGCTATATTAAAGTGACAGCTCTACCTGGGACTATTTTCTGCTTTATTGGTGTCCTCAGGGTGCTGGTATCAATGAAAGCTGTGACAGAGAAGGGAGTATATTAAATTTTAATAAATAAATTTTAATAAATTTCTATGTTGGCACTTTGCGATAAATAAGCGGGTCTTTGTTGTAGTTTGGGAACTCGGTCTCTAAAAGGTTTGCCATCACTGCTCTACCCTATGTGTATCCATAGCCGGGTGTGAAGCCTGATTTCTAGACGGGTAACAACAAGGACCCAGAACCTGGAAGAGACCACAATCTTATTACTACCCTATGATATATATATAGGTTCACAGTTTTTAACCCTTTACTATTTTTATAGATTCTTTTTCTATTTATAGTGTTTATCATCTCATTTGGACCTTTGAGATTAAATGTGTTGAATATTAGATACGTTCTGGGTTCTATACGTCTTTTAGCCTTTTATTACACTGATACTTTATTATTATAATCCTAAATGGTTAATAATTCATTATTAAGTATTAAGCATTATTAAGTAGTTAAGTAAAATTAAGAATGATCTGTAATTTTCTATCTGTCTCGTAGGTTTTCTACACTGAAGTAATTAACGGCAAACATGTGAAGCAGCTGACGCAGGACGTTCCCCTAAAACTGGATATGCTGAATATGGTACGCCGCACTATTATGGGAATATTTATAGGATCATTATAATAAATTATTAATAACTGGTGGTTATTAAAATTGCTGCACGCTCTGATAACACTAAATGTGAAATCCATAGGGGGATAACTTATAATTCCTCAAATAAACGAGCAAATGTAAACGGTAAAGTGTTTATATTAGACTATAAGATCGATGTCCTGTCCTCACCAGGGATCGTTATTAGCTGATCTGTGGGCATCTGACTCCTAGCACTGCAAAAAATGATGCGTCTGTGGTACTTCAGCCAGCAGTGGATTATAATATAGACAATTAGGGTGGTAGCCCGGGGCCCAAGTCTTCTAGCGGGCCCATGGCCACACAAACCACCGACTGAATGTTATTCTGAGAGAGACCTTCACGAATGAATTCCTCAAAAATGTGTTAATGCTCTCAATACACATGTACACAAAAGCCACTTCAGAACCTTTGAAGGTCCTTCAAAGGTCCTGAAACCGCAGGTAGAAATCAGGCAGAAGGGACGCATCCTCCATTCCCCAAGAAGCTGATTCTAGTTCCATGTGTAGGAAGTGATTCCAGACTTGTAGGGGCTATAATATTCATACAGTCCAGGGCCCATGGAGGTATTAATCCACCCATGGCTTTAGCTATCATTTATCAGGACTAGCGCAGACAGTATGGGGCTTATTTACGAAGGGTCCGCGGATCGCATTTCCGTCTGACTTCCCAACATTTTCGGGGATTGTGCAGCCTCGACAGCTATTTAGCAAGGGATTGTGGCGCATGCAATTGGATTGTGTCGCAGCTGTGCTGCTTCCATGCGACAGATACCGGACGGGGGGGGGGGGGCCTTCGGACGATCCTACTAATTGGGACTGAGCGCAGGATTTAACATTCACATTGTGTTGCAATATCAAGCACTTACATGCACCGGGAAGAAGATGGTGAACCTCGGCGGACCTGAGTGGGGAAGTCACACATGCCGGATATAGGGAGCACCATCTTAGTGAATTGTGGCAGAGTGCATTGTTGTCGGACAATGCACTCTCGGTGAACACCTCCGGATGGGTAAGTAAATGTGCCCTATAAGTTCTGGGTGAGACGCCAATTGTCGATCAGTGATGTTGTAATCACAAACACAGATCAGTGCTGCCATGGGTGAATTAAGGGTGGTGGGGGCCTATACAAACAAAACTGGTGTCCACACCCCCAGTAACACACATATATACCCGATCCCCAACCCCAGTAATGCAAATGTATACCTGGTCCCCAGTAACAAACATATATATACTGTCCCCACCCACCCCCAGTAACACATATATATTCAGCCGCCGGAAAAATAATAAAATTGTACTCACCATCCCCCATTCCCCCTATGAGTGCCGACTTCCTCTTCCCTAATTGTGTTATCATGCTGGAGCTGGCGCCGCAGTATGAGCCGTCACTGCACCGTCCTGTTTGCACTCCAAGGCCAATTCCCTTGCTCTGCCATAGACAGAAGTCTTTTGCATAGAAGCAGCAGCTGGTTCAGAGAAAAGGGATCTGGACCCGCACAAATTTGGTGAACCCTTTAAGAGGAAAAGTGATGGGGACCCCTATAATCCGGCCCTAGGTGATGCTGTTCTACGCAGGAATTCATTGTATGATACAGTATCACTATGATACCGTCCTTGGTCATCTTAAATGGCCCTAAAACTGGCACAAATCCTGAGACTTCCTGCTTGGAGAGGGACAGAGAGAGCTGCTCCATTCACAGTGGGGACACAGAGTGGCGCCAAAATCCAATCGCCTGCGACACAATCCCCTGTAAAATACCTGTCATAAGCCCCAATTGTTCCTTTTTACAGAACCATTTGCTTGTTATACATTGTAAGCGGTTTGTCATCTTGTGGCTATTAGTCCATCGTATTCGTACTTGTTTGCGGCTCTTCCTCTTGACTCTACAGCAGAGAATTGTCTTTCACTACAGAGTTATGTCTAGATACCAGTGTCGCTAGTGGAGACCTCGCTACTCGGCTTTTATATAATTTGTAAAGAATAATCTATAAATAAAATAAGTAAAAACTATTTCTATTTTAGGGGCAACTGGAGGCGACCGAGATGTTTGTAAGTAACGCTGGAGCTCAGCTCTGGATGTGTCTGATAAATTGTATATCTGTTTTATTATTATTATTGTTATTATTTTAATAATATTGTAGTATCATTGTATGTTATCATTTTTATTCTAATGTCATTATCTTTATAACATTATTATTTTGTTAGTATTATCAATATAGTCTTAGAATAATTTTAGCATTTCAATCATTATCCAGCAATCAAATCCATCCTGATAAACCAGGGACATTACTCATAGATCCATGGCCTCCTCCCTTCTTAAATCATGATTCAAAATTATGCTAATGATTTAATAGTGCTCTGGCGGTGTTACCACAGCCCCTCCGTGTTGTAGCTTTACAGGCAGTGTGCAGGAGCACTTCCCCCCTCCCACTGTGTGAGATTACATTAGGCCAGTGATGGGCAACCTTTTGAGCTTGGTGTGTCAAAATTCGCCAAAAAACAGAGCATAACTCGGGTGCTGTGTCACCTTTAGAAAAAACCTAACTTTGTCATAACATGTCCAGCAGCGGCCTCCCTTTACTATGAAAATGCCCCTAGCGGCCTCCCTTTACTACTAAAATACCCCTAGCCCCCTTCATTTACTACTAAAATACCCCTAGCGCCCTCCCTTTACTACTAAAATACCCCTAGCGGCCTCCCTTTACTACTAAAATACCCCTAGCGAATATAACACTATGTACAATCTGCTAAGCTCCTTATGCTATATAATAGGCTGCCTGCAGATAGGACACTATATACAATCTGCTAAGATCCTCCTGCCATATAATATGCTGCCTGTAGATAGGACACTATGTACAATCTGCTTGTATATATTATGTTAGATCAGACATGGCAAGATTTTTTTCTTTTTTTAGAGGTTCTACAGAGGTTCCAACCAGCTCTCATATTTTGGCTTCTAGGACTATAACTGCAATATTCTGTAAGTAGGGGAAGTGTTAAAAATTAGAATTGGCTCAGTGGACATCAACTTTTAAATAACTAGATGCCTCACTAGAGAAGTGTTCTTAACCATTGCACACATTTAAGGAAATAAGTTTTTTTTCATAGTGTCCTATCTGCAAACACCATTTTATAGAGCAGGAGGAGCTGAGTAGATTGTACATAGTGTCCTATCTGCAGGCAGCATGTTATAGAACAGGAGGAGATGAGCAGATTGTATATAGTGTCCTATCTGCATGCAGCATATATAGTTCTTGCTATCTGTATGATGGCATTTTTATCCTCCCCTTTTTCTCTTGGTTAATCTGGAAGACTATAAGTATACAGTCAAGGAGGAGAACCTGCCATTTTCTTCTTAATGACTGTGTAACTGGGGTCCATCCTATTATTGGCAGTACCTGTCATAGGATATAATATGAACTTAAATAACTCCTGTTAGATCTTTTTTTTAACAATTACTGTATTTATCGGACTATAAGGCGCACAAAAAAATCCTTTGATTTTCTCAGAAATCAAAGGTGCGCCTTATAGTCCAGTGCGCCTTATATACGAACCGTACTTACAGACAGCAGCTGCCTTGAACTGTGCACAGGTCTGCCACCTGCTGGTCATTCATCCTTATAATCCAGTGTGCCTTATATATGAACCTAGACATTTTAGCAGGCATTTATTGATGGTGCACCTTATAATCCAGTGCGTCTAAAATACGGTAATCGTTTAGTGCCATGACCTTTACAACTCTACACATTATCTAGTGGAGCCTCTTTGACACAGAATCTAAAGAAACTACACCCTTGTGTGGTAAATTTGACAAAATTAACAATTCAGTAGGAACAGCCCAATTTTTTTAAGTTAAATTTAAGCTTAAAATCGGATAAAGTTTGGTTTCTAATTTCACGGCCATTTGAGTCCAATGATCTAGATGCCAAATAAAATTTGGGTGCATGAGGTCATGATTAACTACCCAAAACTGCATTATCCGATTTTAGGTGGAGTTCATCTTTCAGATGTTGTGTAGCTCACAACTAAACAGATCCACTTGTTATGGAACATACATATCGGGGAATGACTCATGGAGTCTTCAATTTAATAATATTGTACATTATACACAAGTCGAAGGGGTAGAGAAAAAAAAACAACAAAGAATTGATTATTCTCCCAATTATCATAGCTTCTTTCTTAAAGGCTTCTCCAAAAACAGTGCAGCTCAGTAATTTATTGTAAATAGATATTTGACAAAACCTGAAACTTAATAGGTAGCTGATTGTCATGCAGCTAAATGGGACTGATTAGAATTTGTAAGATAATGATTATAATAGAGAGGAATCTTCCCTGGGCCTCTCGAGGGCAGATGAAAGCCCTGGAATTCTTTGCCGTTTCGGGATGAACATCAGGATAGAATAAAAGCTTGAGGTTTTCCTTCTGGATCTGCATCTCCACCCTCGCAGAGACACAAAATACTAGCGTACAACATCGATAAAAAACTGTTATATAATCTGTAGAAGTATTAAATCCCCAGTCGTGGAATGCACTCTTACCATCTTTGTTACATGTATCATATAATGGATACACTATTATCCCACAAAGAGATGTCCCATGGTGGCTTTGCCCCGGGTGGGGCCTTGTAATTGAAAAAATACTAAAAAATGCACAAAGACGTTAGAAATGATGGCCGACTTACTAGCGTCTACAGTCTTTGGGTTGTGTGGTGGCATAGTTCAGTAGTTTAGAAGTAGACGCCACTGACCTAACTGTACAGCCCAGGTTTCATACAGGTTACTTCTCTACTATCTACTAGATCTATGCCCACAGCGCTGCCGGTTTTGTGGAAAGCTTGAGTTATTTCTGTGCTTTCGGGCACCCCCCTAGACGTGAATAGAGCTCAATTCTTGGCACTTTGTTTACTTGGAGAACCAAGGTTTTTTATTTTTAGTTCCCCATTCTCTTGATCGATGGGGGACTCCTAGGTTGACCCCAAAGTAATCTAATACTTGGCCCCGATCCTGTACATACTTAATGAATTTCTCGGGGGAGATTTTTCAAGCTGCCCAAGAGTAAGAATGTGCTCAGTTGCCCATGGTAACCAATTACAGCCCAGCTTTTATTTTACCAGTGCTCATGGAAATTTTAAAGGGGAGCTGTAATTGGTTGCAATGGGAAACTAAACACATTCTTACTCATAGGCAGCTTGATAAATCTCCCCCCTTGTGTCTATGTTAGATATGGCAACTACAGCAACAGATGACGAAGGAACAGGTTGTGGCTTACGAGAAGAAGGCAGATAACGGTCATCTCATTAAAAAATATGAAATTGTAAAGAACAATAATAGTGGTAAAGAAGTATAAATGAAGGGCAAATACGACATATGTAGAGGGAAAGTGAAAGGATAGTCTGGAGAAGGGGGATGTCTAGGTGCGCTTCATAACAACTAATGTTGAGGTTGCCATGATCACATGTAGGTGCTAAATCTGGCCACGGTCTAGAAAGTTAATCCAGGTGGTGGATGATGTCAGGATGATGGTCAGATACATATTGGATGGTTTTCTTATGGAAAATTCCCTTTAATACTCTGGATCCCCTATGAATCGTACTGTAAAAATACTTTAGGAGTTGTCTAGATACTGATGACCTATCGTAAGGTCAGCTTAGATTGCCTTTGATTGAAAGATTTTCTTTACCTTGAGATCTTCCATCGGTGTGGAAGCAGGACATAACATAGTGAAGATCATCTGACTTTTCTTTTACATTTATGTGTTGAAGACATAGGGGCTTATTTACGAAGGGTCCCACGGCCACATTTTCGTTGGGTTTCCCGACTTTTCGGGGATCGTGCGGGGGATTGTGTCGCACATGATCGGATTTTGGTGCATCGGCGCCGGCTTTCAGGCGACAGAAATGGGGGGTTCCTTGAACGATCTGACAGATTTGGACTGAGCGCGGGATTTAACATTTAAATTTGTGTCGCAAGCCAAGCACTTGCATGCACCAGGAAGAAGAAGGTGAACTCCGGCGGACCTGAGCTGGGAAGAGACACAAGCAGGAATTGGGTGCACGGCACAGGGATCGCGCAGGACCAGGTAAGTAAATGTGCCCCATAGACTTTGGTTCATGCGTACACCTACGTTGCAACACCAAGAGTCACAATATATTTATTGGACATTATATGGCAATACAATACTGGGTTGTAGCCTTTGAACAATTATTCTCAAACCTTCATTTCTACAAAAAGTTTAGTTGACCAAAAATATTGGTAAAATATTGGCTACTGAACTAACGGACAATAGCGGACAGGTAAAAAATCAAAGAAATAAAAACGACTCATTGGCTTTGCCTTTGATACTTGAGACTGTGCCGCCATTACATACAACCAGAACATCTCTGCATAGCTGGAAGGTAATGGAGGCCTCATCTTGCTCTTACTATTTTTTTTTTTTTAAGGGTAGATTTTAGACATATTCGCATGGACCAAGAATATTTGGCAGCTGACCTAATGGACGCTGGGGGACAGGCAAAATATCCAAGAAGGAATAACTACATGTTGTTGTTGTACTCATTGAGCGACATAGATGCTCGAGACTCTACCACCATAATACACAGCTAGGACATCTACATATCTCAAAATAATATTTATGCTGGCAGATAATGGAGGCATTATCTTGCTTGTATTTTTTTTTTCTCGCATATATTTAACAAACCTCCTCTTATCAAAATAAGAATCGAAAAGTCAGACATGGAAAACACAGTGCAGATGATTGGGAGCCAAAGCGACAATTGAGCTTTTATTTGTGGATATTTATGAGATGCTCGGCCCCGCTCCTTGGTCATGAATATTTCAGTGTGTTTACGAACCGTCGTAACCTGAATGTTTCATATTCATGCCATATGTGCAAAAAAACGCTGAGATCATTTCTTTGATCAAGTATTCGCTACACTTATTAGGAGGCCCTCCCATGTCTGCTCGTTTCCTTACTGAGCCCTTCATTCTTATTTAAAACTTCTTGAGTAGCTCCATTGTCTTTTGATTGCCGAAACATTTGTGCAGCTGTTTTCACTGATTAGAACTGGCAGGAAAACATCTTTTTTTTCCTTATAATATTTCAATCTGCTGAATATATTTACATTGTAGTTACAAGGATGCTTGGCAGCAATCGTGTGTATTTACATATTCTACCAGGCCGCTCTGGTTAGGGCTCTATATTTGTCACCTTTAAAATCAAGTGTTTGGCTATATAGTCTTTGTCATTCTATCATGTTATTCCTTGTGTGTCTTGAAAATGAGTCGGTGTTTGTATGTGGTTTTAGTTTTTTTAGTCATTTTTTCACCTTTTGGACAGAGCCAGTTAGTCTGGCGTTAGTCAGCAGGGATGATACATAAAATTTTTAGCTTGGTGTACAGAATAAAATAAATAATATATATACAGTATTATATAATATATACAGTTTATGTAATAAATGCCTGTCTTATGTTATAAACATTTGGGGTGGGCTGGATACACAAACAAAAAACAACATATACTCACCCCCTTCAGTGCTCCCACAGTGCCTCCAGTCATTGCTGGCCGCTGTTTACAGCCACTGCTGCTTGCCTGCTACACATTGAAGCTGCTCCTGTAGCAGCAGTGGTTGGGATGGAAGAGCCGGCTTCAGTAAACGGAGGCCAGCAGTGACAGGCGGCGACTCAGGAAAACGATCGCCAGAGGAGGTGATTATAAGTTTTTTAAATTGTTTTATAACCCGCCCGAACCTTATATTATTAATTTTTAAAAGCTCAAACAACCCCTTTAACCAATCCATTTGACTCCGACCCCATCTTTCTTCCTCACTCCTACCTCATGCCTGACTCCAACTACTTGGTTGGTGGCTAATTTATTATTTTCTTTTATTAATGAGGGGCCTTAAATTCCTATATTCCTTTACAATAGATGAACAACAATCTATGTATTTAATAACTTGGCGGAACTCTTTATTGTTGGTAAACAATGAGCCAAAACCTGACAAAGCTAAAACTTGGACCTTCGCCACTCCACCGCCCTGAGGTCCGCAGTCTCGATAAAGGCAACGGCGTCAACTGCAGATGACAGGAAAAGGGGCAGAATCCTGCAACTAAACAGGGTGTTGAGGGACAGCAGTGAATGGGGGACTGAAGCCAACTATCCCATATATTGTGGAACCGTTGTTCCTGCTTTATATGTCGTCTTTTAAGGGGACGTGATGTATTTACAGTTTGTCCCCTACTTAAGAACACCCGACTTACAGACAACCCCTAGTTACAAACAGACCTCTGTAATTTACTGTCCTTTAGCCCTAGATTACAATACTCAGCTATAACAGTTATCAGAGGTGTCTGAAATTTAGCTTTATCGTTAATCCTGGTTCTTATGACAACTGCACAGTTTTAAAATCCAATTGTCACAGAGGCTAAAAAATATTTGGCTGGGGTTACAATTATGAAATGTACAGTTCCGACTTAAATACAAATTCAACTTAAGAACAAACCTACAAAAGCCATCCTATATGTAATCTGGGGACTTCCTGTACTGACTTTATGCAGTCATGAAGGGTCAGTACAGAGACAGATGCCACAGTTTTCTTGGCACAATATAAGGTCTCTGTGAGGAAGACAGTGGTTGGGTCCAACAGGAGGAGGCGGCACACTTTGGGGTCAACTGGGACCGCAACACCCATTCTAGCCAAAGTAAACTATAGGACTTGAATCCAAAATTCTCTGATGATAGGACAGGACCACAGCAAGTGAAGAAAGGTTCCCAAGATCTCAGCACATTTAGGGCATAGGTCTTGGAAACCGGGTTGAAACGTGCTGACTCTAGTCATAGTCATATTGGCCCGGTGAAGTGTTTTATAGTTGCAACATTGCATCTCCCAGGCAGGGGACACACCATTTTGGGCATTGAAAGCGCAATACTCCACAGGTGTCGGCTTAATCTCAATGGACAGAAGCTCTTGATATAAATGGGATATGAGGACTCTCCAACGAGTCTCCAAAAGAAGAAAGTGGAAGGGAAAGGGATTGACTTTCTTCTGCTCCCCTGAAAACTCTTTACAGCCCGACAAAGTTGTAGAATTTAAAATATTAAATCATTTTATTTTAAAGTAGGAGTTGGCGCAAGAAACTCCATTTATAAATGAGATTTTTCCAGCTAATTTTTATATATTTTCTAGTGCGGTTACCATAGTTGGAATTTAGATAGAATGCTGCATTATGTTGCATCCGGACCTTCTACTCCTGTTTACAAAAATCAGAAATGTAATCTGAACAGCAATTTAGAAGAAATCTATTAAAATCTATCCATTACAGAATTCTTTGCTTTGTCCAGACACTGGTCTGCAAAAGGGTATCGGAGGATTATATTAACCAAAATGTATAAATGTGAAATATTGGTTTATGTGGTTGCTGAATCTAAGGAAGGTTCTTTGCGTTGTACGTCCAAAATACATGAAATCAGAATTCCCCCAATAATGTATAGTGGATTGTCGGTGCAGGGAATCTTCTATCAAAAAGAGGATATTCTTTGCATTATGTTTTGTTATCAGGATTTACATCAATGTGTCTGTGCTCTAGGAGATGATGATGAAGAAGAAGCTGTTACCGCTAAGCCGACCTCTGCACCCGAAGAGGAAAAACCTGCTAAGAAAGAAGAGAAGAGCGAAGGTAATTCCAGTAGATGGTTGTGGTCATAGGTTTTTGGCTTTCTCGCATACTGAAACATCTGGTGTATTATGTGGATTGGCGTCCTTGACTCCTATAGATCCAACCAACTACAGACATCCATAAAAGTCATCTTAACCTCTTATATGGTGTCTCAGCACTAAGGACCCCCAGTATAATTGCCAGTAATAGATTTGGCTGACTATACATTTGATGTCAGCAATGAATGGCTGTCCATGTAATAACATACAGTTGCTCTTCATCTGTGACTTATCCGGTCCATACTTGAACTCAGAGGTGGTCCTACACAAAGACTCTTTATTTTGTCCATATGTCCTGAGTGACAACCCAGTGGGTAAACAGATAACAGTTGAGAGTCCTCAGTTGATGATACCTGTTATTGGCTAACTTACAACTAACTAGCCTATCCCATTGGGTAGTTTTTTAAAACACAAAGTATGGAAAAGTATCCTGCACATTTGACAGACATAAATACCAGCTTTGGCCACACACTTTAGATAGCCCCCACCATGCACATGTTGACTCAGATGAGCCCTGCCTCCACACCAGTGTTATAAGGACATGCCTGGACAACATTTACTACACCCTATAACAGTGATAGCGAACCTTTTAGGGACCAAGTGCCCAAACTACAATCCATACTCACCTACATCCATACTCACAAAGTGCCAACATGGCAATTTATTCCATAACTTATTGCTCAATGCTCGGTTGTGACTTTCAATCGTATCAGTGATCTGAGGACAACAATATAGTAGATAGGAGGACTAATTCTTCCTGTTCCCTAAGACATTTTTTGCCTGGAGAAGGAGCAACAATGATAATTCTGATCTGTCAACACCTTCCCACTCCTCCTGTAGTCCCAGGCAGCTCTGTTGCTTCATAATAACATTGAGCGTGACAAGTCCTGGGCTGTCTGGGAGTGCAAGTAGATACCTTGAGTCCTCTCTGGTGATGGAGTGGGTCCCCAGAGAGAGGTATCTGAGTGCCACCTCTGGCACCCGTGCCATAGGTTCGCACCACTGCCCTATAAGGTATGTTTAGGGGTTGAACAGGTGTCCCGCTGGTGACCGGTTCCCTTTACTTTATTTCCCCTACTTTACCTGGGGACCCCCTACAAGTGTCTGGGAATGGAAGTTGTGTGGCTGCCACATGTTCACCATCTTGGAGAAACTTCTAGAGCTGCGTTCAATGCAGTTTTATTGTGTTTGAATATATCTATGGAACAAATATTCCATAGTTTGTGTACAGTCCATAGGCACAGACTTGAGCCTTCTGTTGAAGTTTAGATGTGAGAGAACTCAACCCACTAATGCGAACCATATCTAAAGTAATTTCCAGGTGTCTATAACCACACATGGACACCATGAACTGGCTAATTCTATATGTACATATATGTTGAATGTCACCAGCTTTTTTTTTTGTTATATTATTTGGCCAATACAATTCTGACCACTGGTTGTCATGTATGAAGCTCATTACTGTGATCGTTACTTGTCTCTTATAATTCTACGCAATAATTATGCAGTCCCACCACATGAGCTCACAGAAGAGGAGAAACAGCAAATCGTTCACAGCGAAGAATTCATAAGTTTCTTTGACCACAGCACAAGAATTGTGGAGCGCGCCCTCTCCGAACAAATCAACATCTTCTTTGATTACAGTGGCCGAGACTTGGAAGAAAAAGAAGGGTAATTATGGAAAACAGAGAATCATTTCTAATCTTCTCCTGATTAATTTGTTTCATGTACTTTACAGTTTGAGCTAATCATTGTTGATTCTTTTTTTTTTTTTCTATTTATTAGGGAAATCCAAGCCGGTGCAAAAATATCTCTGAATAGACAGTTTTTTGATGAGCGTTGGTCAAAGCATCGTGTGGTCAGCTGCTTGGACTGGTCTTCTCAGGTATAAAGATGATTTCAATATGTTTCCTGCCTCTTATTTCTCCATTTTTGCATCTTTTACTTGAATTACTTGATAGAAAAACAGAGTGTCCTGGGATTGTCACCAATCCAACTAGGTGCCACCATGCAATAAAAAGGGTAAACGCAATCCCCAAATAATGGCCTTGTCCAGTGTCGGACTGGCCCACCGGAGTACCAAAGGATCCTCCGGTGGGCACAGCTGTAACCTAATATTATACCTCATAAATACAGCAGAAGACAACCTAATTTGCAGCCTGGTAGTGTCCATTTCATGGGTGATGATCAAGAGTGGAACCCAAAGAATTGAAATCTGATGGACCTGACACTAGCCCAGTCGGTGCCGTCACTGTTACATATTACTTATGTCTTCTAAGGACACTAATTGGCCATTGTTTCAATAAACCAACCAAGTTGCGTGTAGTAGTGTAGCTTTTAAAAACAGGCGGTCCCTGACTAAAGGACACCTGACTTACAGACGACCTTTAGTTACTGATGGACCTTTCTGACCACTGTAACCTTCTGTGAATCTCTCTGGATGCTTTACTTTAGTCCCAAGCTGTAAGGTGTCTGTTGTGAAGCTTTATTGATGATCCTTGCTCCCATGACGGCACAAAATTTTGAAAATTCAATTGTCACTTTGACAAAAAAATATTTTGTCTGGAACTACAATTATAAAATATAGAAGTTCCAACTTCCATTCAAATTCAACTGAAGAACAAACCAAATGAAACTATCCTTTACGTAATTTAGGGACTGCCTGTAGTGATGTACATGTAATGTAAGCCTATGCATTTTGTGATCTGCCAATCACTTCTGTCACCTCCAGTCACCTAATTGGTAACTTCAAGTGGATGTGATGTTTGTTGAGCCATTTTAAGGGTCAACTATTTAGGTCAAGTTTTTGTTGGTTTCAAACCAAATCCATGGAGATATATTTCATTACTGTTATCATAAATCACCCTGATTTAGTAAATGTTATGACATCACAGTGCTTGTGTTCTTACAGTTTGTTCCCAAATTTTTCAGCTTTTTTGTTTTCGTAATTTCTTTTTCTCGACACTGAGAACTCCGCTGGTTATGTGCTTCTAGCGTCTAACTATAAATAGCCTTAAGCCGTGGACTGACTGATGTCTCACAACTTCTAATTGCAACACTGTAGTTGACATTGCAGCTTGCAAATATTTCTGCCTTGATAATGTGAGCAGGTTGCATCAAAGGAGGGAACTGAATCCGACAAATGTAACCCTTCCTGACTTCCAGATCTTCTCATACATTGTGAACTTAAAGGAAATCTACCATCAACATCCATCATGATAAACCTGGGACACTAAGGTTACATTCACACTGCCGTATGGGGGACGTATATACGGCCGATATACGTCCCCCATAGACGGCAATGGGCGCACGGCGCCCTTTGGGAGCGGTACGGTGCGGCACCGTACCGCTCCGTACTCCGGAAAAAGATAGGGCATGTACTATCTTTGTCCGTAGTACGGCGCCATGCGCCATAACTTCCTATGGAGAGGGGCGGGGGTGAGCTGCGCTCACCTCCTCCTCCTCTCCCCGTACACTGCCGTTGCCTGCTACGGTACGGGCGGGCGGGCAACGGCAGTGTGAATATAGCCTTACTTTTAGATCAAGGCACCAGGACTGGGGTAATCTTCTTATATTTGTTATCCATGGCCTCCTTCATTCTAATATCAACTTATATAATTATGCTCATGAGTCTGAAGGGCTTTAGAGGGCATTACCAGAGCCCCTTCATGCTGTGGCTTCCCTGGCTGTTTCACTGTGCAGGAGCACTTCCCCACTTCCACTGTGTGAGATTACAGCTGGCAGAGGGAGGGGTGAAGTGCTGTGGGAGAGCAGGGGTGGGGTGGAGACAGAGTAACAGCCTGTGAAGCTACAGCACGAGGGACTCTGGTAACACCCCCCAGAGGCCTTGTGGATATTCAGCATTGTTTTAAAGGTTAAATTTATAAGGAAGGAGGCCATGGATAACAAATATAACAAGAATACCACATATCAGGGTTCCTGAATCTATGAGTAAGTGTCCCTGGTTTATTGTGCTTGATTTTGAGGGTAAATTTTTTTAATTAATTTTTGCTGTGGATATGTGTGCATGCCAGCATTTCCTAGCCTAAAAGTATCATTTGTGCACTGTATGGCGGTATTATTTGGGCACTCTTTGAAGTTTTAGCATGCATTCTAGCAGTTTTATTTATTTATGTTCCATATGGAGGTATTTTTTAAGGATACTGTATTGTGTAGATCCCGTCATTCAGTAAGAAAAGCAGGTTATTCATCATGGATTCACCACAACCGCGTGATGATTACTTAAAGGGGTATTCCATAGGATATGCCATATGAAAGATCTAGTCCCCTATATAAATAGTGATGCAGATATTGCATCCAGCCCAAGAATGCATAGAGTTGGCTGCTAATGTACATCACTATTTCCCCATTTATGGGATTTGTTGAAGCCTCAAAGCATCAATTCTTCTCTGACTGGGTGCCTAAAAAATGTTCCAGGATCCCATTTTCTACATAGGTAGTAGGATATGCCATGATTATCCAAAAAGGGGGAATACCGTCTATGAAAACGTAGACAGATGAAATTCTAAGGAGACGTTCTTATTGTTAGAAACAGGAAAATCACTAATGTAGGACGGTGTTCACACCACGTCCTTCTATCCATGTTCTTCTAAGTCTTATTATACATTATGATGATTTTCTGACAGTATCCAGAGCTACTCGTTGCATCATACAACAACAATGAGGACGCTCCGCATGAACCAGACGGCGTGGCTCTCGTATGGAACATGAAATATAAGAAGACAACCCCGGAGTATGTGTTTCACTGCCAGGTACGAAAACCCAGACATTTTATGCTAATCATTTGGATCCATGCTCCGCTATGCCCCGAATACTGGTCCCCATAATGGTTTCATTGCTCCTATCTAAACCACATGTATCCACAAACCTATGCTGATTGAGCTCTTCATCAGTTCAGTGGGGGGGGGGGGAAACATTTCTTCTGGACCCGCTGACATTATTCACATGGTCTCGGGATGCCAAAAATCTGCATGTACATCCCTTCTGATTTATATTAATTCAAGCCTCCCCCCGCACGTCCCAAAGACAGATCCGAGCGGCTTTCTCATGCCAGACAATATGTTGTGGGCCATTAAATGAGAAGAACGTGGCCCGAGGAGATGGAAACAGACTTGTTTAAGTGGAAACACATGCCCAGAATGTGAGCGAAACTCTGAGCAAAGAGAAAAGCTTAAATGTGTTTGCCAACAAGTGAGCGGCTTCTATTTTCTGGATGTCAAAATTTGCTGAGTTTATTGTGATGGATTAAATGTAGCGTGTAATCCCGAGCTGTCAGATTACTGTCAGAGAACAGTGGAGATGACTGACAAATGTTCATTTTGCTGCGAGTGATATGAGGAAAGACCTTAAACATTTTTGAGTTGAAAACTATATTTTGTGAATTTTTTTTTTTTTATCTTTTATTTTGCCTGTTTTGAAAGTTTCAATTTCAGGACTTGTTAATTTGAAGGAAATGCGACAAGATGTTACCGTCACACGGCAGGAGCGGTACAGCTGTGCAGACTCTGCCATGATGTGCCATGCTGTCCATCTTAAAGGGGCAGTACAGGAATGAGCATGTATGCCCTGTCCACAGGATAGGCTATCAAGGTCTGATCAGTAGGCGGCTGACTCCTGTCCCTGCACTGATCAGCTGTGGGGTCTGGCATAAACCCTGGACATGAAGCTGACGGTACAGGCTATCCCCTTCTCAAGAACACCCGACCTACAGACTACCCCTAGTTACAGACGGACCCCTCGGCCCACTGTGATTTTTGGTGAAGCTCTCTGGATGCTTTAGTATAGTCCCAGACTGCAGTGATCAGCTGTAAGGTGTCTGTAATAAAGATTTATTGATAATCCTTGGTCCCAATAAAGCAAAAAATTTTGAAACTCCAATTGTCACTGGGACAAAAAAAATTTGTCTGGCTCTACAATTATAAAATATACAGTTTCGACTTACATACAAATTCAAATTAAAAACAAACCTATGGAACCTATCTTGTACGTAACCCGAGGACTGCCTGTAGTTAGCGTTTTTATAGGCTCACTGTAGCCCCCATTCATTTTTGGGACCATTGATGTCCTATTCTTTCACCTCTATGGCATCAATCTTTGACATCAGTCTTTATACCTCAACAACCCCTTTAATGCCAGGAGTCCCCACACAAGTGACAATTTGTGATGTACGTAGAGGTTGTAACCAATATTTTTGGTGATTATATTTTGCATGTAGCGTTCTTGCCATCAGAAGTGCTTGGAAGTTGATTCTAATCTCTTGACCTATGAGGGAAAAAAAATCCATGAGTTTACTAAAGAATTTGTACAATCGTTAAAGGGAACTTGTCAACAGGAATTACATTTATAGCTTCTGATAGGTTCCAAAGGCCTTTGGTTTCACTAAGTTGTATAAAAGTTTATACAAGACGACCTGGATCCCTGCCAGCAACCTGAAACCAGTCACAGGGGTCCCAACACAACACTCCTGATACCATAAAATGACATTTGGCCGCTTTTAGGACCTAATTTGTCAGTGGTCACTTTAAGAAAAGTATGTTGTAAATGCAGAGACTTTGCTACGCTGTTTTATTTTTACATTATCTTACATTAACACATTATTGTTTTTTTTATTCTTTAGTCCGCTGTCATGTCTGCTGCTTTTGCAAAATTCCATCCAAACCTGGTAGTCGGCGGGACGTATTCAGGCCAAATTGTCTTATGGGACAATCGAAGTAACAAGAGGACACCAGTGCAGAGGACTCCACTATCCGCTGCTGCTCACACAGTAAGGGAGAAAACATTTCGCTGCACCCATCTCTTATGAAGGGAATTTATCATGTCCTGAAGTAGAGACGAGCGGACCCGATGTTACCGTTCGGATCCTGGGTTTTGGTTCAACATGCGCAGCCGAACAGCCAAACCCACACATTGATGCCACTAGCTATGGCTGTGATTGGCCAGGTGTGTCTAGAAGCTAGGGGCGTCAATTTGCTGGATTGGCTGTTTGGCCACCAATCCACCAATATGTCTGGGTCACTCAGGCTAAACCCGAACAAAAACTACACTACATTAGATTTCTCAAGCCAAAAATTTGCAAATGCTTACACAAATTTTTCTGGAAAGGGCTTGGAGGGCATAGAATTTCATTCTAGTAGAAGTTAAATCTACAACCCCTGATATAGAGCGCAATATCTGGCTCATAAAAGTACAAGAGATAAGACTAATGAGTTAAGAGAACGCCCCATAAGACCCATCTAACTAGAAAAGATGCTGTATATGTGGTTACAATATATGTACGTGATTTATGTGTCTGCAGAAAGGTTGAATAATAACATAATTGCACAAATAATAATTTGACAAATCTGTGCCCCCTTAGTCTGACCTAAGGATGAGACTGAAATATTTAAAGTTCAATCCCAATAAAATCTTCCATTTGGGGCTCTCTCCTTCTCATATATCTAGCACCAGGATGAAGGCTTGTAAACTAAGCACACTTACATGATGGTGTGTGCCCCCTTTGGCAGAATCCGCTCTTCTTTTAGCTTCCTATGCTCTTGTTTTTAAGAAAAGAAGGCTTTAAGAATTATGCAAATGAGTCTGAGGGGCTCCAGGTTCCATTTGTTTGCATAATTTTAAAAGCATTTTTTTTTTTCTAAAAACCAGGGCATAAGATGCTAAAATAAGAGCAGATCCTGCCAGAGTGGTCACACATCTGTATGTCAGGGTTCTTGGTTTAAATTCCTTCATCCTGGTCTTCAAATTCCTTTAAGTTACTGACTCAGCTAACGTATAACATGTTGTTTAAAAAAAAATGTCCTTCATCTTTTAGCACCCGGTCTACTGTGTGAATGTGGTTGGCACACAGAACGCCCACAATCTGATCAGCATATCAACAGACGGCAAGATCTGTTCCTGGAGTCTCGATATGTTATCTCAGCCGCAGGTAAGTCAACAGCTAGAATCAATGTGCATAAAATAAAATTGTAACGCACTAATCGGGGCTCCTCCTCCATAGGGTGTGTGGACAGGGGTTTATTTCATGAGACCACTCTATAGGCACTTCCCTCGCTTTTGAGGAGCTCTTACATAACATCTGCATCTAATCCTGTAATATTACAGGAACCATCTGATTACAGTAAATGGTGGTTTATTTTATTAGGGACAGTAGTATTCTCCGGTTTCCCATTACACGTATCTGTGTCTCTGTGGTGGTAAATTACTTTATTAAATATACAAAGACTATCAGATATCCTGGGATTCACTGCACAGAATGATCTGACATGAACCGCAGAATATTCTCCTGGTTTTTTTGTGGCTGTCATGTGAACAAGATCATAAAAAGATGGGTCTGATTGAATTCTGAATAACCACATGGGGGACAGTTCCCACCAGGGGCGTAACTACAGCAGTAGCAGCCACTTGCATGTATGAGTATACAAATATGTATATTTTTTAAGTGAAGTGGGGCCCTATGCAGAAAGTTGTGACCCCACACACACAAAAACGAGAGGAATAGAGATGAGCGAGCACTAAAATGCTCGGGTACTCGTTATTCGAGACGAACTTTTCCCGATGCTCGAGTGCTCGTCTCGAATAACGAGCCCCATTGAAGTCAATGGGAGACTCGAGCATTTTTCAAGGGGACCAAGGCTCTGCACAGGGAAGCTTGGCCAAACACCTGGGAACCTCAGAAAAGGATGGAAACACCACGGAAATGGACAGGAAACAGCAGGGGCAGCATGCATGGATGCCTCTGAGGCTGCATAATCGCACCATTATGCCAAAATTATGGGCAACAGCATGGCCATGACAGAGTGACAGAATGAAGCTAGATAGCATCTAAAACATCCAATAATTGACCCTGACACTATAGGGGACGGCATGCAGAGGCAGCGGCAGCAGGCTAGAGAGTGTCATGGCGACATACCCTAAATGGACTCAGGCTTCAAACCAATGGGTGGCAGAGAGGAACCAAAGGAGGTGAGCAAGAAGTGCTCAAATAATATCGGTACATGATAAAAGTTTGCCAGTATATTTTGTGGATTACACAGCAGGGTGGCGACAAAGTTAACAGTGGAGTGCAGAGTCTCCTGGCTTGTGATTGGCTCTGTTTCTGGCTGCCAAAAAGCAAAACGGCGGGAGCCGCCATTTTCTCGAGCGGGCGAAGTATTCGTCCGAGCAACGAGCAGTTTCGAGTACGCTTATGCTCGACCGAGCATCAAGCTCGGACGAGCATGTTTGCTCATCTCTAGAGAGGAAGTATCGGAGCGCACGGAACGCTACAGTTTTTCTTCTTGTACTAATTGAAACTATTGTGAAACTTGTTCTTTTTCTAAACTTTTAAAATAAGAGTATTTATCTATTTAGTAAATAAAATATAAAAAGCTAATTCCCAGCTGCCCCTGTGGAAGGATATAGGTCAGGGGTCCCCAAACTACGGCTGACGCTTCAATAGTCAATGATTAGGCCGTGGCCTATGATTGGGCCACGGCCTTCGGCAGTCGGGCAGGGGCCTCCGTCCGTCCGGACAGGAAGCTCCTGCCCGTCACTGAATAGTGCTCGATGTGCTCGAGCACTATTATTGCAGGTGGAGCGATGTGGCCAGAAGACAGCCCCGGTGCACATCGCTCCTTGAACCTGGATGCGCGGCCGCCAAATGCATTAAAATAAGTTTCCATCTGTAATAAATATTATTACAGGTGGTCTCCTACTTACGGCCACCCGACTTACAGACGACCCATAGTTACAGACGGACCCCTCTGCCCACTGTGACCTCTGGTGAAGCTCTCTGGATGTTACTATAGTCCCTGCAATGATCAGCTGTAAAGTGTCTGTAATGAAGGTTTATTGATAATCCTTGGTCCCATTACAGCAAAAAATTTTAAACTCCAATTGTCACTGGGGCCAAAATTTTTTTTGTCTGGATCTACAATTATAAAATATACAGTTTCGACTTACATACAAATTCAACTTAAGAACAAACCTATGGACCCTATCTTGCACGTAACCCGGGGACCGCCTGTAGTTTTAGAATTATGTGTTGGCTGAATGGAGCAGAAGGGCGCATGCTAGTCCTGCCGCTCCACCCATTAGTGAGAATGACCTATTCTACGAACTGCTGGAGGTCCCATTCTAATGATGGATGGGGGTCCCAGCTGTCAGACTAGCATTGATTAGGAAGTTATCTCCTGTGGATTGAGGATAACTTCCAAAGTTAGGACAACCCCTTTAACCAAACTGGAATCAGAGTGGACACATCTGTACTATCCAGCAGACTGTACACACAGGGCCACACAACATGCTTCTAGGTGGAACAATCGGTAGACCCCTATTGATCTCCTATTGACGCCCTACTATATACTCAGGTTAGGCTGACTATGGATAGCCTTTAAGGACCTTTGACTTCTTAACCGCTTAAAGACGCAGCAATTTTTTGCTCATTTCTTTCTCTCCACCTTCAAAAATCCATAATATTTCATTTTTCCGTGTACAGAGCGGTGTGAGGGCTTATTTTGTGCGTAACAAATTTTACTTCTCCGTCACGTAATTTATTATTCCATGCCGTGTACTGGGAAGCTGGAAAAAAATACCAAATGTGGAAAAATTGTGAAAAAAAATCACGTCTGCGTCATGTTCGCTTTCACCGTGCGCTCCAAATAACACCTCTACTTTATTCTCCGGTTCGGTACGATCACGAGTGATACCAAATTTATACAGGTTTTATTGCATTTTAACACATTTGCAAGTTAAACGATTGTGTAGGAAAAAGAAAAAAAAATTTTAGCCATCTTCTGACACTAATAACGTTTTCATACTTTGGGGTCCGGAGCCGTGTTAGGTGTCATTTTTTGTGAAATAAGCTGACTTTTTTTTTTTTGAGGACTGTGTGACATTTTGATCACTTTTTATTCCATTTTTTATGTGATGTAAAATGGTGTAAAAGTCGCACTTCGGACATTTGGGCACTATTTTCCGTTATGTGGTTCATCGCCGACAATAACTATTTTTATATTTTGATAGGGCATTTTGGGACGCGGCGATACCTATTGTGTCTGTGAGTTTTACTGTTTATTACATTTTATATCAGTCCTAGGGAAAGGGGGGTGATTTGAACTTGTAGTTTTTTAACTTTTTTTTAATTATTAAACTTTTTTGAAACTTTTTTATTACTATTTCCTACACCCCCTAGGGTACATTAACCCTAGATGTTCAGATCGTTCCTATCATATGTAGCAATGAGTATCATATGTTCCTATCATATGTACCAATAAGTATCAATGCTACTGTATTGCAGTATGTGGCATTTCTGCACAGTATTCATTACAATGAGCCACTGGCCAGTGCAGAAACCAGACAGACTCAGGTCTAACAAGGACCCAAGACTGTCTTGGCAACTGATCGCTGACCCCGATGATGTTCGGCGGAGCGACCCTCCGATCCAAGATGGCAACGCCCACGCACCGTCTTTAAACGCCGCCAGCAGGACCGGAGGAGTGAATAGCCATACAGCTACGGTGCAGAGCGTCAAGGGGTTAAAGGCAATCTACCATTTGTTTTTATGCATTATGAAACAAACAAACCTTGAGAATTCTGTAGCTACACTGATGCAGAAACATATCTTGTTTAATCCCTGAACTGAGTGGTTTTGCTGAAAAAAACATCCCCCGGCTGCAGTGTATGAGTCATCCAGCTCAGGCTGATTAGTCCTGTCTGGCACTCAGCTTTCCCAAGGTCTTGAATTTTATAGTTGTTTTTTGAGCAAAACCACTCGGTTCAGGGATTAAACAAGATATGTTTCTGCATCAATGTAGCTACATCATTAGGTATGTTTAGTTCACAATGCATAAAAGCAAATGGTAGATTTCCTTTAATGTATATTTGTGGGGCTCCATATTTCTGAAGGAGGGCACTAAGCCAGGGGTCCCCAAACTACGGCCCGCGGGCCACTTGCGGCCCGCGGACCGTTTCTATCCGGCCCCCGTCCCATCCAGCGCCGAGCCTCCGGATTTGTTATTTGGGGGCCCCCGGGCTGGCGCTCCAGTAGAGTCAATGCTTAGGCCGTGGCCTATGATTAGGCCACGGCCTTCGGCAGTCGGGCAGGGGCCTCCGTCCGTCCGGACAGGAAGCTCCTGCCCGTCACTGAATATTATTGCAGGTGGAGCGATGTGGCCGGAAGACAACCCCAGCGCACATCGCTCCTTGAACCTGGATGCGCGGCCGCGTGATTACGTCATCACGCGGCCGCGCACCCCTTCCTGTCCGGCAGCAGCCAGAAGAAAGAAAACGCGGGAGCCAGAGGTAAGTACAGGGTTTTTATTTTTTTTTTAAAACAGAAGTAGAAACATTGTGGCTGCCCTAATATATGAAATAATGGATTATGGGGCCATTATAGAAAATAATAATGGAGGGGGAGCATAGGGAATAATTATGAGGGGCAGGATAGGAAATAATTAATTATGAGGGGGCAGCATAAGGAATAATTAATTATAATTAATTATTTCCTATGCTGCCCCTCATAAATAATTATTTCCTCATAAGGGGTAGCATAGGAAATAATTAATTATAAGGGGCAGCATAGGAAATAATTATGAGGGGCTGCATAGGAAATAATTAATTAAAAGGGGCGGCATAGCAAATAATTAATTATAAGGGGCGGCATAGGAAATAATTAATTATGAGGGGCAGCATAGGAAATAATTATGAGGGGCAGCATAGGAAATAATTAATTATGAGGGGGCAGCATAGGAAATAATTATGAGGGGCAGCATAGGAAATAATTAATTATTAGGGGCAACATAGGAAATAATTAATTATGAGGGGGCAGCATAGGAAATAATTATGAGGGGGCAGCATAGGAAATAATTAATTATGAGGGGCAGCATAGGAAATGATTAATTATGAGGGGGCAGCATAGGAAATAATTAATTATGAGGGGAAGCATAGGAAATAATTAGTTATGAGGGGCAGCATAGGAAATAATTATGAGGGGCAGCATAGGAAATAATTAATTATGAGGGGCAGCATAGGAAATAATTAGTTATGAGGGGCAGCATAGGAAATAATTAATTATTAGGGGCAGCATAGGAAATAATTAATTATTGAGGCGGCTGTATGTAGCTGTGTTACTGGGGGTGAGGCGGCTGTATGTAGCTGTGTTACAGGGGACCAGTCGGCTGTATGTAGCTGTGTTACTGGGGGCGAGATGGCTGTATGTAGCAGTGTTACTGGGGATGAGACGGCTGTATGTAGCTGTGTTACTGGGGATGAGGCGGCTGTATGTAGCTGTGTTACTGGGGATGAGACGGCTGTATGTAGCTGTGTTACTGGGGATGAGGCGGCTTTATGTAGCTGTGTTACTGCGGGGATAGTGGATAGTGAGCAGGAGGACGTGTATGCACGCTGCACTGAGTGGGGGCCTCCACCAGATTTTGCGCCCAGGGGCCCCCACCATCCTTAATCCGGCCCTGATTATACGGGTGCCATATTGAAATATTACATGGGCACTGGATAGCGATATTATGCAGGTACTGTTATGTACAATTATTTCACACTGTATGGGGGTATTATGTTTGTTTTAACAAAAAGTAGTTTTATATAGGATCCATATGGTATTATTATGCTACCACTGAATTGCAGTATAATGTGACCAACATATAGTAGTTTTATATATGTTCCTAATAATATTATTATGCAAGCACTATATGGCAGTATTATGTGGCTAACATAAAACAGTATTATATAGGCTTCATATAATATTATTATGCAAGCACTATATGGCAGTATCATGTAGCTAACATAAAATAGTATTATATAGCAGTGATGGGCAACCTTTTGAGCTTGGTGTGTCAAAATTCGCCAAAAAACAGAGCATAACTCGGGTGGTGTGTCACCTTGACAAAAAAACATTTAAACTATAAATATCAAAAAATAACAAATATGTATACTATTTAACTTCTAGGGTACTTTAACCGTAGGTTGTCTGATTGATCCTACCATGTACTGCCATACAATCAGACAGGTGTGAAATTGCTTAGTAACCTGAAAACTTTCAGTCATGAAAGTTCACAGGTTATAGCGAGGGCACAGACGCCGCTGTCCGCATTTCCTTCATGCCCTCTTGGCATGGAGAAGGTGTGCAGAGCAAAATAATCGCAATGTCTGGTGATTTACAAGGCGTTGCGATTATTTCAGGGCTTGTACGTCACAAAACTGACACACAAGCCCTAATGACTGTCTTCTATCATACAGTGCACTGACCTTACTCACTGTATGATGGGAGTGGTTGTCCTCCCTCATCCCTGCTCTGGAGATGGTCAGTGTAGAGGTGGCAGCTGCTGGGACATCACACAAGGCAGCAGCGATGCGACCTCTTACTGTGTTGCCATCCTACCCCCACCACAACTATCAGGAGCTGCAGAGGAGCCTCCTGGGTGTATGGCCGGGTCACCTGTCCTGCTGTGCCCTGTGCTGATACCTGTGCTGACTGGAGACACTAGGCACAGCTCACATGTGGGGAGGGGCCGGCCCGGGGGAGGAGGAGGAGGGGGGAGTGCTGGAAGCTCAGTGCAATCTATCAGCCTCCCGGCTACTGCACCTGATCATGTAGGATGAAACTTAACTCTCAGGCAGCCGCGTGTCAGTGAAAATGGCTACGTGTGTCAGCACTGACACGCGTGTCATAGGTTAGCCATCACTGTTATATAGGCTTCAAATAATATTATTATGCAAGCACTATATGGCAGTATTATGTAGCTAACATAAAACAGTATTATATAGGCTTCATATAATATTATTATGCAAGCACTATATGGCAGTATTGTATTTTTAACATCTAGTAATGTTACATAGGCTCCATAAAGTATTATTATGCTAGTACTGTATGGCAGTATTATGTTTACAACATGTAGTAATATTATACAGGCTCAATTTAGTATTATTATACTAGTTCTGTATGACAGTATTATGTTTTCAACATATAGTAATATTACATAGGCTCCATATAGTATTATTATGCTAGTACTGTATGGCAGTATTATGTTTTAAACATATAGTAATATGACATAGGCTCCATATAGTATTATTATACTAGTACTGTATGGCAGTATTATGTTGGCGTGGAGTGCCAGTGGTATTAGATAGGCACTGTACAGTACTGCCTTGTGGGTACTGTATGGTGTTGTTATTTCAGTGCACTGCATGGCGATATTCCATGGGTGACATATATTTTTATCCTGGCAGTCCCTAAGTAGCAGTGTCATGTGGCCACTGTATAGCACTATTATGTAAGCTATGCGTGGCAGTATGACTTTGGCACTGAATGAAGGGCACAGTATGGCACTGTGTAGATACAGTCAACAGTTGATAGACTGTCAACAGAATGCCCATTGTATAGCACTATACTAGTCCTGGACATACTTTGGCAGTATTATTATGTGAGCACTATATGGCAGTACTATATAGGTATTACTATATAGGCAGTAGGACAATTCATGTTGGTGGTATTTAGGGATCACTCTACTACTTGGGAAGAATGATGCAATATATTTAGGGAAGGAGGCGACTCCTATGATTTGGCTCAGACTGGGATCACAGAAGAAGGTGATAATTGCTTTGTATCAGGTGTAACTCTGATAAGTGGTTATTAATAGTCTGTTATAATCTGTTTAGGGCCATTACACACTACGTGAGCCATGTTCCTGAGTTGGCTGGTGTTTTCAGACAAGCAGTGTAAAATGCCACCTAACTAGAAGGACAGGAACCTGCCGCGCAGCGCCATTGTACACACAGGGCGGGAATATCAGGTTTGGGTTTTGCCTCTATAAACATGTAACAATAAGATTGTTAGACAAACTGTCGCTGGATTGTTGTCTCTATGTACAGAATGAGACATCTTAGAGTAATCCTGAGATATACAAGGTCGACATATCAAGGATTCTGCCTTCTAACCGCACACCAAGATATGCTGGAGGTTGTAGCTTCCATATGGCTGCATTGTCAAAAATGAGCTAACTTTTGGGTTAGAAACAGACATTTCCTAATATAATCCGTATATGCAGTAAAGTTTGACATAAATGATTGATGATAATCAGTGCGATGCTGATCTGTGTAATACTTAATTACGCCTGCGGGAGTGCTGTAGGAAAATCAAACACTCGCTGTTGGCTTTCCCCACACTGATCATTGGGGGAATCTTACAATAAATTCTATTTACTGTATTAGTAGATGAATGTTTTGATTTCTAGACATATGGGCCCACATTTATAAAAGGGGTATTCCCAGAAAGCCAAGATTCTTAAATATAGTCAGGATAACAAAATAACACATTCTCTAATTCACTGTTATTAACAAAAATACAACATTTCACAGATATAATTCAGATATAATTCACAGATATAATTCACAGATATAATTCCAACCTGTCTCTATCAGTCCTGCTGTACACAATTTTGATTGCCCCTGGAACTGACCCTGGATTTTCTAAGTTTAGGGTCGGAAGGATATATTGATCTCCTGTCTGACGCTGCACTGAGCTTCCACCCCTTACATTCCAGGATGAGCTGACACAGAGACTCCCTGACAGCAAACAACAGCATGAGGAGAGTAAAGCTACAGACAGATAAGATCTTTATCCAGGGGAGGGGGAGGGCGGTATATAGCAGAACTGTGTGTGTTATAGTGAGTTTGCAGAGCTGAGACTGTCATTTTGTGTTATATGAATCTCATGGATCTCCTCATCTCTGATCTGTTTCATCTCTTTTTCTATGTGTCAGATACTAGTACAATGTTCAGAAGCTAAATAAAAGTGTATATAAACCTGCAGTCTGATAATCTATCCACTTTTTCAGCTCACAGAACTAGAGGAATCATGAAGTGTCTGCTTAGAGCAGGGGTCCCCAAACTACGGCCCGCGGGCCACTTGCGGCCCGCGGACCGTTTCTATCCGGCCCCCGTCCCATCCAGCGCCGAGCCCCGGGATCCGGATTTGTTATTTGGGGGCCCCCGGGCTGGCGCTCCAGTAGGGTCAATGATTAGGCCGTGGCCTATGATTGGGCCACGGCCTTCGGCAGTCGGGCAGGGGCCTCCGTCCATCCGGACAGGAAGCTCCTGCCCGTCACTGAATAGTGCTCAATGCGGCCGGAAACGGCCGCTCGAGCACTATTATTGCAGGTGGAGCGATGTGGCCGGAAGACAACCCCGGCGCACATCGCTCCTTGAACCTGGATGCGCGGCCGCGTGATTACGTCATCACGCGGCCGCGCACCGCTTCCTGTCCGGCAGCAGCCAGAAGAAAGAAGACGCAGGAGCCAGAGGTAAGTACAGGGTTTTTATAATTTTTTTTAAAACAGCAGTAGAAACATTGTGGCTGCCCTAATATATGAAATTATGGATTATGGGGCCATTATAGAAAATAATAATGGAGGGGCAGCATAGGGAATAATTATGAGGAGCAGGATAGGAAATAATTAATTATGAGGGGGCAGCATAGGGAATAATTATTATTTCCTATGCTGCCCCTCATATACTATTTCCTATGCTGCCCCTCATAATTACTATTTCCTATGCTGCCCCTCATAATTAACTATTTCCTATGCTGCCCCTCATACCCTCATAATTAACTATTTCCTATGCTGCCCCTCATAATTAATTATTTCCTATGCTGCCCCTCATAATTAATTAATTTACTATGCTGCCCCTCATAATTAATTATTTCCTATGCTGCCCCTAATAATTATGAGGGGCAGCATAGGAAATAATTAATTATGGGGGGCAGCATATTTAATAATTAATTGACCCAATAAATAAAATAGTTCACAAAGGGGTGCAGTATATTAAATAATTTAATTGAGGGGGCCCAGTGTATTACGGATGCGGTCGCATGCACCGCTTTCTTATATTTTTTTTAATTTTTAAACTTCAGTCCGGCCCTCCAGTGGTCTGAGAGGGACAGTGACCGGCCCGCTATGTAAAAAGTTTGGGGACCCCTGGTATAGGTTATAGGGGTTCTTTATCCACTCCATTCACCCCCCATTAGCAGCCTTACAGATGGCTAGGGGTCTCATCGTGTAATTAAATGGATTCTTTTAGAATGTGCGATCTACAGAAAAAGATGTAAATGTCTGTTCGCTAGGGGCTCAAAGATAAAATCCACACTGGCCAGGTGAGGGATCCGGTAGACTCTGTGGCTGAATGGAGGAGGAGGAGGAGGAGTTTGAATGGAGCGATGTTCACACGTGCACCCTCCTTGACATATCCACCGTCCACTGATACAGCAATGTCTCATGGACATGACTATGCATAGCGAAAATCACTCAATCTGTCTTTACTGTGTGTTTAATAACGTACATGATCATATAACCCTTTTATAGGGGTTGTCCATTGGGTGAAAAACATGTCCGGTTTCTTCCAATTTCCAAATTGCACCACACCTGACTATGGTTTGTGTTGGTATTACAGCTCAGCTGTACAGAGATAAATGGAGCTTAGTTACAATAGCGCACACCACCCATGGTCAGGAGAAGAGCGTTTTAGGAAGTAAAGCCTTTTTTTTTTTTCATCTTTTTACCCTTTTACTAACCTTAATCATTAGGAATGTACCTGTTGACCGCTTTAATGGACCACCAAATATAATACCGCACTCGGTTGCCATTTTGGGAGGCAATCAATGGGTCAGTATGCCATCCGACAAAAAAAGAAAAGGATAACATACAGACCACAAAAAAGCACTGCCGAATGAGCCCTAATTCTGTTATGTATTATATAGTGTTTGGGGTTTTTTGCTTTTCTTTTAAAGTGATTATTATTGTAAAAAGCATAATTTTTGCCTGCACTGAAATATTTTTGCTTCACCCTCGAGTTTACATAATATTCTAAGCCCAAGGCTTAGCTCTACAAATATTACAGAAAGCCTTTGTCGGCTGCCGCCATGACGTGGCATATGGAGAATACATTACTTGCGGCCTGAAAATACATTTTTGCCCCCTGTTTTTCCTTTCCAGGACAGCATGGAGCTCGTTCACAAGCAATCCAAGGCCGTAGCTGTCACCTGTATGTCCTTCCCAGTGGGAGATGTCAACAACTTTGTGGTGGGAAGTGAAGAAGGTTCCGTCTACACAGCGTGCCGCCATGGAAGGTAAAAAAAAACAAAGGATTGAAGTTTTTATTCTATCATACAATTCATAGAGCTGTCAAGGAATAAGCCCCCCTAATGTATCCATGATGGGAATATACCAGCAAGACATTTCTGGTTAAATATTTAATGGAAAGTGCCCCATTTATGTAGAAGCTCTGAATCTGCCATTCTGTGTCTTGTCTTCTTATGTTCCTTTTTGTTACTAAAGGAGAACATAAACATTTTGAAGAATCCGCCCCTTCACTTCTTACATTTAAAGTGGCAACACAAATGTACTGTCAGATACACACCCAGGGGGAGATTTATCATAAGTCTCTTGGAACAGAGCTTTCTCTTAGAGCTCAGCTTTCTTTTTCCCACAGCGGTTTATAAAATTAAAGCTGAGCTCTGATTGGTTTCCATGGGCCACTAGAACAGTTTTACATCAGAAACTTGATGATAAATCTCCCCTCCCCCCAGGATCATCTGATACACATCGGATATAACACAGAGTTGTTGATTTGTCGTCTTCAGTGTTGCACATAATGGAGAGTCACATTACTGTTTAGTCTTATTATGGGATAATTCATCAAAACTTGATAATTTGGGGTCTGTCGCTCAGGATCAGCTAGTTTTGCAGTGTTTTTGATATTTTATGCTTTGTGTTTTTATTGTAGCAAAGCCGGTATCAGCGAAATGTTTGAAGGACATCAAGGACCAATAACCGGGATCCACTGCCACTCTGCGGTGGGAGCTGTGGACTTCTCTCACCTCTTTGTCACCTCGTCTTTTGATTGGACGGTAAAACTTTGGACAACCAAGGTAAATTTTTGGCTTTTTTTTTTTTATTTGAAAAAATAGGTAAAATATAAAAGGGGTTGTCCCATCTTTGGAAGTTCTCTCCAATCCATGGCAAAGGATATAACTTCATTGAGGGAGGGAACTCCACCGATCATGAGAACGGGAACCCAGGCAATCCGGTGAATTATTTACTCTGTTGCTCCACCCATTATTGAAAACAGGATCCTCCTATTGGGGGGGGGGGTCCCATTTTCATGATCAGTTTCAGCAGTCGGACCCTCACCGATTTTAGGAAGTTACCCCCTATCCTGTGGATTGTAATTGGAACATTACATTTTTAGATATACTATTTAATAATTCATTTTTATTTTGGGTTTGTAGCATTCCAAGTGCAAAGGGAAATTTTCCCACGCTATTCCCTAGATCCCACCTCCTGTGCTCTGAGTAAGAGCTCTAGCAGACTACTGATAAACAGCAGTTACTCAGAGTAGAGATAAGGAAATATAGAGCAAAGAGTCTGTATTAGACCTATTTTAGCAAAAAATAAATGTAAGCAACACTTACACTGATCAAGTAGAGGCTTCAGGCGGATATTTTGATAACAGCCATGCGATATAATACATAATGATCTCAAGATCGCGACATGTTTTGCAGTTACTATTTCTTCGATGCTGAATCTCCTTTAAAAATAGTTGAATTTATATCTGCCAGAGAATTTATAACAATAGAAATAGAAAAATTGGGCTTTTTATTAGTAAGAATCGCAAATCATAGTTCTCCTATGATCAACGCATTTCGCCGCATATTGTCTTAGTCATTATCTACCATTGCTTTACTATATACACGTACATGCACATGACGTCGCGGGGAGAAGCAGTGGCAGCTATGCCAACTACGAGTTTGGTTAATAAAGACATTATTACAAGTTAATGTTTTTAATGAACTCGTCCGTGTCATCGCTGCGAGTAGTACTGGGTCATGTGACCTTTCATCACAGCCACTGCTCCTCCCCGTGACGTCATGGGCGGTTCTTTAAAAACGTGTATGTACTAAAGCAATGGTAGATCATGACTAAGACGCTGTACGTCAAAACGCGTCGAACGTAGGATAACTATGTAACCAATTTGTGATTGTTACTAATAAAAAGCCAAATTTTTCTACTTCATCTGCAAGAACATTTGTTGTTTGTGGTGTTGCCTGACATCGGCTCTTATTAATGGATCTCTCTGTATCATTGTAAGAGGCCGAATGCACATGAACGTGGTTCCTTGTTTGCGGCCTGTCTGTCATCGGCATGCAAAAACCGCAATGCATAACAGTGACCATAGAATAAGACTGGCAGGCGGGAATAGGACCTGCTCTATAAGGTAGTTAAGATCTAAGACTGTGGGCATGGGGCCATTTAAGAAAATGAGGACAAGTGCTGGCTCATGATAGTAAATCTACCATCACAATTATGATAAACCAAGGAAACTTGATAATAGATCCAGATACCATGACTGCCGTAATCTTCTTATATTTCTTCTCCTTTGCCTCCTTCCTTCTAAAATCAACTTTTAAAATTATGTTAATAAGCCAGAAGGGCTCCTTGGGGAGGTGCTAGATTCCCTCCGTGCTGTAGCTTCTCCCCTTCATCCCTCTACGTAATGTAATCTCACTGCAGCGAAGGAAGTTTCAGCACATAGTGGGAGGGGGAAGGACTCCTGCCCATTGTAATTGCAAGAGCTCAGGTAACACCCAGGGGAGCCCTTCACGCTCATTAGCATTATTTTAAAAGTTGGTTTTAGGAGGAAGGAGGCCCTGGATGACAAATGTAATAAGATTACCAATGTCACGTCACCTGCATCTTTGAGTAAGCGTCTCTGGTTTATCATGATGGATTTTGATGGTAGATTTCCCTTAAACCATGGTCAGAGCATTAGGCCTAATTCTCTGAATACATTTCAGAAGAGCTGCTAATTGGCCCGATTCGCCCGAAACTCCTCTAAATGCGACTTCTCTCCAGCATGACTCCTTGTTCCAGATAGTTACAGACTCAATCTTGGTAATTTTTCTTTTAAATTTCCGTCTACATCGTAGATTTTTTTTTTTCTGTATAATAAAGTCACGTCGGCTCCTTTGATAGAACAAGTTTCTTTATCGCAGGCTGAGTTATTCAGCACAAATACAAAAATGTACTTGCCTAATGCAGAATTGTCGGGAACACTAGGGGTTGCTGTTCCCATTTATCCATTAATTAAGAATACTGTAGGTGGCTTTAAATGAAATAATTCAATTTACTGAGGCAAAAAGACTTCGGCGGGGAAAGAAAGCGATTTTCAGGTTGTTAAGCCAAACGTATAAATAAAATGTCTGAAGTGCGAAGCTAATACAAATGATCTTAATTATAGTTTTGTAAATGGAAGAGTTGTTAATTGAAAATTGCTTGTTGTATTTGCAGGCGTCGGAGTCTCTGTGAATATTCCCTCGCCGGGGCCTGATTATTAAATCCCCCCTATATTGTACTTCTCGCTTTCCTGACAAGCGGTTGAGAAAATAATTTTTTTCCCGAAAAGTTGACATTCAAAAATGTTTAGCGTGTGCATAAAAGATATTTATCCATAATCATTATGGGGTGGAAGGAAAAAAGTGCATTTTAGACAGAATAATACCGCAAGCTGCTTCCATGATGCTCAGCTGTCACTCATGGCGGCGATTCCTTCGATAAATTGTTTGTAAGTGTAGCAATATCTGTACTTTGTGAAGGAGGTAATTAGGCAGAAATCCGCTGGAAGGTAGCAATCTTCAAATGTATTAGCGCTGCTTTAGATAGTAAAATAAACCCGCATACTACATACACATAGTGCACTCAAACCGCTATTCCTGTGCTACACGGATACGAAAACCAATAATCATCTTCCTAGAAAATATCGCCTTGTGTGCCAAAATAAGGTTTAGCACACGACCAAAATAAAACGCCCCAATGATGGTCGTGTCTGGGCTTTTACCACTTTTTGTAATATAGAAAAAAAGGATCATCTCTACCCGATCATGTAATCATAATGCAGGGTCTACCGTATCGTATGATGATGTTATGTCTGACGAGCCATCTAAATTGCAGGCAAAATGGCTGCAGGGTCCTTCTGGGTCTCTAAAAACTTGTGGCCGACGAAGATGCATATTGACTTCTCATCTAAAAAAAAACCTCATATACAACATGAGAGATCGGTCACATCCAATATGGCCTCCTTTACAGCTTCAAAGGGCATCCCCCTTTTTTTTTTTCTAGAATTAAATAGTCAGTAACTTGGCATTCGGCGCGAGCAGTAGCGGATTATAATATAAGCGCTGGAGGTGGTGACAAATGGTCACCCAAACCTTCCACCAAATTTTATACTGAAAAGAGCCTTTACCCATCTGTTTCTCCTCTCCATACACATGTAAGCAAGAGCCAATTCAGGAGCTTTGAAAGTCCTCTAAAGGTCCTCAAACCCCAGATTGAAAGCAGCAGAAAGGACCCTTCCTCCGTACCCCAAGAAAGCTTGGTTTAATACCAGATGTAGGAAGCAAATACCAGACTTGTAGGGGCTATAATATTCATGCAGCTCAGGGTCCGTGGCTGACTTAACCCCCCCCCCGGGTGCTAGTATGGGTGAATTAAAAACCCTGTAATATATCAAAGGAAATTATTTATTTCTCTGTTTACTTTGCTACTCTCAGGTCCCTGGAAATTTGCTCTGATTTTCCTTACGTTAGCAGGACAGAGTCATTACATAGAAGTCTAAAGCGAAGTGAGGGGGAGGAGTAAATTACTAAGTGAGACGAGGACACGGGGTTAGTGGGACTCCTAGTGCTCAAATGCTTATCACCGAGACTGTGTTTAATGGTTGGCCCATATTATACTTGGCCTGATAGTTTCCCGTACGCGTGTGACCACCACAAAGCAGGACTCTGGACTTCCTGTGAGATTCCATGTCATGCCGGCTCCTGGTGGATGGAGGAGGCCATGCAGGTCTTTACTCCATCATAACTTTTCCCAGGGACGGCTTGCACAGCAAAATACGGGACATCACAGGAAGGTTTAAGTTGCGGGTCACGTGACCCACTGCAACTGGCAGCGAATGGCAAACTTTATCAGTGCAAGTACAATGTGAGTGACCCCATTAGGGGCTTATACTTGCCCTGATAAAGTGTTCTACAAGTGGGTAACCCTTTTAAGTGACAGGTTGTGCTTCTCGAACAACCGGATACCGGCCACCAGATTCTGGAAGTAGCACTGACGGCCGATCACTAAAGGAAGGGATTGTAAAAACATGACGTGTTATGTCCTCGTGATTTCCGTCCTTATTCACAAAACCTCTACTTGTCTCTTCCAGAATAACAAGCCCTTGTATTCCTTCGAGGACAACTCTGACTATGTGTATGACGTCATGTGGTCTCCCACTCATCCTGCCCTGTTTGCTTGTGTGGATGGAGTCGGGCGACTGGATCTGTGGAACCTTAACAATGACACAGAGGTAAGTGGAGTCACTCGGGTCACAGAGACCGGCCCAGTTCTATCAGCGTGTACCTACAGGCGCTGCATGGGCTTTGTTTTCCAGATCAAATTAGATACTGATCTGCCATGTCTAAGTCTTTGGGTAGAATTAATATGCCATGATATTGTCCTTGTAGATGTGATGGGCTCCATGATGATGTGTGGTCCTTACTCCAGTTACCACTGGGGAGGTCACTGACCCGCCAAAAACGGGAACCTCTTCTCAGGACTACCTGTGGTTTTTTTTCTTCTACATGCACACTCGGATCAGCCTAGTGTGCATGTGATAAGAGATCTCGGGCTGTTTAATGTGTGAGGACACTAGAAGTGGGGATGGCAGTTTTCTTATGGTGATTTAAAGGGATTGTCTACTTCCAGCAAATAATTGATATTGTTTGTGTAGTGGAAAGTTTGAATAATTTTCCAATATACTTTCTGTATCAATTCCTCTGTTTTCTAGTTCCGGGAGTGTGCATTTAGGAAATAAATCACATGCAAAATTCCCTAGTAGATATTTCTATCGCTTTGCTACAACAAAGATCAGGCATGTGGAAGTTCAGCACGTCCAAGCTTTCTTCCACCCTGGCTGTCGAGGGGGTCGGGTCACACCCCCAATGTACATAAGATGTTTGTTCAGTTCTGCTAAAATCTCTAGTTGGGTCAAAATAAATCTAATATGTTTACTGAATTTAATGCACTAAATGACCCCCTCCCTTTACTGTCCGGCATGGGGGACGCAACATGAAATTACTGTGAGGCACTCGGCTTTAATAACAATAACAGTACCTTTCCGTTTTTTTAGGATAATTGAGTGCCATCGATCTGTTCATTAAAATATATCAACACACCGGAGACAAAATTGTAAAAAAATGTTTTATATTTTTCCTAAATAAGATTTTACTTTGGAGGAATCAGGATAAAACAGCCTTCTGTATGCCTAGAGATGAAATAATTATCCCCTTTAATTCTGCATGGGAAGATTGGTCTGATCATGCTTTTATTTTCACACCTCAAGTGGTTAACAAGCAGTTTGCTAAGAGACTCTTAAAGACTCATTAACACTTATTACTTGGTAATTGTGCTTTACGGATATAATAGATAAAATACAGTATTTGTCCAATTTTTTTTTAGTTGTGTTTAGACAGAGATGACAGAATTTGTCACGCATACATGCATATACACACATAAGTACACATGCACACATATATACACATACATACATGCACATGCATACACACACACATATACATACACGCACACACATATACATACATGCACACACAAAACTAGAGAACACTGTACAATGACTTAATTTTTATCAGAAGGTTTGTTTGTCTTTTTTTGGTAAGAGGTACATGCCACAAGTATTCTCCAGCGGCACATTGTAACAGATCTTCAGAAATGACAAGTCCTCAGGTCTTCTAAAAACCCAAGGCTGACAAATTGTTGCTCCCTGATAATATTACAGAGAGCGACAATCACAGGCAAGATGGAGGCACCCATGCCGCGATTGATGCTCAAATATGCAAAACACACAATTTCCTAAAGGTCAAGCTTATTGTGTAGGACCCGAGGACTTGTCATTTCTGAAGATCTGTTACAATGTGCCACTGCAGAACACTTGTGGTATGGTGTACCCCTAACAAAAACAATCCTTCTAAAAAAAATCCAGTCCTCATACAATTTTTATCTCCAGTCTGTATGTGTGTATGTGTAATATATGTGGAGTATACTGTCACATTAGTCCACAATTAAAGGGGTCTTCTCCCATTTATTACTTTTCACAAGGATTTAGTTACTAGGAAGGGATCCTCAATCTGTTTTGCTACTTCCTGCATGACTAAAGAAGGAGGAATATGAAAGTGTTGGTGGTTCAGATTGAGTCTTCATTTACATCTCGTTTCATGTTTACGTTCAGTGTATAGCCCAGAAAAACTCGAGGTGTATACACTGAATGTGTCCATAGATATATACTGGTAGGTGGGGGCATGCTTTTTACTTCTGGCTGCACAATATAAATCAAATCCTGCGGGAAATGCATTTTTCCATACTGCTCAGCATAGGCCTAATGGTGGACAGATGCTACTGTATTGCATCTATCCCAGGCCTCAGCTGAGTGTACGTTCAGGGACGTCCCCAGTGATGTCATTGTCCTTATAAGGACATTGATATAATTGAGAAAACACCCTGAATATCAGCAGCAGCCAATAGTGAGATACGTCCAAGCCCTCCATCGTAGGGACACCTTGGGAATCTGAGGTGTGAAGGTAACCTATCAGTGTTGCTATATGTAGCATCTACGATCATTTATAAGTCTTGCTCTCATCTTGTGAACAGGTTCCTACAGCCAGCATTACAGTCGAGGGAAATCCAGCTCTCAATCGGGTCAGATGGACTCATTCCGGCAGAGAACTCGCTGTGGGAGACTCTGAAGGACAGATCTATATCTACGACGTGGGAGAGGTATGTTCTACTCAGTGGTGTGAATGTGGGAAGGACAAAAACTAGAACCGCAAAGATAATTCCTAGGCCGGGCCTAGTAACTGCAGGTCTACAGAAGCCTCGGCTGCCGTTCACCAATATTGTGTAATGTAACAGATTTATTCTATTTTTACCTTCACAGCAAATCGCCGTTCCCCGTAATGACGAATGGACCCGTTTTGCAAGAACGTTGGCAGAAATCAATGCCAACAGGGCCGACGCGGAAGAGGAAGCGGCAAACCGCATCCCCGGATAACCGATTTCTCTGTATGACGTCGGGGAGAGACGCAGCGACCGGATATACCCCTCCAGCACTCTAGCATGTATCTGATGAAAAGCTAATTTAAGACGACGTATGTGGATAGGATCTGTGGACTACAATGTTTTATAAACTTCCTTGCAACCAAATGCAGTGTCCCTTTTTATTTGTACCTCCACGTGTGTCCTCCCGTCACCCTCTCTGTGTGATGACTGTCCGTCTCGATCTGACTTGTGGTTGGTGTCCCCTTCCGGTCAGACACGCCGGTCCATGTACTACCAGTTGTTACCTTACTAATGCAAATCTTTTTACTGAAAGCCTAACCCCTCAGGATAGCGCTCTGACTAGGGCTGTGTATGTGCGCAGAGGCCAGCTCTGACTACTGCATGCAGAGGACACTTCTATGTTAATACCTAGTCTGCCATTTTATTAAAGGAAAATGTTTTTAACTTGAGATCTTCAATGCCTGTCTCGTGTTTTGTGTGGTACCTATAGTAAAGACCGATAGAAATTTACCAACCACATCCAGAAATCTAACTGGTAAATAATGGGCTACCGGCAGGATAGACCAATGATTATCATTCCTTACATTCCCTTTAACTAAAACAAAACAAGAAAATACTCAGTGGTGCTGAATCTTACTGGCCAATCTATCTTTTACCTATGATTATTGATGAGTGGACCCATAAACGTACTTGAAAATCTGTCAGGCTCTGGATTTGATAACTAAACCCTGACCTGAACCACACACACCCAATAACACCTGTGCCTATTGCTGGCACTGTTTACAGGTGATTATACTTAAAATGACACTGAATAGATGTGGCCTTGCATTTTGGGGCCTCCCTGCTTCCCATGATATCATCAGGGAGCGCCGTTCCTCTCCAAAATGGCGCTGCACAGCTTTGCCACCATGTATGTCACATAATGCTGGTGCCACATCAATTTAAATACCCCCAGTGGCATTTAAAATGTCAGCATCGTTTGCAGGTATTGTCGGCTGTACGTTAAGCCGGACCCTAAACTTATCATCGAAGTAGGGGGTCGGGTCTTGGGCACCCAAATTGCCAAAGCTTGGTACAAACCCGAACTTTGCGGTTCAATCTACTCATCACTACTTATGTAGAGTGTTGCACCTGACCAGGCAAAGCATTGATGTAAAATATTTACCACTGCTTGTGCTCCAGATCTTGCAACTTGGTCCCATTGGTTTGGAAAGTCAAAATAGAAATGGACAACATAATGGAGGCCAAAACTGAAGAATAACAAAGGTTGGGTTCTTTGATATGCGTTTCTACACTGAACTGGTGCCTTCTTCAGGAGTGCGATCCCAATAGCCTATTGTTGGATTGATAATTCCAACTGCAGTATCGCGTCCAACAGTATAAGTAAATGAGACGTAGCCGCAACATAACATTCCGTATTGTGCACGGAATCCCAAGACTATGCTACAGCCTTCTCCCGACCAATGAAGCCCCTTCAGTCAGTGGGGTCCTCAGAACTCAGGACCCACTTACTTGTTGATGACGATACGAAGAGTCTTTGCCTCTGCCATAAGTGCGTTTCGCAAAAATTAACACCAAAAAAAATTAAGTCACGTATGATGAAACCGCTGCCTGATACATCAAGAGGTTTAGGCCATGCAGCGTATATTTCCACGTTGGGTCCTATATGGTGTAGAAATATGCCGCAGCCTGTGAACTTTCACATGTTAAAGTTCAACAAGTGCCCCCTTCTCGTGGAGACTGGGTATAGAAGAGATTGCGATGATTTCAGGGCTTATGCGGTGCTGGCAGCCATTGTTGGTTGAACAACAGACGTTTCAAGTTTTGTTAACTTTTTCTTTTTAAATCCTTTTTAATAGTTTTTTTTTTTTTTGGCTACAGTAATAAAATATTACAACAATAACATACAGTTCAAAGTACATTGCGAGATGTCTATGTCCAGGGGGTATATAAAGGAAATTCTTATCCTACCACAAATCTTTGACTTACACGCAATGGGGCACATTTACTAAGAATAGTGCAGTTTGTAATTGGTGCAGTGTAGTGTGCAGGGGGCGCCATATTCAGGCCCCCTGCACTGATGCGATAGAGTGCACCCTTTTTTTTTTTTTTTTTTTTTTTTTTTGTGCACCTTTTACATGGGGCTTGCAACACATTTGTCGCACTTTAGGTGGGAACGCCCTCTTCAGTGCAGAAATTTGTGTCACATGATGCCTAGTGCAGCTGCACTACAAAGTGGTTATGTGCAACACAATTGTGCAGATACTTCTTAAATATCTGTGCAAGCAGTTTTCACCTTAAAGAATGTGTAAAGTCCGACAGAAAACTGGCGCACGTCCCTAATAAATGTGCCCCAGTGAGATCAACTGGTTACATAGTAGCCTTCTACAGAATATTCTTTATGTTCTCGATGGAGATTCGGAGCAGGATGAAAACCCATTGGGGCACATTTATTAAGGGCCTTTGCCCATGTGACACAGATTTCCCCACAGAAGGGGGTGTTCCGGTGCACAGTTGGACAGAAGTATGTTGCACTCCCCATGCTAAATTTGCACCAAAAGAAAAAGCTGGTGTCTAAGCAGTGCAGAGGGCCCAGATGCCTGGAGAACGGGCACCAGAAATCCTGAATCTGGCGCCCCCTGCACACTACACAGGCATATTGCACGTAGTACAGACCGCACTGTTCTTAGTAAGTGTGCCCCATTGTCTTTGCTGGTTTATGCTTAGATTAGCTGGAATGATTTCTATCTTTCTTTTCTCCAATATATTGGTAGTAATTAGTCCAAGATGGACTCAAATTTATCAAGTGAAAATTGCTCCAAAATTACATTCAGGAAATTGTTCCAACAATTTTTCCTGATTTCCTGTGGAGAGAGACTGTTTCATGGTCTCGGTGTCATTGCCTATTCACCGTTACATTGAACACTTATCTGGACCTAATATGCAACTGTTTGTGTTTTATTCCATGTGGTACAGGTTCTAGAAGGTTTCTTGACCTTATTTAATGTATATCATGTTTTATATTCATTTATTTTTATACAAAGATTAAAAATGCATGATATAAAAAGGGGGGAGGTAACAGTTTGTTGTATTTAAAGTGGTATTCCAGGAATCAGCATAATTCATATACAAATGGGTCCTTAAAATATATGCTACCATATATACTCGAGTATAAGACGAGATTTTCAGCACATTTTTGCCTGCTTATACTCGAGTCTATTAAAAAAAAAAAAACGAACACTGTACTCACCTTTCCGAAATTTCCCATAATACTCTTCTGTTTCTGGTGCCACCTCAGGTCCTCCGGGTTCTTCCGCTCCTCTTCGGGTCGTTCCTCTCCTCTTTGGGTCCCCTTGCGATCCCAGCGGCTCACAAACAATGACGTTAACAAGCGGCTGACTTAATTCTGTGTGCCGGCCGAGCATAAAGACCCGAAGGGGCCGAGGAGGCACCAAAGCATCGGAAGCAGAAGAGGGCCTACGGGAAGGGGCCTCGTTTTTTTTTTGTTTTTTTTTTTTTAACTACAGGGGGCAGGCTGTCTATATGGTATGGGGCTGGCAGGCTATACACTACACGGGGCTTGCTGGCTATATACTGGGGGGCTGAGACCAATGCATTTCCCACCCTCGGCTTATACTCGAGTCTATAGGTTTTCGCAGTTTTTTGTGTTAAAATTAGGTGGGTCGGCTTATACTTGAGTATATAAGCAAATATGTAATTAGTTGTTATTTAAAATTTTGCTCCCCTTAGCAGAAAAAATGCATTGGATATACAATATATACATTGGAGAAGTTAAATGCTACTGGCCCTTTAATCAGTCTGTTGATTTTCTCTGCGCGGAGCAGACACAGGACAGAAGATGGTCTTATGTCCACATCACATGTCCTGCACCCGCCTCGGCAGGTCATATGATCACCACTATGTTTCGCTGTAGTTGGTTGGTTGCAGTGCATCCAGTATGGCCAGGGTTGTGGTGAGATGTCATCTCAGTGATGGCAGTTACACATCATTACTATGGTAACAGAGCAAAAAAGTCTTTTGAGCATTAGGTGGAGGAGGAGTTACTAAAAACTAAAGGATCATGGGACTTGTAGTTTCCAGAGGCGGCCATCAAGCTGATAGCTCCGCCTACTATAGAAAGCCTGTTACATTTCGTGAATCATAAAATCAAATTATTAAAGGTCTTAAAATTAATAACATTCGAGTTTTGTTATATTCATTTATATATAGCATTATGGCTTTTTTGTATCAGATGTTCATATTCCCGGAATACCATTTTAATAAAGTTTAATTTTGGAAAAAGACAGGTTCTCAGTTTTCGAGGGCCACTATAAGAAACGGAAGAGTTGTAGAATCCTGGCTTAATTTGCCCCCACACACACATCCAAAAAGGGGTGTGCCTTACATGAAAACTAGCTCTATATATTTGTATGCATTATGCACAAATGTTGGTTCAGTGATTCCATTTTTTTTATTTGTTGGGTGAACTAAAATATCTGCTCAAGCATGTGGCTCATAGTGACACTCTGTACTAGACCGTTCAGGTGCAAAACCCGGCAGTCAAGCAGGGGCGCTCAGAGACGGATAGGGGGCCAGATGAGATCGCTGGACGTATAATGCCCAGGTCTGCTCTAAATCTTACTGACCAGTATAAGGTAACATTATTTGTGTCATATGGTAAAAAGTGTTTTTTCATTACCTGCAGAAAGAGGCCCCATTTTGGAGATTACTAAACAGTAGAACTTATTGTGAAAAAAGTCCAGCAGTTTTTGACTGAAAAATACAGAAAAGTTGAGGCTATAGGAATGGATACTGTAAATAGCAGCTTGGTCTTGTTTAACAAATTCCCATGACAAGTTGATCATCATCAAGTGTGACCACTTCTTTATAAGCAGATGTTTTGGCAGTTTGCTAATCTGGAGCATATATCTGTGTTTTTACACAATGCCAATGAAGAAAGAAATGGAGCACACAAACCAAAAGTAAAACTCTGTCCTGAGCCACAGATAAACTAAGACTGAAAACCCCCAACACAAACCACCCAAAATTTCTGAATATACGTGTCCCTGGCCAAAGGGAAGTTGTTTTATAAGTTTGCTGTCCGGGTCGGTCGTGGTGGACCCACTGAACCACTGCGAGCAATGACATAAGCCGACATATGGGAGCGGAGTCTAAGTGGTACCTGATATTCACCAGAGCCCGCCGAAACGTGGGTTGGGCTTGCTGCCGCGTGGTACCACCAGGTCGTTCCACAGGTGCGACTTTTCTCGCAGTGGTGGCCAAGGCAAGGTACAGAATCGGCAAGCAGAATCGGAGTCGTGGTCAGGCAGAAGGCCAGGACAGGCGACACTGGATCGAGTCTGGGACGAAGCAGAAAGTCAAGGAAGACGGCAGAGAATCAATGCAAGAACGTAGCAGGAGGTCACAACCGATAATACACAGGAAGACCGCTTTCTCTAAGGCTATTTATCAGGTCAGCGGCCGCCCAGCGCCAATTAACAGCGTGCTTGCCCTTTAAATCTCACAAAATCAGCGCATGCGTGCCCTAGGGGCAACACTGGAGCGCTGACAGGTAAGTCAGCTTGTGGTCGCACGACTTGGGACATGGGTCGCAGGAGCACCCGTGACATTTACATTGACCAACATATAACTTCTGGACTCGCTTTTCTGCAAGAAAAAAAATCACTATATAATAACTACAGGAGAAATTCATCATTCCCCCAAATCCAAAAAGGTTACAAATTGTTGAGCCACATTTTGCTTTTTTATGCCACTTTTTAGAGATGCTAAATAAAAAACTTTAATAAAATGTATGCATAAAAATTGCTTAAAGGAAAACTACCATCAAAATCCATCATGATAAACCAGGGACACTTAAATCAACTTGTAAAATTATGCTAATTAAGGGGTCTGCGGATGTTACCAGAGCCCCTCCAGGCTGCAGCTTGAAATGGTGTTATGTTATCTCTCGCCTCCTGCTCCCCCTGCATTTCACTCACCCTCTGCCTGCTGTAATCTCAAGGTAGCAAAGGAAGTTTTGGCACACAGTGGGAGGGGGGAGGTAACAATCTGTGAAGTTACCGCACAGAGGGGCTCTGGTAACGACCCTCATTAGCTGATTTTAGAAGGGAGGAGGCCCTGGATAACATATATAAGAAGATAACCACAGTCACGGTCCCTGGATCTATGAGTAAGTGTCCTTGGTTTATCATGATGGATTTTGATGGTAGATTTCCTTTAAATCATGATTTTTAGGTTCATATTTTCAGAACAATGGACTTCATAAAACTCCCATGGTACCACTGTCCTAACATTTGCAGGTGACAGGTGCTCTGCAATATAGCCCCTTCTGTAAAATGTGAGAAAATTTCAGATTTGCAGCTAATTAATGCACTTTTACCACTCACCGCTAGAAATGTTTAATTCGGTGAATCAGCAATTATGGGGAATTATTAAAATTAACAAATCCTATGGAAACAGTCCTGTACAGACGGCTGATTTTTGATTCAGCAACATACAAAGTAGTGATTTATTC